>CM070093.1:21993063-22168063 GCA_036178185.1 Liparis tanakae
GAGCTGCTCCCGTCATCTTGGTGCATTTCTTTACTCGAATGTCAGGAACAAAATACGGCCCCTCGATGTGCCGACGGGATGAAGTGGACCGCTTTTGTAAAGATGGACGACCTTTGTGACCTTTGTGACCTTCGTCATCCATGTGCAGGGTCCGTACGGTCATGGGAAACCTGGAAAAGTCATGGAAAAAACTTAAACTTCATAAAAGTTTGGGAAAAGTCATGGAAATGTTCACATGTTCATTTACAATGAATGTTTCTTAAAGAAAGATGCTCATAATATAAGCCGGCGTACGCTCCCAGATTTCAGTTTGGTCATGGACATTTGTTTTAAAGTCATGGAAAAGTCATGAAAAAGTTATGGAAATCCATTGTAAGAACCCTGCAGGTGGCTTCATGCTCTTCTCTTCCCGTCTGCAGGGCGTCAAGGAGACGGCTCTTCACCTGGCCGTGCGGCAGGAGGAGAGGAGCTCTCTGGCGCTCGTGGATTTCCTCTGCCAGAACAGGTGAGACGCCGCCGAGTCTCCGGTCATCTCTCTCTCTCTCTCTCTCTCTGCGTGACGATCGTGGAGCGCTTCCTCCTCCTCTAACTCCTCCTGTTCCCTCCACAGTAACTGCCTGGAGAAGAGGACGGCGGAGGGCAACACGGCGCTGCACTACAGCGTGCTGCACCACAAGCCCGAGTCCCTGAAGCTGCTGCTCAAGGCCAAGGCCGCTCTGCACACAGGTCACTGCTGGCCTCCATGTCCTTTAATCTAGTGCAATTAATAAATAAATAGATAAATAAATAAACCTTTTCCTTCTTTTAAATCTCCTATAGTGAACTCTGCAGGAGAAACGGCCGTTGATATCGCCCGGAGGCTGCAGCACGCACAGTGTGTGGAGCTGGTGAGCTCTCTCTCTCTCTCTCTCTCTCTGTGTCTCTCTCTCTCTATCCCTGTCTCTCTCTCTGTGTCTCTCTCTCTCTATCCCTGTCTCTCTCTCTCTCTCTATCCCTGTCTCTCTCTCTCTCTATCCCTGTCTCTCTCTGTCTTTCTATCTTTGTTTCTCTCTCACTGTCTCTGTATCTGTCTGTCTCTCTCCCTCTCTCTTTCTCCCTGTTTCTCTCTATCCCTGTCTCTCTCTATCCCTGTCTCTCTCTGTCTTTCTATCCCTCTCTCTCTCTCTCTCTCACTGTCTCTCTCTCTCCCTTTCTGTCTCTCTCTCTCTGTATCTTTGTCTGTCTCTCTCCCTCTCTCTCTCTTTCTCCCTGTCTCTCTCTATCCCTGTCTCTCTCTCTCTCTGTCTCACTCTCTCATATTCAGCTTCAAGCTTTGATTCACACCTTCTAAGAACACAAACACGCACGCACGCACGCACACACACACACACACACACACACACACACACACACACACACACACACACACACACACACACACACACACACACACACACACACACAGTAAGAAGGTGTATTCCACGGAGGGCTACAGTTTGAACATCAAAATGTCCACCAGAAAGCCAATGCCATAAACAAAACAAGACAACTTCCACAGCTGGAAATACGACCTTAAAATAACTCCCGGTGCAGCGGAGCGGCCGAGGCCGCCGACCCGTCCTCCTCGGCTCGCAGAGTGAATCATTTATGAACTGCTTCTATTTTCTTACCGGCCATCTGCCCTACCGAGCTGTAACGTCTCCTTTGATTATGCACAACCTCCTTGTGTCCAGATTAGAAAAAGGTTCCACAAATGAGCAGCGTTGAAATTCAACCCGTTGACTTTCATACGGATAATCTCTTTTGTAATACGAAGTCGTCGACGAGGGGCGGGCTGGCGCTGGCCTCGGGACTTTTATTGAATTTAACCGGCTCGCCCTTTCCTAAGTGCTTCTCATTTTTTAAACATCTGCTGATATGACGATCATTTCCAGTCAGGAGGTATTTTGTGTTATTAGGTTTTCACATCTTGCAGAAGGACGTTCGATGTATGACGTTGACGTATATTCCTGCCCTTTGTTTATTTGTGTGCTTGTCTATGTTTTTTAGTTGGAGCTGGCCCAGAGTGGGAAGTTTAACTCCCAGATCCATGTGGATTTCGTGTGGGACGTCTGCCAGTCTCAGGAGTTCTATGACAGCGAGGACGACCTGGACGAGCGGGTAAACGACACGCGCTCTCGTCACCGCCTCTGACAAAAGAGCCTTTTATTGCCTTTTTGGGAAGAACATTCGAGGGGTTTTCCTCTGCAATCTCCTCTACCAATGAGAAAAGGGCAATAAAGAGAAATGAAACGACGATGTTGAGCAGCAAATAGAAATGACCTCGCGCTCCTCTCCACTTTCTTCCAGGTGAGTCCTCTACCCGTAAACCGCTCTCCTCTGGCCTCAAACGGGGGCGGAGCCTTTGCCCGCTGGAGCATGGGTAACGGAGCCGGGAGTCACGCTGGGATCCGGCCATGTCAGACCTATGAGAACCTAGACTTCCTCTACAAGAATCCTCCAGCCAACAGCGCCCCCTCTGGAACCTCCACGCCACCACCGCTGCCGGCTAAATCCATCCTGAGAGGTGAGCGACTGCAGAGTACAAGACACGGCGTACATCTTTATGAAGGGATTCATCATTAATACTTTTACCTTCGCATTGAAAATGCAGAAGGTTATGTTTTAATCGTTGTGTATTTGTATGTGTGTGTGTGTGTGTGTGTGTTATTCACACAAGTCAAAAAGTATTAAACCGAATCGCATGAAATTTGGTGGGATGATTGGTTATTATCCGGGGACCATTTGATTTGATTTTGGGATTAATCGGGTCAAAGGTCAAGGTCATGAAAAGGTCTAAATCTTCTTTTTACCATAGCACAGTCAATTTGTATGTTCATAATGCAATGCCCAATCTTGTGATATGCGAAGCTATGCGGTAATTAATTAGTTATAATTAAATTATTACAAATAAAATAATTATGAATTAGTTTCATAATTAACTCAGCACTTTACTTTATTTCCCCCTGTATATTTAGTATTTAGTTTTTTCAATATTGTGTTTTGTTTTTTAAATATTTATTTTCATTGATGCTCTCATGTGCACCGCTGCTGTGATTTAAAAAAAATGTCCCCACTGTGGGACAAATAAAGGAATATCATGTCATATAATTGGATTCAATTAATAACATTCAATTAGATTTGGTTTTCCATATTATGCACTGCTCTCAAAAAATCTATAATTGTTTGTTAAACCCGTTTCTATGATTGCAAATGTTCCGTGTAATGTTGCTTACATGGCATGACCAATGAGTGGTGCCAGTTCAACACGTGTTTTTAAAGGAATGAACCTAATTAAATATATAAATATATTCATATATGATTTTCAGTGGTGCGCTGGTTCAAATCCCTGACCTTGCTTTCCCCCCCGCAGGTCGCTCAGACCCCCAGATTTCCATCACAACAAAGGACGTCAACCCGCTCCTCCGACGATGCTCTAACCCCGCCTCCAACTGCTCCGCCGCCCAGACACAGGCGAGGTATCGGCCCCCCTCGCCCGGCACAGAAGGCCATGGCCACGGGGCGAGACCCCCCCGGTCCCCCGTAGGCCCGGGCGCTCAGAGCAGCGTCTCGCCTTCGTCCTCGCCGAGCTCCATCGGGCCCGTCAGGTGAGCCGATGACACATTTATGAAGAATATTATATATAATATAATATATATATATATATATATATTCTATATATATATATATATATATATTATTATATATATATATATAATATATATATATAATATGTATATCATATCTTTTTATATTATATATATATATTTATATAATATATATATATATATAATATTTATATCATATCTTTTTATATTATATTTATATATTTATATAATATATATATATAATATTTATATCATATCTTTTTATATTATATATATATATATATATATTATATATATATATATATTACATATATGATATTCCTTTATTTGTCCCACAGTGGACATTTCAAAAATCACCCTTTTTTTCAAGAATGAAATGAAATGCAATTTAATTTAGTCACAACTGAAGTCTCACCATATCCTGTACATCTTTACTTACATGGATGAATACGACTTTCCAGCCGTCCTCCGTCTTGATTTAATGAAATGAAAACTCGTCATGACGAATAATTCCCGACTTCTGCGCCCCGCAGTTCAGAGAAGACGACGTCGTACCGCCGGACCAGCGGCGCCGGAGGCCACCAGGGGAAGAGCGCCGCCCTGTCCCCGAGCTGCGTGGGCAGCCAGGAGGAGCTCTACTGCAGCCTGGCGGGCGCCGGGCCCGGCCCCGGCCCCGGCCCGGCGCCCGCTCCGGCACCGCCGCCCTCGCCCACGGTGACTTGTGTCCGGCGACCCCGCAAGAACGCCATGGTAAAGAAAATCACTCGAAGCCTTTTTTCATGCGTTCAGCCTCCAGTCAGGCCCTCATTATTATTTTTGTGATCAAATCTTTCATTGGTTTTCGAGATATGCAAAGGAAGATATGTATAAAAATCGTACTCAGACAAACACATAAAAATAACAAGTAAAAAAAAAAAATATATATATATATATATATATTATCACGTCATTTATCAGACGCTTTTATCCAAATCGACTTACAATAAGTTCATCAACCTAGAGTACAAACTAAGAACAACAAGAATACAGAAAGTAACATTTCCTCAACATAGTCAAACTACTAAAGTACCACAATAAGATATTTAAGAGCCACTGAAGTGATAATCTGTGTTTTAATCCAGATACAGTCGGAAAAGGTGCGTTTTCAGTTTCCGGTGGAGCTGTAGAGACTTATATATATATATATATATATATATATATAATTGTGACATAATACATCCCCTCCAAGCCGTGGACCCGGATGAGACGGTTCTGTCTTTAGCAGCGTCTCTTCTGGCTGTTGATGGTTCCATATTCACAATATCAACGTAGCCGGCTCACCACGGGGGTTCCTCAGAGTGGTGGACTTTCTTTTGCGTTCAGTCCTTCATGTTGCACTCTTTAATTCCACTGGACTTTGTTTTTTCTGTGGAGTATAAGAAACTAATATCCTGTGAGACGTCACAGTGGTCTAGATGTGCTTTGGGACTCTAGGTAACGTCCTCTGTGTCCTCTCTGTGTCCTCTAGGAAACGTCCTCTGTGTCCTCTCTGTGTCCTCTAGGTAACGTCCTCTGTGTCCTCTCTGTGTCCTCCCTGTGTCCCCCAGGTTTCCGGCAGCAGGCCTCACCAGAAGCGCGTCAAGGCGCTGGTGGACTTCAGAGCGGTCGGCGCCGAGCAGCTCGCCTTCTTCAAAGATGAGATCATCGTGGTCACGGCCACTCATGACCCCCACTGGTGGGTAAGTGCAACTACAGCTTATTGATTTGTTGCTGATTTACCAGGAAGGGGAACATATTTCATGAGTTTATCATAAACATGACCTCTATTGTGCTGATATACACGATGCATAGCTGTACTACAACGACAGTGTAATAATCACGATGTGGGAGAAGTGTCTTTAACGTATCTACACGCGTGCGTCGTTAAATATTGAATGCTTAGCATTGTTTATCGTACTGTCTAGGTTCTTTTTCTCATTATTGGATATGTATATTTTGCTTTGCTCATTATCTTTTATGCTCTTTTTGTCTTCATCCTCTCAGGTTGGTCAAATCGAGGGGGACCCGTCCAGGACTGGGACCTTTCCTGTCAACTATGTTCACAAAATAACAGACTGAGGGGACCGTGGAGCTACTAGAGCAACATTACAAACTGAACCAGCATGGGATGCTTACTGGAAACCCGTCTTCATCAGTGGATTTTAATCTGCCGAGTGGATCCATCTCAGACCAGACGGCTTGAGCCCCCTGAGAATGTTCCCACATGAGGATTTACAAGAGACCTCCGGATGAGCGGCACCGTTTTATGAATTTATACCTTTTTAAACACATACTCATTCTGACCAATAAGGGAAGCGTTGGCCTATTCCACGCATCACTAATCGGTACGATGGCACTCGTGTAGAAACTGCTTTATTACGTCCATTTAACTCGTGATATGCACGTTGTAGATGTCCATACGGATCTCGAGGCCACACTTACCTGCCGGGCGACGCCCTGTAAGGCACTTTAAACTCACTGAGGAACAATCCTCTGAAGAGTCGTCAGCGTTTATGTAAATAGTCAGACGGCCCTCTGTTAAACCATCGTATCCCGGCGTGGCGTCGCGGTCTGAACCCGGTCGGTGTCGGCTGCAGCCGGCTCTGGACTCTGGGCTCTGGGCGGCTTTGTGCCGGAGGTCTGGACCCCGAGCTCGGGCGTCTCCGCCCCGCCTGCAGGGGGAGGATCCGGTTTCTCCTGCATCTGTCTCCAGAACCTGGAATAGCAACAGTGTGTTCCAGAAAACCAAGACTCTGCAGAAATGGCCCTCAAAGAGAGCTTGTTAGCAGCTGCACCACACTGCAGGCATTTGTTCACACACACACACACACACACACACACACACGGGCATAAAGGACACAGGCACACTTGCACTTCCATTACACAGTAGATTTAGGATCCTTTGAGATGAAACTGCTCCACGTTTTTATTAGCGACTCATGTAACACATTTCATAGCTATTAGTCAGAATCTGTTGTACAAACTTGTATATAATCTCCATTGATGTACAGTACTCGCAACCCTTTTTCTCAGCCGTTATGCATTATAAAGGATTATATCCGTATTACTCCATGTCGGTAATTTGATGTCCTGTAATCTCGAGTCGCGTTTCATTCGTCATCCTAATGGCTGTCGGAGAAACGAGCGCCGCGTGCTCAGAGCGTCTGGTTGTGGAGCATTAAGGCGTCTCGTGGCAGAAATGGAATATACTGTTACATCACATCACGTGTCATGTAGCAGACGCTTTTATCCAAAGCGACTTACAATAAGTGCATTTCAACCTAGAGAACAAACTAAGAACAACAAGAATACAGAAAGTAACATTTCCTCAACATAGTCAAACTACTAAAGTACCACAATAAGATATTTAAGAGCCACTGATGTGCTAATCTGTGTTTAATCCAGATATAGTATGTTAAGTATGTTTTCTTTAGTTTATCACTTGGATATGATAATTATTTTTCTGTTAGCAGCCGGTCGTAATCTCAACCTCAGAGCTAGACGCCACCAAATAACACAAACTAGAGCATCAAACGGAGCGCGTCTGTCCCCTTGTCCTCTGTCCGTCTGTCCCCCTTCTGTCTGTCCTCCCCCTGTCCTCTTTCTGTCTGTTGCCTTGTTATAGCACAGCGTATTAAAACAGAACTAACCAGGAGACGGGCTGTCTGTTATCGGATGAATGCAAAGCAGGACTCGACTGTATTAAGTACAACTGTGTGGGAGCTGTTGTCAAATGTAAACAATGTATTCATGTTTAGGCTTTTGTAAATACATAACATGTTTTAATAAAGTGCCATGCAGTCTTAGTGTGATTAGGTGACATTTGTTTCCGTCTCTAACGGTCCGGTTCTTAGCGGCCGTGATAAATGCTGAGCACTTCACAAAAGGACATTTTGTGGCGCCGATTGTGCGATATGTTACGGCGACTCTTATTCGACATAAACTCGTTTTTGATGGCCAAAGGGCATCATTAAAAATCAAACTCATCCGATTAGAAATTAACTTGAATTTCTATATGCAACTTTCTAGTCTTCTGACAACACAAAATACAACATCATTTACTTCATATTCACATTCATAAAGGACAAGCTACAAAACTACTAATCCGGATCTAATCTAATACAAATTCAATTTACAAAACGATTTAAATCTGGAAACCAAACTTCCTTCTCATACTATTGTCCATTGATACTCTCCCAGCATAGTCCTTTCTGAAGAGACACCTATAAGTGAGTTCTGCCCTCTAGTAACAGAGTACAGTGTGTGAGCAAGGCCACAAAAACTAAACCGCATTTCTCTGAAACGAGCAACGGCAAAGAGCCATCTTCAGGAATTAAACCGGAATAAAACTGAACCAACGGACCCTTTGTTAATACGTATTGACGGTTGCTCTTCTCCCTCTATACCTTCCACCTCTCTCCCTCCATCACGCCTCCCTCCATCCTCCATCAGGATGTGACTTGTGATCCTCCGAGCCAGAGCCAGGATGATGAGCCTCCAACCCGTCACTTACATAACGGCTCACTCCACCAACAGTCAGGAGCATAATGCCACGGCTTACTCTGCTAGGACACACACACACACACACACACACACACACACACACACACGGCCTAATAGCATGACTTTACGACGTGCCACATACTGTGACGTTTCCACAATTTTAATAACATTTATACGTTGTGACTTCTTGTATGATGAACTTTTTAAATCTTTTTTTTATATTTATATTCTTTTTTTTAATACTTCTTGTGAGATGCCATACTGTTTTCAATGACTAACTATTTTTGATTTTATATAACAGTACTTTATTATTACTTTTTTTAACGACATGCTATATCGGTATATTATGCTGTATAAATGTCATAAAAAGGAGCAGCACACCACAGACACACGTATATATATATATATATATATATATATATATATATATATACACACATACTTCTTTAGGATGTAATGGCGTACTAAACTGACGTAATCAGTGTGTGTAATCTCTTTTAATATAATATAATAGATGTTCCAACTTACTAATACCCTACATATTCAGATCTAAACTCATCCACATCAGTAATGTCTTTCATTAAGATCACAAACACGTCGACTTAATGCATCTTCACAATTCCCAAGATCTATGTACCTGTGTACTTCACAGCGTGTAGAGCTCTGTGTACCTGTGTACTTCACAGCGTGTAGAGCTCTGTGTACCTGTGTACTTCACAGCGTGTAGAGCTCTGTGTACCTGTGTACTTCACAGCGTGTAGAGCTCTGTGTACCTGTGTACTTCACAGCGTGTAGAGCTCTGTGTACCTGTGTACTTCATTGCGTGTAGAGCTCTGTGTACCTGTGTACTTCACAGCGTGTAGAGCTCTGTGTACCTGTGTACTTCACAGCGTGTAGAGCTCTGTGTACCTGTGTACTTCACAGCGTGTAGAGCTCTATGTACCTGTGTACTTCACAGCGTGTAGAGCTCTGTGTACCTGTGTACTTCACAGCGTGTCGACCTGTAATGCAGCGACGGGTGTAGGTGATGAGTCAGGATGTTCTCTTCACTCAGGCATGGAAGAAAAACAACAACATTTTATAAATTTCCTCCATTTATTATAATGATTCAGCCTTGCTCTTACAAAACCTGATAATATTCCAAATTAAATAGAGGAGTTATTATTTCCTAGTCTTGTACATTGTAGCTCTGCGTGTCAAGTACATTATAGTGTCAAGAATGAGCAAAAGACACAAGAACATTCATTTGTTTGCGGTGCGGAAGAAAGCAGAAGCCTTTTAAGAAGCGGTGATATAGTACATCAGGGTTTGAGACGAGGAGCTTCCAATACAGGCGAGCTTCAATTTGGAAAGTGGATTTTCTTTGCAGGAAGTCTCATAACAATAAATCCCTCAAACATTTAACAAATTAAGGCTTTGTAGTTTTGCAAATAGCTCCAAACCTGCCGTTATCGTTATGCATATGAAAGCTGCACACAAGTAAAATGTTACCCGACATTGATAAAATAGAATATACAGATAATCAACGTTAATATCCCCCGAGTGTGAGTAAAAGGTATAGAACACCTAATTTAAGGAACATGTGCTGTACTTCTTCCACCACAACGTAAAGACAGAATTTATCCTACGTCACATTAACAAAACAAATATTAAAAGAGTCAAAGGGCGACTACAACGTATTGGTCCTGTGCTCGGCCAGCAGGTCCGTAAAGGGCTGAGTGTGCTGAGTCGTTGTTAAAACCGTTTGTTAAAACCTTTGTATCAAAAGTCTCACTTCAAATGAAAAAGAGAGGAGTTTGTGCCAACCACAGGTTCCATGTAGATAATTGTGATTATTCTGCGTTATGGGAAAGTAAATACGAGTTACATTCATTCTGCAAGTGGGCCAGAGGTCTTTGGGAATCTTTGTCATTCACATGAAAATTAAAGAAAGGCGCAGCTGCACAACAGTGCACAGGTTGTGACGTTTGGAGTTCAGTTGTTTACCCGTTCCTTCACAGTCAGCATCAAACTCCCACCGCCATGCACCGACACGGATAAGGCATGAAATCAAATATATAGGCCAGCTGTATATTTAGTTGCAACTGTAGGACCCACAATGCATTGCGGGTTCCACTAGATTCTTTCTTCTGCTCGGTGGATATAGTTCGGTGTGGATGTGCACGGAGACGGCAGACAGTGGTTCCCAGTACGTTCCACATTCAATAAGAAGGTCATCAGAAATCTGAGAGCTGAGGACGTCAACAGTGACAAACAAGCCGTCACATTTCTGAGGACAATCGAGACGGAGGCGACGCCGCCGTGACCCCGATGGCGTGTGGCGGCGGGGGGGGGGGGCGGCGGACCCTCCGGAGGACGCCTTACAGCAGGTCTCCATGACGACTCGCGTTACGATGCTAGGGTTCCCCTGTGTGCTCCAATAAACGTAGACGGATCATTTAAGCCCTTATAGTTCAAATTTAAAAAAGTGTATTCATCAAAAAGATACCCAGTCGGTTGTTTTTGCATCCACATAATCTTTTTAAAAGTTGTGCATTTAGATTTTACTAAAAACTCCATGCATCATGTTTTTAACCCTCCTGTTACATTCAATGTTTAACGTTGATGTTCTTTGGGGTCAATTTGACCCCAGGCTGTCAAACGTATAAGAAATATCAACTTTTATATATATATATTTAAAGAGCTATTTAGGTAGTCAACAAACATAAAGTACCTGACACTTAAACTTGGGAAACAATATTAATTCTAATAATTCTCTGGAGGTTTTAATTGCTGGGCTCAAATTGAGGGTAACATGTTAGTGAATGTGAAGGTAACAAGAGGTCAATCATCTCTTTGTCTGCAGGGTCCTCGATGGCCGCCTGGCCTCGGATCAGTACATCGATACACCGTGATGTAACACGAGCACATGGCGACTCCACTCAAACTGTGAGCCTCTCGGAAAGAGCTTTGACTTTTAGTCGGTCAAATGATTTATCACAGGAGAGCAGCAACCTAAAGAGCCTCAGCGAGGCTTCTGCAATTGTTAAATCTTTAAGAAAGTAGCACACAGAGATGGATAATGACATGCACTCACGTCTATGTGCTCCCCCCCCCCCCCCTTCCCTCTCTGCCGTAACCTTCGCTGCCAAAAATAGATATCTCCCTGGTGTATTGGCTGTGCTTTCTACAAACACACACACACACACACACACACACACACACACACACACACACGTACCACTGAAGGGGTTGGTGGAGTAGCTGAATACAAAAAGACACGTAGTCATTACGAATCTGAAGACGAGAGAATCGGGAGGGAGGAGACGAATGAGGCTGAAAGGGACGCCGTCAGGTCACCATCCGGAGACGCTCCATGGGAGAACACGACAACTCATCCTCTGGCTGAGACATTCAAACCTTGAACGAACACGTGGCGTTTAACTTCCCGATATCAGAGATCTAAATATCCTGCGATGATAAACACCGAGACGTCAGCACAAAGTGAAGACCCGTATAGCTTTTCTTGTGAATGCGTGGGTGGCTTCACTTTGAGTGCAACCCCAGTTCAACAGCTTTTATCTATCACATTCTTACTGTAAGTTATAATTTAGACATTAGTTCCTTCGTCCTGGACGGCGCTCCGCTTCATTCTTTCTGTCGCTTTGTGGAACCAGATAAAGGACGGGTGGTTGCTAGGTGACTAGAAAGAGGCCACAGGTGGAAAAGCTTAAAGTCGTCTCCTGCTCTCTTGCTTTTCTTTAAATATTCTGCCTGAGACGAGCGTTGTGGTCGTGGAGGAGAGAACCAGAGGAGAGGAGGGAAACAGAGGAGAGGAGGGAACCAGAGGAGAGGAGGGAACCAGAGGAGAGGAGGGAACCAGAGAAGAGGAGGGAACCAGAGGAGAGGAGGGAACCTAGAGGAGGAGGGAACCAGAGGAGAGGAGGGAACCAGAGGAGAGGAGGGAACCAGAGGAGAGGAGGGAACCAGAGAAGAGGAGAGAACCCAGAGGAGAGGAGGGAACCTAGAGGAGGAGGGAACCAGAGGAGAGGAGGGAAACAGAGGAGAGGAGGGAACCAGAGAAGAGGAGGGAACCAGAGGAGAGGAGGGAACCAGAGAAGAGGAGGGAACCAGAGGAGAGGAGAGAACCAGAGAAGAGGAGAGAACCCAGAGGAGAGGAGGGAACCAGAGGAGAGGGAACCGAGAGGAGGGAACCAGAGAAGGGGAGGGAACCAGAGGAGAGGAGAGAACCAGAGAAGAGGAGAGAACCCAGAGGAGAGGAGGGAACCAGAGGAGAGGGAACCGAGAGGAGGGAACCAGAGAAGGGGAGGGAACCAGAGAAGAGGAGGGAACCTAGAGGAGAGGAGGGAACCAGAGGAGAGGCAACCCAGAGGAGAGGAGGGAACCAGAGGAGAGGGAACCCAGAGGAGAGGAGAGAACCCAGAGGAGAGGCATGTTCTCTCTGCAAGTCTCACCATTTCTACATTTTCTCTTTTTCAGACTCTCCGTTTCACACCTGTTTACTGCCCACATGGTTTTATGTAACAGCGCAGTAATCTCATGGTAGCTTCCCCCCGCTTCACTTCTCAAGTTGGGGAGACACATTGTTCATCTCCTTTCCCTCTTCCGTCTCTAACAATGCATAACAATAATAACATTATCGGTTCTTCATTCATTGCTGCAGATGTTAACGGACAAACAACGCTCTTTACCCAACGGCCACGTCCCGTGAAACGAGACTCATCTGATGACGGATACACGACCTCACTGTGAACGTCCAACACGCCAAGCCGCAGCAGCAAAGGAACGTAGAGCGACCTTCAGACGCCGAACAGAAAGCTCCCGACTCGCGTTGTGATTATCCTCGGCGCTCCGACACCTGGAGGAC
Source organism: Liparis tanakae (assembly GCA_036178185.1). NCBI lineage: Eukaryota > Metazoa > Chordata > Actinopteri > Perciformes > Liparidae > Liparis > Liparis tanakae. The sequence continues at coordinate 22,006,078 of CM070093.1, forward strand.
CAGCCTCCGGACGCGAGAGCAGAGGTGATGGGTGATGGCTAACGTCTGGAGCTCTCCCCGTTTATGCAAAGCGCGTTTCTAAAGCGGCGAGGGGAACGCCTCGTTCTATTTGAGCTTCACGGGCCACGGGAGGCAGGTGCGGAGCCCCAGCATGGAGGAGAAGACGATGGCGGGCCGATGCTTCTTGAACTTCAAGCCCTTCTTCAGCCGCTGGCTGTTCTCCCCCACGCACAGCTCCCCCTGCTGGGCCGCGCTGGATATGCGCGCCGCCACCTCCCCGTGGACCACCGCCTCCTCCTCGGAGCGCACGAACACCTCCCGCAGCTCCTCCAGCCGCCGCTCCATCTCCCGGATGACGCGCTGCCGCTCCTCCACCTCCAGGAGGCGCCGCCGCGCCGCCTGGAACTCCATGCTGGAGCTGGGCGTCACGAGCCGGGAGGAGGGCGCCGTGGCGGCGGCGGACGGCGGCCCGGAGCCGGCGAGCAGAGCGCCCGTCACCCGCCGGAAGTCGCCCATGGAGACGGAGCGCCGGGTGGCCGGAGAGGCCGGCGCCAGCAGAGCGGAGGACGAGGTGGAAGGAGGCATCGCCGAGGGAGGAAGAGGGGGAGAGGAGGAGGAGGAGGAGGGAGAAGGTAAATCCGGTGGGAGGATGTCGGGATGCGGGTCCTTGTTTCCAACGCTCGCCGCTTTGTCCTCGTCCTGGAGGTCCGTGTGTCTTTGTCGCCGCTTCATGGTCACCTCGATCTCTCCTCTTCGCCCTCTTCCTCGTCTTCCTCTTCCTGTTCCAGAGCGTAGAGCAGCCGAGCCGACGGTGAGAGACGTGCAGAGGTCCGGCCGCTCAGCGCTCCATTCATGAAAAAGAGATGCGAGCCGTCTCTGCGCCCGAGTGGCGGTGTGGGGGAGGAGCCTCCCGGCAGCTCATTGGTCGCCGAGCTCACGAGCTCGCCGGCTGGTGATTGGCTCGCCGCGCGGCGCGGTGCTGATGCTGACGGGCCGTCTGGAGCTCCAGAGCGAGTCGAGACGTGCCGGTGTCTCTCTCTGCCGATTGGCTCGTTCCGTCCTCTCTGACGCCCTCTTGTTATGCTTCCTACCAGCTGGTCTCCTCACATCCCTCCTCTCCTCTCCTCTCCTCTCCTCTCCTCTCCTCTCCTCTCCTCTCCTCGGATGGTTGCCCCTAGCAACACTGTGGTAAGAGCTGAAGGGAGGGGATGACGCTCCAATTTCTCCCTCCCCTTTATCACCTTGGTTCTCGCTCTCTCTCTCTCTCTCTCTCTCTCTCTCTCTCTCTCTCTCTCTCTCTCTCTCTCTCTCTTTCACCCTCTTCCTCTCTCCCCCCCCCCTCCTCCTGTTGACCCATTTGGCAGCTCAGTCTTCCCGCAAACTATATCTTCTTCTTTAAATCTCGTAATAAGTAACACTGGTTCACAAAAACATTTCCAAAAATGAATAAGCAGAAAGCACACACACTTTTAGATTTTCTAGTTGCAGAAACGCAGTTATCCTTTATGAACGAACTCCAGGACGCAGTCAAGTCTCTCCGTTGCTAAGAAACTGTCATGTAGCACAGCTGGTGGTTTAGGAGTAAAAGAGATCTTTTTATGTTTTTAAATGTTGAGTTGAAATCATACAACTCTGTCACACACACACATACACACACACATACACACACACACACACACACACACATTCTTCAACAGCAGAATGAGATGATGTCATCGTCATTCAGCAGCCCTCGGTACGCTCGTCACTGAGTTGTGCTCTAGTCTAAACCATGGAGTAACTATCACATGACCAGAACACATTCGTAAAGGTATCCAAGTTAAATGTGAAGTGAAGTGAATCTCAGGAGTCTTCTTTCTCTAAACATTCAACCAAAATAAAACCACCCTTGTTCTGCGTGTAACCTGAAGACTCGTCTGCTCTGGGACCCGCCCGACGGACAACTCAAGGTCAACAAGTACATCTGCCTTTGGCTGGCCAATCAAATGCAGCGACAGGAAAAAACTGAAACCTGACCTCGCATTTCAAACCTGACAGTTTCCATTAAAGATAATCTGATAGTTACATCATCATGGGACGATACCCTGGTTCTCCTCCCTTTCCTCTGCTAACTCTACTAAGTTCCACTCCATCAGCAGCCAAGATACCCGTCTGTCTAGACACATATTGACTGGTACTGCAGTGGCATCGCAAAAGTAATATGATGAGAGTGTGACGCGAGACACAAGATCGCACACACAGACGCACAACCAGGGCGACGGAGGAGGACTCACACCTCATACACACGCTTTAAAGGACGGCTGCAGAGAGTGAATCAAAACAAAGAAGCTTTTAGCGGGCCGAGCTTGATCCACACACACACACACACACACACACACACACACACACACACACACACACACACACACACACACACACACCTGAGTGTTCACTTAGCACTTTGCTTTTATCCAAGGATTGACATTGCATTAGCAGTAGCACTTAGCTCTCCAGAGACACAAAGACAGAGAGACACAAACAGAGACACACAAAGACAGAGAGACACAAACAGAGACACACAAAGACAGAGACACACACAGAGACACACAAAGACAGAGACACACACACCAGCAGGAACAAGTGGGCCGGTGTCGGCCGTTTGCAAGCGTTATGACAGGAAAACTGTTAGAAATACCACAAGTTGTATCGTATGTAAAGATGTACATGAGATAAATGTTTCTTCACCGGCTTTACTTGTTAGTATCAACTCAACTTGTATGACGGGTAACTAGATTAACTAGATTTCCTTCAATGTGTCGCACGATTTCCCTTAAATTCAATAAACATCTCCAGTAAGTAACGTTTTTTTAGCGTGAAGCCCATTTCAGGAAGATGTAATGGTTACGCAACATTCTGCAGTTAGAACCACTCTTCACTAATCCCACATGGAGCATGCAGAGCTGCACACAGATTACCATCATCACTGGCAAATGGATGGCACAGCAGGACCTGGTAACAGAAAGATGCTACCCCCCCCCCCCCCACACACACACACACACTTTCCAAAATACCATGATCTTTAACTCCTGCCTGCTCTCCATCTCTTTTACCCCCCACTCCGCTCCAGATTACGTTAATCTGCGCGTGTTTGACGCACACGTTGAGGAGCGAGACCATCTGGGCCTCCGTCTGGTCCGCTCTGCTTCGGGTTACACGTCTTTGGTTCATTCAGGGTTTCCCTCAGACATTCGTCTCACGCATCACAACTGCACGCTAGCATGGATGCAACTTGGAAGTAGTTATAATCTATAAAGATGACATCATCAGGTTTGAGTTCAGTGGATAAAGTCTGAGCTGCAGAGCTGAGGAGGTGGAAACAGATCCGGCTCACATATCAGGATGTCTTACCCATTACAAATAAATATGATTTTATTGAGTCAGGATTACAGGGATTTAGTTTAGTAAATGTCTCTAACAGGATAAACGAGTGACCCATACGGTCATATCAAAGTTAAATGTATGCACAACTGAAAAATAGATTGAAATTCCAACCCATATTTATGTTTCCACCTTCTTTATTAGGACTCTGTAGCAGAAGGGCTCCATGCATGAGGTCTAACCTTCACAGCTGGAGCTTCATCATCATACACGCTGCATGCATCAGGTCAGATTACATGCAGCGCAGCAGAGGAGATGTGTTGGTACAGTTTGCTCACTCTGAGGTTGTGCAGTAAAGCTGGCGTTGTGTTTTTGTTTGCAGGGCGAGAAGGAATCACGGATGCCCATAAGCACATGACTCCTGGAGACATGTTCTGGAGACAGAGCAGGAGGTTTGTGTGCCTTTGTAATGTAACAGAACCACAGACTATAGGTCACAACTATAGCGCTCACCAAGCAGAGGAAAGCTCAAACATGAAATTGTATTGAATTATTCAGCCCTGCACAGTCTCCCCTTACAGCTCGGATCAGACACAGATCTGCATCCTTTGGCATTTCCTGCACCACCAAAAATACTAAAAGTCAGTCTCCATTTCAGCTGCGCCGCATCGGCAGTAAACTGGACCGACCCGAGGCGAAGTCTGCACTAACGTCTCCTCTTGCGAGACAGGAGAGCTTTATTGGTGATGCAGCTCGGCTTCCACTGGTCAGAAATCAATTCCAATGGCCTCGTTCTGCTGCTGCAGGCTGAGTCAGTGGGTGTGTGGGTTTTTATGTGTGTGTGGTGTAAGAGTGCAGGAAGTCAGTCGTTGCAGTGGGAATTACTGGTGGTATGGTCAGAGCAGAGCCTAACGGGAATATGAAGTGCCTCAGTATATAATTTAAAACTGCATTTTGTCTACAGTTCATCTTCATCACGTAAACTCGCCATACAAAGAGAGACGAGAGTGTGTGTGTGTGTATGTGTGTGTGTGTGTGTGTGGGGGGGGGGGGGCGTTATGTAAGCGAGCGCTGCCGTGCACACAGAGGCACGAGGCGATACCAGTTGATGTGGAGCAGATACTGCTGCAATGGTTCTGGTGTTGGTGGATGAATGATGTGGGAAAGAAAGGAGGAGGAGGAGGAGGAGGAGGAGGAGGAGAAACGACGTAAACATGGCTCCAGGCAAGAAGAGCCAGATGGAGAGGCGTTGAGTCGTTCCCTCACAGAGACGGTAAACGGCCTCCATCGTGTGCATGAACACATTCACGTGACACATTGGGCAATAACACATTAAGACAATGAACTCCCATCTCAAGACGAATTTAAAGCATTGTAGAGCAGTAACACTGCAGTTATAGAGGGTGAAGAAGACGCGTTTAACGAGGTGGTGGAGGATCATTTACCTTCTGCACGGATCAAGCTTGCACTGCATCTCCCTCTGGTGGCCAGCTGCGGAAGCGCACCATGCTGCGAGTGATCAGTAAGGAGGAGCTGACAGGTGTGCAACAGGAGGCACCGGCCGACACGTCCTCTCCTCATTATAGAGCTCAAGTTACAGTGTATCAGCAGATAGCAAGTATCGATCTGGTTAAAGTTTTTTTTTCATGATACGTTGAGTGATTAGAGCTAACGAGGTGGGCGTGACCGACAGGTGCACAGAAGAGGTTGATGAGGTGGGCGTGACCAACAGGTGCACAGAAGAGGTTGATGAGGTGGGCGTGACCAACAGGTGCACTGAATGAGCTGACAGTGTGTGAGAGACAGCGTGGCAGTAGCCTACACACGTGGCCAATAAAGCCACTTCGGATTATTGTAAATTAGAACAAATTTCGCCTAAAAAGTATTTTTTTACTGTGGCATTTATTGGCATAATAAAAAATGGTGGGGGCACAACTAATTAACACATGCTAAACCATTCCCATTCCCAGCACCGTTGCACCGTCATACCTGTTCTCCTCTTCTCCTCGTGCTGCTCACATTCCTTCTGCAGGCACGCTCGCGCTGCTGAGCGCGTGCACGGTGCATCTCTCATGTTTGGTAATTCCTCGACAGATTTGAGATCTTTGTTCTCAAAGTTGGAGACCTGCTCCACATGAAATGTGATATGCAGTCGGGTTTCTAACGACGTCCGGCGGTCTCATGATGGACGGAGGACGACGCGACGTGGCGAATACCCAGGAAAAGGCCTGATTGACAATTAACCAATCAAACTACAGGAAATCAGTCGCACGTGGCATCACGTGTGTGACGTCCCGTTGCAGGAACGACGACCGGAGGATGAGGCTGCAGCATCAGGGACTTCTTCTAAATCACTTCTTAAAATCCATTTTTATACAACAGCTTTTAAGTGCAGAACTTTGGTCCCCCTAATTTAATTAATTAATCTATTTATTTTTTTATATATAAATAAAAAAAAGATATCTCTCTCTCTATATATATATATATATATATATATATATATATATATATATATATATATATATATATATATATATATATATATATATATATTACATTTTTTTAATATTTGTTTCTTATTATTCCATTTGTTTTGCCTTGACTCTCTGTAAAGCACTTTGTAAACATTGTTTTTAAAAGGTGCTATACAAGTAAAGTTATTATTATTATTATTATTGCTAAAGGATGTGTTTAATGTGCGTTTTGTTGTCACAGACTCGAGGCACGAAGCTCATGTTTAGGGGCGATTAAGATAACCATTTTAAACCCAGTTTAACAACTGACCTTCAATTGTTGATTAATCATATTATTTAGGTCATGCATCAAGCCACTCATTCATCTCTAAATTAGGCAGGATCAATAAAAACAACCTTTCGACCGGCTAGTGTTCAGGTCGTGCTCTGCAGGATCTGAGAGTCTAAATGTGATGAAAGTGCGACACGAAATACATTTAACGGGAGCGCTAAAACCGATCATGCAAGACAGTTTGTTGTAGCAACTGAATTTTTAATAGTTGTAAGATAGAAAAAATCTTCATCTTTATCATACAATAACATCTCAACATAAATTTAGTCAAAAGGAGGGATACGTTTGCCACAAAACAAGAATAGAACCTTTGGAGGTAAGACAGCCGGTTCATATTCAGCCACACAGGTCTTCCCACGACCACATCTACAGGTGTGTGGTTCGTCTCTGCCAGACATTCGGCCTCACCTGTGGGCCCAGGCACTGAGCTGAAAGCAGGACCTAACAACGAGACACACTTACTCATTTAGGATGTCTTAAATTGAAGAGTCAATCAAATGAAACGTGACACAAAGCAATATAATTCAAATATAATGCATGAAAGAGTCGAACACCAGACTGCTGAAGTTCTGTGTGCAGGAGCCAGTGGTTGGACTGTTTTGAGGAGTAAGGGGAGAGGCTGTGCTCCCGGAGCAGGAGGAGAGACCTGTACGGCTGGACGGCCACAGACTGATGCGCCCAGCGTGTCTTTCACTATTTTAATCACCACTTTCTTTGGACATAAAGAACAAAAACGATCAACAACGAAAGCAGCCAATACAGGAAACGGCATTCAATATGCATCACCCAAGAAAACGCAGAGAGAGAGGAAAAAGAAAGAGGGAAATAAATGTTAACATGCCATATTATTCCTTGGGTAAGTTTTCTTTCACAGAAAGCCACCGACTTTACGCGTGTTTGTAGACGTACAAATAATAGACGTGTGAAACGGCCGGCAGCAGGTTCACCAAGCAGAGAGAAACGAGGAAGCCACATGACATCATCACGTCACCGGACCATGCACACGACCCCACAGGATCCTGTAAGACAGCACACACACTCACACACACACCGACTGCAAGTCATGCAATTGACACACACGCACGCAGACACACACACACACACACACGCTCTCTGTAAAACAATATAGAAGCATTGATTGACATTAACCAAAACATCAGCTTTGGACATTCCCTAGAGTCCAGGTATCCCGGCTGTACCGAAGCCAAAGAGGCGTTTCTGGTAGAAGTGTTTGATGTTCGTGTCGATGCTCTTTGCCCTTTCCGGAACATTCAGCAGCAGCTGGACAGCTCCGAGGTCAGCGCTGTCGGCACAGGTCGATTTGGCAGCACACCCGCGAATATAAAGCTCATCCACTTTCCAAAAAGGACAGGCAGACAGACAGGCAGACAGACAGGCAGGCAGACAGGCAGGCAGACAAGCAGACAGGCAGACAGGCAGGCAGACAGACAGACGGACAGACAGGCGTGCAGCAAGCTGGATGACGACCAATCACAGCGATGATGAGGAGAGAATCATCGTCACGATAGAAAGATTACGGCTGCATCGACTCTGTGGCAAGTCATTCTCACACACACACACACACACACACACACACACACACATTGCCAATACATTTGCCAAAACAATCTGCAGCCATTTCTTTTGTTGCCCTCGTGGCCCCGTGTATCCTGCTGGTCCCAGGAGGCTCACAGCAGCCGATGAGCCCAAAGCCAGAAGAGGAGCTCGCCACAGCGGGACAGCGGGACACAAGATGGCGGCGGCTCCGCGGTCGCCGTTCCTTTGCTGGTGGAGGCGGGTGGAGGCGGGTGGAGACTGGAGGCCCCGTGCAAGCCGACTGGGTGGTTGGTTGTTTGGTTCTCCTGCGAGCCGACTGGGTGGTTGGTTGTTTGGTTCTCCTGCGAGCCGACTGGGTGGTTGGTTGTTTGGTTCTCCTGCGAGCCGACTGGTGCCTCGGAGTCTCTACAGGGAGGTGGAGGGCAGCTTCTTGACGCGCCGCTGGGCCAGGATGGAGCTCTCGATGGGCTTCAGCTCCGGGGTGGGCTGCGAGTTCTTCAGGGCGGAGTAGGTGGCGGCCATGGCGCCCTGCACACAGACAGCAGCACGGTGACCCCGGGTTAGAAGAAAAAACACACACATTGAGGGGATAACAGAACAAATACATGCAGTGGTGGTTAGAGACATAATAATAATAATAATAATAATAATAATAATAATAATAATAATAATAAGTATTATTATAATAATAATTATATTATTAATAATAATGATAATAATAATATTATTAATAATAATAATAATAACTTTATTTATATAGCACCTTTAAAAACAATCTTTACAAAGTGCTCCACAGAGAGTCAAAGCAAAACAAGTGGAATAGTAAGAAACCAATATTACATTTGAAAATATATATTAAAATTTAAAAAATAAATTTTAAACAAATAAATTTAAAAACAAATAAATTACAAATAAATTAAAAACAGACAAACAAAATTAGGGGAACCAAAGTCCTGCATAAAAAGACTAGATCAACATATTAAAAGCCATTGTAGCGGCACAATTATTTTCAAGCTGTTATTTTAAGGTAGGAAAAGTTACATAGTGTCGCTTTAAGAAGTGATTTAAAAGAAGACGTGTTGGGATGCGTCACCTTGACCAGTTTGGGGTCCTGGTGGGGAAGCTGGCTGTTGGGCAGCTTGTCTCTCTGGACGATCCAGGGATGTTTGAGCACCTGGTTAGCCGTCAGCCTCTGGTGGGGGTCCACATGGAGCATCTTGGAAACGAGGTCCTAGAGGGAGCACACAGTGCATAGGAAACGCAGGGTTCCTACACATGTTGACAAGGGGATTTCCAGGACTTTTCCAGGACTTTTCCAGGACTTAAAACCACATTTCCATGACCAAACTGAAATCTCGGTATAGACATGAAAACATGTTGCATATTGAGAGCTGTCGCTGGCTTATATTTTGAGTCTTTCTTTAAAAAATATATTAAGCGTAAATTAACGTGAGTTTAACACATGACATGACTTTTCCCTAACTTTTCTGATTTAAGTTTTTTCCATGACTTTTCCAGACCTGGAAATGACCATTTTAAAATTCCATGACTTTCCAGGTTTTCCATGACTGTACGAACCCTGTACACTGCCAAAATTAAAATCTAAGTAAAATGAAATATCTCAAATTAAGGCAATCTATGCTTGTTTTTGGACTGACAAGATATTTCTAGGCAGTTTAATGTTGGAGCTTTTCACTTGTTTTAAGAAATCTTGGCAAGTCAAATTTTCCTGTTCTGTTGGCAGATAATTTGGCTTATTTCAAGTAATATTCCCTCATCATTTTTTTTTTTTTTTTTACTTTACTACTTTTTTTCTTTTTAGGCTGAATTTTTGCAGTGTAAATGGTAACGGAACTAATAATAATAATAATAATAATAATAACAATCAGGGTTCTTACACATTTTGACCAATGGATTTCCATGACTTTTCACCACATTTCCATGACCAAATCTCGGTATCAACATGAACATTTTAGAAAATGCTGCGTATTGAGAGCGTGTGCCGGCTTATAACTCAAGCGTCTTTGTTTAAAAAAAATATTAATTATTTCAAACTGGGCGTAAATAACAAATGTCCATGACTTTTCCCAAACTTTTATGATTTAAGTTTTTTTCCAGGACTTTTCCAAGACTGGAAATGACCATTTTGAAATTCCATGACTTTTCCAGGTTTTCCATGACCGTAGGAACCCTGAATAATACATTCTATTCGGAGGCGCCTTTCAAGTCACCCAAGGTCACCTTACAATAAAATCGAACAGGATAAAAGATAACAGCATGAAAGATAGAAACTAAATGAAGTGTACGGGATCCCGTTAGAGAGAGTAGACTGGACTTCTCTCTGAACACGTGGTCACGTGGTCCTACCTTGGCCGCCTCGGACACCGTGTCCCAGTTGGCTCCGGTCAGACTGAAGTGGCCGTTGCCTATTCGGTTCAGGATCTCATTGGGCGTGTCTTCGGGTCCGTTGGCGAACGGAGTAAAACTGATGGGAGCAGAGGAGAGCGATGAGGAATCAGCTTCAAGCACAGTGAGAAACACATCTGATGAAGAAGAAGGTGTTGCTCTTCACCCAGCCAGCATGGTGTACAGCAGGACGCCCAGACTCCAGATGTCGCAGCCCTCGTCGTAGCCCTGGCGCTTCAACACCTAGGACGACATTTCATTTCTCGCTGTAGAGCTTTAATTCGACAGCGTGTGCGGCGCGGCGCTGGAGAGGGACTCCGCTAACGCTAACGCTAACCTCGGGAGCCACGAAGTTGGCGGTGTAGCACGGCGTCATCAGCAGGCCGTTGTTGGCGCGCAGCTGCTTGGCGAAGCCGAAGTCGCAGATCCGGATCGACTCCGGGTTCCCCGACTCGTCCACGTAGAGGATGTTGCTGGGCTTCAGGTCTCGGTGCACCACCTGGAGCCCAGAGGGGGGGGGGGGGGGGGGGGGGGGGGGACGACGACAAGGACGGATAAATAAAACGAGGCGCAACCAAGTAAAGCAACAGACAAGTCAATACTGGAGGTCAGGGGTCGGGAACCTCTGGCTCGCGACCATAACTGGCTGACGCATACGGCTCTTTTGAGCAGCATCATGCAGCACCAGAAGTCGCATTAAAAGCAAGACGTATTTAATTTATTACATGTTAAAAATACTATACGCCTCTCAATGAAATATATTAAGAAATATTTGGCTTCCTGACCTTAGAAGCTCCTTGAACATCTTGTTAAATAACTCTCTTTGCATTTGGTTATTGTTTATTTGAGTGTAGACATATTGTACATAAGAAAATGTCTCTAATATTGCAACATAAATCCATTTAATTTGAAACCTTCAAAATAAAAGCGCGGGACATTTTTCTTCAATTTCTTTAAGAAAAGGTGATCACTTTGTAATTTTCTCAGTCAAAAAGGTTTGACACCTGCTGTAGGATAATATACTAATAGAGTCTGAAGAGGCTGGGGCTGATTGGCTGGGGCTGATTGGCTGAAGCTGATTGGCTGAATCTGATCATCATGGAGTGGTCCGTTGCCCAGGCGACAGCGGGGTGCCCCTCGTGGTCCTCACCCCCTGGGAGTGCAGGTACTCTGCGGTCTTGGTGATGGTGTGCAGCACGGCGCTGGCCTCTCGCTCCGAGAAGAACTTCTGCTTCAGGATGCGGTCCAGCAGCTCTCCTCCACGCATGAGCTCCGTCACCATGAACACCTGCTTCCCGTTGTCGTACACCTGGACGGAGAGACGCGCATTAGCTCAACGCTCACCTGACACGTGGCGCCCAGAGCGTTGAGCGGGTGCTTGTGGACTCACGTCCTTCAGCGTGATGATGTTTGGGTGCTGCCCGTATCGAAGGAGGATCTCGATCTCCTCGGAGGGGTCCGTACTGGTCTTATCAATCATCTGTCATCACAACATATGAACGATATTGCAGTTATGCACATTAAAGATGCAGCCGGGACCGTTTTCACAGGATTATTTTCTGTGTGTGTATATATATATATATATATATATATATATATATACATACATATACACTTTATTAATCCCCAAGGGGAAATTTGTCGTCACAGTAGCACCAATAAACTAAACACACGAGAATAAAATATAAAATAAAATATAAAAAACAGGGATGAAAGATAAAGAGGATACAAGTAAAATATAAAATACAAAATGAAGCATATATATATATATATATATATATATATATATATATATATACACGCACACATAAACACATACATATATATACATATATACACTCAAATATAATACAATAAAATACAAAATATAATATATATATATATAATATATACACAACAGACATGCATACACAAATATAATGTGTGTGTGTGTGTGTGTGTGTGTGTGTGTGTGTGTGTGTGTGTGTGTGTGTGTCCATGCCTTGACGGCGTATTCCGTGTTGGTGGCTTTGTGGATGCAGCGCTTGCAGACGGAGAAGGAGCCCATGCCGATGTCCTCCTTCAGGACGTAGCCGTCGCTGAACAGGAGGTTCTTCCCGTGTAATTGCTGCAGAGGAAGAAGAGGGTGGTGAGTGAAGGTGTGAAGGTGTGGCGGAGCGACGGAGCTGCTGACGGAGAACAATGACGCCGATTTTCTGATTAAAGAGTAGTTTATAGCCAAAGAAAAAAACTCCTTTGTCTCTGGTTGAAATCCTGCGTCTCTACGTCGAGCTCACAGTTCATCCTGCGGAGCCATCTGACTCCCTTCTCCTCCCTTCTCCTCCCTCACACCTGGACAGGTGTATCCTCTCCCCTCTTTCTTTAGATACCTGCAGTCTGTGTATTCACTGATTAACCAAATAAAAAAAAAAAAGCACATCTATAGATCTTCTTTTTTAACGGGTCTTGAACTGGATCTCATTGGAGTCGGTTTAACCTCCCGTTATCTTCAAATTCACTAACATCTTTTACCCTCAGGGTCAATTTGACCCCAGCAGTTAAAACCTCCAGAAAATGATTAGAATGAACATTGTTTCCCAAGTTTAGGTGTCAGGTGCTTTATGTGTGTTTGTTGAAACATAAATAGCAAAGTTGAATAAAAAAGTAGATATTTCTTATATGTTTTACACAGTGAAAAACATCCTGGGGTCAAATTGTACAGGACAGTGAAAACATATCATCATGAGAATTTTTATGTTTTCTCAGTTTTCCCCAATAAATTAGGAAAAGTCAAGAAATATGAATAATTTTTGTTACGTCAATCATTTCTTTAGAGACGTTAAACATTGACTGGGGTCAAATTGCCCCCCAAGGTGACAGGAGGGTTAGTGAAGTGAAACCCAGTGAAGCGTATGGCGGTCCGGACCTGGACCACGGGGTGCGGCGGCGGCTTCACCGACTCCACGGAGCCTTCCTCCTCCAGCAGCGTGGGCGCGATGAAGCTGAAGCCTCTGAAGAGCTGGTGGGCTCCGGCACTGGGGGGCACGCCGGGGGAGTCTACGAGAGAATGAGGAAGTCTAGTACGGTAAACAAGGGAGACATACGTCCTGGAAGGGATGATATCAAATATGCCTTTGCAATAATCCATGCTTTAATGCTTCCTTCTTTCTTTTTTTATAGTGGTTTTTATTGGTGGTTTGATGACTATTCCGTCTCTTCACTCGTAAAAACCTCCAGCGCTGAGACTGGAACACGCAATACTTTCAGGGATGTAATACACTGCAAAAATCAAAATCTAAGTATATTGAAATATCTCAAATTAAGGCAATCTATGCTTGTTTTTTGACTGACGAGATATTTCTTCTTACAGTTTCTTCTTGTTCTGTTGGCAGATAATTTGGCTTATTTCAAGTAATATTCCCTCATTTTATTACTTTCTTTCCTTGTTTTTTTAGGCTGAATTTTTGCAGTGTAGACATGGAGTTAATAGCTCGCATTCAGCGTTGACCTCTGACCTTTCGGGGTGCGGGAGGTGAACTCGGAGTCAAAGTAGAAGGTGTCGTCCGGACGCGCCACCGCCGGCTTGAACGGAGGTTTTAATTCTCTTCTGAAGAGTTTCTGAAAAAGGGAATAAAGGATTTAAAATCACACAAATAGATTTTCCTCCCACAGAGACTGATAAACATTATAAATTAACGTATTTTATTCTGTGCATATTTGAACACATCCACGACGTCACTCACATTCCAGTCTATGGTGGAGAAGAAACCGTGGCGCTTGATCTCCTCGGCGCCATCGGCACACGACCCTGGAGGGAGAACAACGTGAGCGGAGGAGCACAGGTGGAGGCGTGTGGCGTGTTGCGTGTGGAGGTGTGTTGCGTGTTGCGTGTTCTGTGTCACTGACCCAGTCTGTTGGACGGGTTCCTCTTGAACAGAGCCCTGAGCAGAGACTGAGCCTCCGCACTCAGGAACTGAGGCATTCCCAGACGTGCCCTGTGGGGGGCGCCACACGTTACTTCACCGCATATCAAGAGGAACATTCCCAACATCTGTTGGATCGTTCTTCCACCAAGGCATTGTTCTTACACATTTTGATTGATTTCCAGGACTTTTAACCAAACTTCCATGACCAAACTGAAACCTCGGTAAAAACATGAACATTGTAGAACATTTTGCAAAATGTTTTAAATTCACGGCTTATATTCTTAGCGTCTTTCTTTAAAAAAAAACACATTAATTATTTCAAACTCGGCGTAAATGAACATGTGATTATAACATTTCCATGACTTTTCCAAAACTTTTACGATTTTAAGTTTTTCCATGACTTTCAGGCCTGGAAATAAACATTTTAAAATTCCATGACTTTCCAGGTTTTCCGTGGCCGTACGGACCCTGCAGGAGGAAACTCACTTCAGGATCAGGCCCATCGTCTCTTTGCGGTCCTTCCCTTGAAACGGCAACGATCCGGTCAGCATCTCAAACTGGGAGCAGAACACGAGACCGTTATCCACGTGTACTAAAGTACTAAAGTGTGGACTATTTACATTAAGGTGCTCAGTATAATATAAGATAAGAGATAATATATTCATTTATTAGTCCCACAGTGGGATCAGGATCACAGCAGTGGGTGTACATTAGGGCATTAATACAAATAAAAGATAAAAATAAAAACAATACTAAATACAAAAATACTACTACTAAAATACAAAATACTAAAATACTAAATTACTAAATACTACAAGGGGAAAACAAAGTAAAGTGCTGAGTAAGTAAAGTGTTGAGTAAAGTAAAGTGCTGAGTATAGTAAAGTAAAGTGTTGAGTAAAGTAAAGTAAAGTGCTGAGTAAAGTAAAGTGCTGAGTAAAGTAAAGTGCTGAGTAAAGTAAAGTACTGAGTAAAGTAAAGTGCTGAGTAAAGTAAAGTAAAGTGCTGAGTAAAGTGTTGAGTTGGTCAGGCTCTAAATATATACAGGAACTACATCACTGACATCATTCTTTTAGTAACGTGTTGCCGCTCACCATCAGTACCCCGAACGACCACCAGTCGGCGCTGTGGTCGTGTCCCTGCCTGTTCACCACCTCCGGCGCCATGTACTCCACGGTGCCGCAGAAGGAGTAGGCTTTCTTCTCGTGGTCGATGGCTTCTTTACACAAACCAAAGTCTGGAACACACGACCATCAGACCATCAGATCACCAGATCATCAGATCACCAGATCATCAGATCATCAGACCATCAGATCATCAGACCATCAGATCACCAGATCATCAGAACGCAGCCTCAAAGTGGCGCCCGGCTGCTGCGTGGCGTCCGTTTTCTAAATTATTTACACACATGTTGCATGTCTATAAGTGCAGCATACTGACATGAATACATTCTAATAAACACATTTATTCATCAGCATCGTCCCAGAGTCAGACTTGATATAATTGCCTCTCTGTAGTCACATGACCACCTTTGGATCAACGGGGGCTCGACTGACTGAATAAAAGGCGTGATCATGGCGGCCGATGGAGGTGAAGAGGAGGATATGGACGCCGATGGAGGTGAAGAGGAGGATATGGACGCCGATGGAGGTGAAGAGGAGGATGACCACTTAATGATTAACTTACGGGACACGGACAGGGAGACGTGCAGCTATCTGGAGTCACATGATCAGACTCCCCACGGGGATGAAAGAGTCAACACAGGACAGGAGAGGAGAGTGTGTGTATGTGTGTGTACGTGTGTGTGTGTATCTGTGTGTGTGTATCTGTGTGTACGTGTGTGTGTGTATCTGTGTGTGTGTATCTGTGTGTGTGTGTGTGTATATCTGTGTAGGTGTATATTTGTGTGTGTATCAGTGTGTGTGTGTATATCTGTGTGTGTGTATATCTGTGTGTGTGTGAGTGTGTGTGTATCCGTGTGTGTGTGTATATCTGTGTGTGTGTATCCGTGTGTGTGTATATCTGTGTGTGTGTGTATCTGTGTGTGTATATCTGTGTGTGTATCCGTGTGTGTATCTGTGTGTGTGTATCTGTGTGTGTGTATATCTGTGTGTGTGTGTGTGTGTGTGTATCTGTGTGTGTGTGTGTGTGTGTGACAGGGAGACCGAGTGTGAAGGAAGGAGCAGGAGTCACCTGTGAGTTTGATGTGTCCCTCCTCATCCAGCAGAATGCTGAAAACAAAACAGTCAAATGTTGAATTATGTGATTATTACATCACATTACATCACATGTCATGTAGCAGACACTTTTATCCAAAGAGACTCACAATAAGTTCATCAACCTAGAGTACAAACTAAGAACAACAAGAATACAGAAAGTAACATTTCCTCAACATAGTCAAACTACAAAAGTAAAAGGCAGAGGAATGCAGATCTAAAACTGGTGTCAATAATGTACCATAAACAGAAACTCTGCCTCCATAAAACGGAGAAAAAGACCGCGAGCTGAAACAATGCAGCGTTCACTATTAAAAAGGCTTTCCATGTTTAATGGAGGAAAGTTTGCAGTTGCCATGTTTGTTTGGCTTCAGGGACAAACAACATTTTGATGAGGCATGACGTCTATACACGGTTAAAGGTTATTTAAATGCCTCCGAATACTATAGAACACGATTTACTTCTGAAAGCCCTTTGTGTCATTTCAGTTTCTTGGTTATTGCATGAATTATTAGATTCCTCCAAATAAAAGCCACAGTAGAGACAGATCTCTGCAGCAGGGCAACACTTTGTCATGAAGAACACGTGTGTGTGTGTGTGTGTGTGTGTGTGTGTGTGTGTGTGTGTGTGTGTGTGTGTGTGTGTGTGTGTGTGTGTGTGGGGACAGTTGAGGATTCATGAGATTTTACTTTAGTAATTTTGCCATTTTTGAAGGTTTTTTCTTACTGATGTCCAGTGAAGACACAGAATGTTTAACTGTGTAAATAACCCCTTGAGAGGTTTATTGTTTTGTGTTGATTGCCTTTTTTTGTATCTGCTTTATTGGTTTTTATGCATGCCTTTTTATCTTGTATTGTTTTAATAATTTTATAGGCGTTTTAATCTACTTTCTCTTAGAGTTAAATAATAATAACATTTTGATTTATATAGAGCTTTTCTAAGTACCCAAAGTCACAGAGTTAAATCTGACTTTTATTTTGAAATCTTAAAAGGAAGCAAACCTTTATTTTATGTTAAAATACAAACTTGGCGGTACGGACGGAGGTGCATTTCATATAAAGCTCCACAGTCTTAACGGACCGAGTGAGGCTGACTCTCACGGCGGGGACACGGTGGTATTTATTCAAGAGTTTTGGTTCAATTTTATTCGCCAAAAGAAAGAAAATAAAGAAGAGCAGCAGCAGAGAGTCTCACATCCGTGACACATTGAGAGCTCAGTGATGACATGACTCATATATCCAGACGGTTTGGGATCCAATAGCCAGGGTTCATCAAATATGCATCAGTCCATATTGTGCATCTGTATTTCTGAGCTTTCAGAACATCTGCTCTTACTTTTCGGGTTTGAGGTCCCGGTAAATGATGCCCAGGCTGTGCAGGTGGTCCAGACCCAACGCCAGCTCAGCCAGGTAGAACTTGACGTCCTCCTCTGTGAACATCACCTGGGGAAAAGGAGACAGACGGGCTGAAGGACTCAAGAAGAGACGAGGAGATCCAGATCTCATCAAGAACGATGCATGTCTGGACCTGTGGGATCTTTTCTTTGGCAAATGTTTTTATCATAACACAAATCATAACAAGGCACATCAAAAGTACATGAAGACACTTGGAAAAATGAAATAGAGATCTCCGTGGCATGGTTAGATTTTGTCACAATTGACTGTTTTTCTGCAGTAACTAAAATTAAAATAACAATAGAGGGTGACAGATGAATACATGCAGGGATGGAGAGATATTATACCCCCAAAGAGACGCTCCCACATGTGACCGATGAGAGAATAAAGATGAAACAAACAAATAAAATACAACTAGAAGGGGCACTCGGTAGAGCGCATACCATCACATGTCACAAGATTGAGCATTGAATTATGAACATGTTGCATAAGTTGCTAATTGGATACAAATTGACCGCGGTATGGTAAAAAGATGATGTTGACCTTTTTCATGACCTTGACCTTTGACCCGATCGATCCCAAAATCTAATCAAATGGTCCCCGGATAATAACCAATCATCCCACTAAGTTTAATACTTTTTGATAAATACACGACGATCAAAACATTACCTTCCGCATTTTCAATGCGAAGGTAAATATGAAATCGAGATCTCCGTGGCACGGTTAGTTTTGGGCATAATTGACTGTGTTTCTGCAGTAGGTAACATTTTAATAACAGTAGAGGGTGATGAATACATGCAGGGATGGATAGATATTATATCCCCAGATAGATGCTCCCACATCCCCAGATGTGACCAATGAGAATAAAGATGAAACAAACAAATTAAATTAAATAAAAGGATGTGTGAGGTTACAGAGTTACACCAACACCGCCCCTCCAGAACTGATCTCCTTCACAAAGGTGTTATATCTCCTTTCACCACACATGTAAGTTGTAAGTTGGGATCTCAGGCTGACGACCCCCACCATGCCGCCTCACCTCTTTGGAGAGTCGGGTGAAGAGGTCGCCTCCTCGGAGGAAGTCGAGGATCAAGTACAACTTCCCTTCAGTCTGGAACGCTACAACACAAACACATCTCCGCTGACATCAGACGACCAGCCAGGACACGTGCAAGAAGACGGGAATGAAGCGTTATTATAAAAACAACAAGTTCCAGCCGACTCACCGTAGTGCAGCTTGACAACAAACGGGTGGTTGACGTCGGCGAGGATGTCTCTCTCCATCTTGGTCCTCACACGGTCTCTCACTGAGGGAGGAAGAGGAGCACAGAGAAAGGTAAACTCTCAGTGAGGGAGGAAGAGGAGCACAGAGAAAGGTAAACTCTCAGTGAGGGAGGAAGAGGAGCACAGAGAAAGGTAAACTCTCACTGAGGGAGGAAGAGGAGCACAGAGAAAGGTAAACTCTCAGTGAGGGAGGAAGAGGAGCACAGAGAAAGGTAAACTCTCACTGAGGGAGGAAGAGGAGCACAGAGAAAGGTAAACTCTCAGTGAGGGAGGAAGAGGAGCACAGAGAAAGGTAAACTCTCACTGAGGGAGGAAGAGGAGCACAGAGAAAGGTAAACTCTCAGTGAGGGAGGAAGAGGAGCACAGAGAAAGGTAAACTCTCACTGAGGGAGGAAGAGAAGCACAGAGAAAGGTAAACTCTCAGTGAGGGAGGAAGAGGAGCACAGAGAAAGGTAAACTCTCAGTGAGGGAGGAAGAGGAGCACAGAGAAAGGTAAACTCAACAATGTTCACGTTACTCACTGTGGTCTGGTAATAGTATGTCAGAGTTAGGGTCAACATATTTGGTTTCACTATAAGAGGATCAATATGGCCATGGCCCGTGGCCTCCACACACACACACACACACACACACACACACACACACACACACACACACACACACACACACACACACACACACACACAGTGGGCCTCTTGAAAGCGATTTACTGTATCCTGACTTAATGGAGAGTGAAAGCGCACCACATCCGCTCCCAGGACCATGAGAACTGATGTTTATAAAAGGAGAATGAAACCACCTGTGCACAGAAGTAAAGTGTGGTGGTGTTAATGCATGCTGTCCTCTCCGAGTTACAGGAAAGAATACACCCGTTTATATGAAACTGAGGGTACTGCCACTTTAAGACAATCAATGGAGACATCGCACAGGCCGAGAGGAAGCAGACAGACTCTCACACACAAACAGAAAGAGAGTAAGCAGTTGACTATGGAGGACTCAGAATAAATATAAATAAATAAATAAATGAATGCAAGAATAAATGTATAAATAAATGTATAAATAAATACAGGAATGAATGAATATACGTTACACATCAACAGGACATCATTAAATAACTGTATTTCTACATTTCTTCATTTATTTATTTCTCTATTTATGACACGTATTTCTTCATTTATTTATGTGTGACATTTACGTGTCCGTATATTTAAATGAGCTGGGGCGGTCCAAACCTCTGTCTTTATTTATTTATACATTTATTTAAGCATTTATTTATTTATACATTTATTTATACATTTATTTATTTATTCAAGCATTTATTTATTTATACTTAAGTCATTTTGAGTCCTCCATAG
This sequence comes from Liparis tanakae, assembly GCA_036178185.1. Lineage (NCBI taxonomy): Eukaryota > Metazoa > Chordata > Actinopteri > Perciformes > Liparidae > Liparis > Liparis tanakae. The sequence continues at coordinate 22,026,356 of CM070093.1, forward strand.
TTGAAGGATACAGTGAATTAAAAAAAAGGGAAAGGGGAGCTTGTATCAACAATGTTTATTAAAAAGCCGAGCATCCATCGGTCGCTCCGGCTACGCTTCATGAAGAAGGGACCACGCCTCCTCTTCTACACGGTCCCACTGGGATGAAAGCACCCGAACGCATCGCAGCAGTACCTTTGAGCGTGGCCTTCTTCAGGACCTTCATGGCGTAGAGCTCGTTGGCGTCGGGGTCGGTCACCTTCCGCACCAGGAACACCTGCGATGACATCAGATGAGGGGTGGAGGGTGTGAGAGAGTGAAGGCCCGACGTGGGACTAAGGGAGCAGCAGTTACCTTGCCGAAGGATCCTTGACCCAACACCTTGAGCAGCTCGAACTGAGAGGCGTCCGCCTTCTCCGAGCCCTCCTTGACCACGTGGGTGATGTTGATCTCCTTGAGGTCTCCATCTTCCTGAGGAGGGCAGGATGGAGAGGAAACGAACAATCAACAGTCAGGACTCACAGAAACAAATGGATAGAAACAAGCACACCAGGGGTTTGGAAGGGAGAGTCAGAGCAAGAAGAGAAGTAGTGTATTTTGTGTATTCTGCTGCCAATAACAACATATCGAAGATAAAACAGAAAGAGGAAGCGAGTCAAAAAGTGAGAATGACGGATACACCACCCAGGGACTCTGGTTATTGTGTTAGAAAAAAAAGAAAGAAGTTGTTTCTGGAAATGATTCTGGCATTAAAAAAACAAGTAGTTTCTGGAAATGATGACAAACGATTCATTTTGAACAATGCAATGTAAACTACCGTCAGTGGTTTGTTTCTTTAATGTTTTATAACCTCAAAGGACTTGTGAAAAGTCATTTCCGGGACAACTCGCAGACGACGCCCCGGAGAAAAGCCTGAAGCACGAGAGTCTTTGAGGGTTTCAGTTCTCTGGAGGTCCACAGCTACTGACGAGGATCAGGTCAACACTTGGACACCTGGCCCGCGCACCGCACACCTCCATCACACATGCCAGATCATCGTGTCGTCATGGTGACGAGCATCAAGACAAAACACCACTGACCACCTCCTGGAACGTGTTGCTGCTCGTTGTTCAATCAAAATGAAATGAATCACTTTGAGGCTTTAACTGAAACTGTTAACTCTGTCAGCTATTTTGATTATTAGTATATTAAATCAAAACCCCAACACGTTCTCCGTTTACAGCTTTTAATCGTTTATGCATTTGCTGATTCTCTCTCTTCCCATACGTGTTTTCATTGAGCGCCTCGGTTTGGGCTGTTGGTTGGACGCAATGAGCATCGTGGAAACAACGGATCGTATTAAGAAAGAAAGAGCCTGGAATCAGCGATAAAAAAGTAAACGTCCCACGCCACAGGCCCTGCAGCCCGGGGCGTCGTCCAAACAGGAAGCCAGGGTTGGCCGAGCACGCCGTCTCTCAGCTGCACCTCGTTTCAAACGACCACAGAAAGCGGCGAGCGCCGCGCCTCGTTGGAACGCCACGCTACTCAACGACCACACCAACGGCTCTCTGGAGACGACGCTCGGGGTTTAAGAAGATGCCGACGAGACGAGGAACCTCTTTACCCTCCGGCGGCTCCTCGGCGCGGCCGAGCAGTCGGCGCCGTGGGCAGGGCCGCCGCCGCCCTACCTGAACAGGTAGAGCGTCAGCAAGCGGCTCAGGTTGAACTTCCTCTTGTCCTTTTCCATCTCAGCATCGCGAAAGCCTCTCCTCCTCCTCCTCCTCCTCCTCCTCCTCCTCCTCCTCCTCCTCCTCCTCCTCCTCCTCCTCCTCCTCCTCCTCCTCCTCCTCCTCCTCCTCCTCCTCCTCCTCCTCCCGTCCGTGAGAAGACGAGCGGCGCTCTAGCTCACGTAAATCATCCTAACGCTCGTCTCCTCGGAGCTCTCATGTCCGGATCAGTTCCGTTCACAGAGTAAATACGGGGAAATCTCTCGAGCGGTTCCTGTTCTTTATCGGCTCTCTGGGCACGGGCCTTCAGCGAGACATTTGGGTTAACTCTTCATCTTCCCTTCCATTACCTCCCCCATCCTCCCCCCCTCTCTCTGTGTCCTCAGTGACTGACTGACTGCAGCTGAAGTGAACCGGAACCAAACGGGGCCGGAAGGAAGAACCTGCGCCTATTCTCACAGTCCTGCACGCAACAAGTCACACACACACACGCAGCTAAGAGAGTCACAGTGTGTGTGTGTGTGTGTGAGAGTGAGAGAGCGATGGATTCAAATCGAGACGAGTTGGAAGTAGCGACACATAATCCAACATGTCACTTGGTGATCCGTCTTTTATCTCAAACAACGTGTCGTCTCCAAGTCTAAGCTCTGTTCCACTTCCCTTTACCCACAATTCCACAGTGTTTGCAGCATGGGGACAGGGGGGGACGGGGGGGGGAAGGAGGCCGGCAGAGAGGATGAGGCGTCCTCTCCGTGTCAAGACGAGACGGACGTCCCTCTCTTCTTGTTATCGTCCATTCCTGCTCATCCTGTCTCTTAAAGCTCTCACCGGACGCCGCGCTCCGCTTCCTCACTTTATTGCTCTGGTGCAGTAAATCCTCTCCGTTTCACAATTAATCAATCGGTGAATTGAAGTCACAGAAGGCCGAGACACAGAGATGCAAACGTGTGTTGGCCTGACCAGATCCTGCATGGATACGTTCCTGTAAGCGAGAGCCGGAGTGCGTTCTGCTTTCCTATAGAGCAGCTGGACAGCAGAAAGGGGGCGGAGCTTACCGTCACTCTGTTATTGGCAAAATCCCTCCAGGTGATACGAGACTCGGTCTGAGAGGATGGGGGGTTGGAGGTCAACATGGGTTACAGAGGACACAGCAGCATGGAGAGAAATACAAATTGTGCAGAAGACACACACACACACACACACACACACACACACAGGAAACTTCTCTTTCCTCCGTGTTCTCACTTCCTCTTTTCTCTAACGGATCTGTTTCCTTGCAGCTCGATAGTTTAAGTTTCTCTCCCAGCACAACTTGTGTTTTTAGAGAAATGTAGAATTTCAATAAACTTCCGACAGATTCCACACAAAGGAGTTTAAGAGCGTCTCAGAATGAATCGCCTCCGCACATAAACAAGCTTTGGATGAACTTCTTCAACGCACCAGCCGATCACCAGCACGCCCAAACAGAAAGTGAGTTCCTGGACGAGCTCCGCCTTGAAAATAGATCAGAATTTGACTTTTTTTTTAAAGAACAGACGTTTAAGTTCCAATGAACCGACACACTGACGCCTTGAAGAGGTGTCGTCGGGTCAGAGGGGGAAGACGAACCATTCCTCTAGCATTTCTCTCTATTCAAAGCTGGAAGCTCAGCATCTCGTCAACCCACACAAAGGAAACCCTTTCCTCACACACACACACACACAAACCCTACACACACCCACCCCTGCCTGAAGCGTCAGGCTTCAAGTCCCCAGCCCTTAAACAGATCTCTGCCTCTCCACATCAACCCGAGGTCAAACCAACGGGACCATCAGCCCCCACTTGCCTGTCCTGCGCGGCGGGTTCTGGTTCTGAACAGCAGCCGCCACATGTCAGCACCGTCCCCACATCAGGACCGTCCCATGGCGCCGCGTCAGTGCGGCTCTGTGACACGCGCTCTTACAAACGCAGCATCCGCCTCAGTTAGTCAACACTTTCTGCTGCAACACCAAAATGACACTCAAGCACACTCGAATGGGAAGTGGATAACATTTTTTTAATCTTGTGGATCGAGGTAGAAGGAAATGGGTCATCGTCACGGAGGAAGAAGGGGAACACAGCGACACCGTTACAGAGCAGCTGCTCACACGTCTACTCGGCTCCTTCCTTTTGATATGAAGTTGAACTAAACGGAGATGCACTCTGCATAATGAAGCCGTGTCGTTGCACACGCCGTGTTGCAGCCACAGCCCCCCCCCCCCCCAGACTCACATGTCTGAATGTTGCTCGTCCAATTTATGTCGTCTATTTGTTTACATGTTCTTTTACTATGTTGCACTTTATATTGTCTATTCACTTTATGTTGTCTATATGTTGCACAAATCACTTTATGTTGGACAGAAGAGAAACACAATTTCAATCTTCTGTATGTTTGCACGTATGAAAATTGGAAAATAAAACTGACTGTGACTTTGAACTTAGAACTTCAACCTTTGGTAACTGGCTTTAGTACATGTGTACTTTGCGTCCGACCAGCATGGTGTAATGGTCCTTGGCCACCACTAGGGGCCAGTGCCGGCCTGCAGCCAGGCCAACGCTCCAGAGACGAGCGCCAGAGAAGAGCGCTAGCCAAGTAAGGGCATGTTCCCAGTGTTAGCACACGCCTCCTCCACTGGGGCTGACATGAACTACAACAAAGCAGACATGGGCAGCATGTGGGAGGAGGCGGGGACCGGTCCCAGCAGCGACTTAAAGCCCCGAGACATCGTGTCCCGACCTTCCCCCGATGACCATGAAGATTATGAAGAGTAAGGAGATTGAAGAGCTGGAAACACAAGACACAGGTTACAGCCTTCATCTCCCTGCAGCGTCTCGTCTTCCCAGGAGAAATGAAGCGGGAGATGCAGCTGCACGTTCTTCAAATGCATGACGGTTCCAAGTGTTGCAAAAATTGCGAAAGAGTGTGAAACGGCGTAAACAACGAGAGTTCGTGGAGGGAGGAGTCGAAACATTCATCGCCTTCAGTCTCATTACGATAGAAACAAATGGCCCACAACGAGGAGCGGAGGACACACTCAGCTGCAGTACTTTGACCACGATAAATAATGTATGATCACTTAATTAGAAGTGTAACAATCGATCGGGTAATCAATCAATCGACTAATACTTTGTGATGCTGTAAAGACGATTAATACAAACAAGCTGCTTGGTTCTCCTCCAGAAGGACACTGGATTTGTTTTTTGTTCAAACCAAAAGATCAGATGTTTTCCGACTATATCTGGATTAAAATACAGTTTATCACTTCAGTGGCTCTTAAATATCTTATTGTGGTACTTTTGTAGTTTGACTATGTTGAGGAAATGTTACTTTCTGTATTCTTGTTGTTCTTAGTTTGTCCTCTAGGTTGAAATGCACTTATTGTAAGTCGCTTTGGATAAAAGCGTCTGCTAAATGACATGTGATGTAATGTAATGTGATGTATCAACATGTGCAGACGTGCTCGACTGCATGAAGCCGAGTGTACATTAAACCGTTGGATCCCTCTCAGTGAGTCCGTGTGAGTTGCTTGTGCTTGTCCAACGTGTCCAGAAATGTGCGCAGGCATGCACACAATTCTGTCAGGTGACATGCAGGAATGCCTCTCCGTCTGAAGCTCCTCCCCCTCCATCGTCTCTGAGGGCCGGGCTGCAGGCCGACTCCCTTTCAGCTCGTTTCTTTCACGTTATGATACCCACGTTTTGATGAACAGTCTGTTCCTACAACTCTTCTTTCCACTCTGACAACAAGTCCATCCACTTGTCCAACTTCCTTCTGTCCCATTCATCCCCTCACTCACTGGGCTGGCTCCCTTGTAGGGCAGGGCGAAAAAAGAAGAAGGGAAACGGGGGAGGGGGGGGGGGGGGGAGGAAGGAGTGGGAAGAGGCGGCGCTGCAGCTGGACAGTCCTCCAGTCCCAGTGACATCCCAACATGGCGCTCTAATACCGACTCGGCCTGGGGAGGCCGAACGAAAACAGATTTAAAGATTGGAGGAAAAAAATAAAAAAGTGAAGGTTCTGGCTAAATGAGAACAAAAGACGAGCAGAGCAGCAAAGACTCAGCGTCTGAATCCCTCTCATCTCCACTTTGCCTGTGCTGTCATCCCACAACATGATAGAGAAAATATAGAAAAATACAAAAATAGTGTGTGTGTGTGTGTGTGTAAGGTAAGTATTCAGTGCTTAAGGCCATTACATTGTACAAAAGCAGAGATACAATGAAAAGGTCATGACCTCTGAGAGGTGGTGATGACACAGGTGTGTCCGTCCCTATGAAGAGGCAGCATATTGTTATCCTTCACCTGTTGGTAACGGGGAGCTCTGGAGGTAATACACACATCCTTCAGCAGACCCTCTGTCCACCTGATCATCCATTACCCATCATGGCGTCCACACGCAGCAACACACACACACACACTGCCCAATATACAATATACACACTGGACAAATGTCTTTAAAATGTAAAACCACGAAGACGCGGACCAAATATCAAAGCTCAACGCTCACGATCTCTCCACCAGACAGATGCTCGTTTGATAGAATGCTGGAGAGTTGAAGGAGGATGCTACAGGATTAGCACAGATGCTACAGGATTAGCACAGATGCTACAGGATTAGCACAGATGCTACAGGAAGTCCTGTGCTGCATATGCACCATTAATATGGCAGAGGGGCGATGGAGGTTCAGATGTGGAGCCTTGTGTGATATCCACAGTGGCACGGTCAGTAAATACATGAAAGAGGGACAGAGATGTAGAGAGATAAAACAAGAGGGACGGAAGGTAGACCGAGGCAATATGCAGACAATCAAATACAGAATAAAGATTGTTCTGACTAAATACGCCAATATCGACCTTTTGAAGATGTTGAAGGGTTGGCTGTTGGTGCTTTCACAATATATTTACACTATTACATGTTTGCATCAGGAATGTGGACATAATGATTAAGTGCATAAAAGCTATCCATAATTCAGCTCCAACAATCTGGAAAAAACTAAAGAAAATCTAAATTCACCTCAGGTTAGTGAAGCCTTTAAAAGCAGGAAAAGATAATAACGTCTGCAATGACGATAACCAACATCTAAGATGATATCTACTCTCATATTATTATTCGTATGCATGTAATATTGACGTATTTCCCAGCTCTACTAGATAGTGGCACATATAGATTATACAGAGGAAGTAAAGAAAGATCGGGGGCTGATCATTTAAATGATGAGGTCATCAGAGTTGAGGCCCAGCTGGCTGAATGCAGGAGAAGTGTGCAGCACTCTACATCACACAACAATAGAGCAACGTCGGCATTTAAACACAACAATAGAGCAACGCCGGCATTTAAACACAACAATAGAGCAACGCCGGCATTTAAACACAAAGTGCAACCCATAAACAATACTATGACGTCATCTTTTGGTCAAGCGTCTCTGATCCCTCCTCCGTGACCCCCTCACTCTCTCAGTTTAAGCCCTTCACACTAGCCAGAGCAGCCGAAAATAGCAGCTGCACAGCTCGGTCAACACTTCCTGCTTCCTCCCTCTGGTGGTTCTCCTCTTTCCTTAAATATCAACCCGACAACTTGCCAAAAACACACACTCAAAACACACAGGGCATAAATCACACTGGCATCGGCATCCTTCCTGAACCTAAACACTCTTCATAACCACCGGCGACTGTCCCTCTATTTCACGTACGAACTCCACCACCTCAAACTCTGGAGATGAGAGAAGTACGAAACATATTTTACCGACATTTCCATTCTTGAGAAGAGCGTCAACTATCCCTTCCTGTTTCCTGTTTGTGAACCTTAACTCGTCACTGGCGTGCTCCCCATGACATGTAGGGACATCACACCTGATGGATGGTGGAGGACACATGAGCGCGCACGTTAACTTAAAGGGGGCATGTTATGAAAATGCCACTTTTTTAGCGCTTCTATAGTTAATGTGTGTATCTGGCATGTCTCGCAATGCAAAAACATTGGAAAAAAAAAACCACTCAGGCGGCTTGTTGTGGTTCCTCTACGTCAGAAAAAGTTATCCTAAAACAACAAAGCGTCCGGCAGGGATTCCAAAAACGTTGGGATTTTGCTTCGTGGGATATTTGTGTTTCTCTGGGTTTTCACAAACTAGTATTCACCCCTTACCCGTTTTGAAATGGTATCTCCCGTACGGTCCACCTTCTTGGCGAGCTCTGACGGTATAGAGAGCAGTCATTGGTCAACCCATCTCAGGGTTGCCAGATACACGATAATTACCCTCCAAATAATAAGACCATGTTGAGCCTTTGGTACGATGCTTCACCAGCTCCAACCTGGCAACCCGGAGCACCTCGCCCACTCAGACAGGTCAGTCTGTGGGGAGGTGTTTCTGACAGGTACAAAGGCTGTGAAATGATTCTTGTGGTATTTTTACCAAAATATGTTAAAAACATTACATTAAGACCCCAAGGAGCCACATCAACTTGTGGAAAAATTGGCATAATATGTCCCTTTAAGGATGGAGTCCATGGAGGAATATTTTTAAGAAAAAGTTAATCATCTTCTTTTACTTTATTAAAAAGCAGAGCTCTGTCAATCACTTTTAATGGCTCCAAAGCTCCAAAGCAAGAAGCATAACATCTCTGACGAGTCCTCCATGGGGTCATCACTCATTCATTGGATGAAATCCATCCTGAAGTACAAGAGTAATACATCTACTGCAGAAGTTGTCACTCAGGGGCGAATATTACAATGAGATGTGGAATAACATGTCCGTCTTCATCAAGTGGGGAATAATCAGATTTGTAATCAACTCATATTGTATATAAATTAAATGAACTAGGACATATGTTGTGAGTAACATTTTGCATTTATTGTCAAGCGGACACTGCTGCCATGGAAACAAAAAGGTGAAGGTTATGAGCTCCGGGTAAAAGAAGTGAGAGGAAAATAAGAAAAAATATGTAAGGCAGAATCCTGGAGAGATAAACCAACAAATGGAAGTCAAAATATTCAAAAAAAGGCAGCTGGGCTTTTATTAAATCAAGAGAAGAAGAAAGAGCATAAAAACAAACGCCATCAGCATCCATATTAATGAGAACTAAAGGATGAGAAACTGGCCTGAACATTTTCCTTATTCGACCCCGAGAGGAAAACGCGTGAAACTATGGCAACTGTGTTTGGCTCCGTCTCCCAGCATCCTCTTTGTGCAGTAAGAGGTGCTACAAGCGGCGAGGACGCCCCGCACGCCGTTCTCTAGATGATGGATCCAGGTAATATCTGCCAGCATGCATCTCGACAAAAACAGTCCTTTTGTGCCATCATGCTCTACTTCAATATGCAATATGCAATAGGCCACCGCAATCCTCTCCATCCCATCGCTGCTCCAGGAGAACGAAGTCTCGGTTGCATATGATGGTGGCCTTTAAAGGTTGGCCATGGAGAGGCGTCTCTAAAATCAGAGACCGTACAGACTACACTGGCTTGTATAGATGATACACACACACACACACACACACACACACACACACACACACACACACACACACACACACACACACACACACACACACACACACACACACACACACACACACACACACACACACACACACACACACACACACACACACACACACACACACACACACGATGATTGATGGGGCTGACTCTGCCCATGCTACTGTACTAGTGTGTGTGTGTATGTGTGTGTGTGTGCGTGTGAAAAAGAGAGCGCTGGAGTGTGTTTGCGTGCGTGTGTGTTTTAAGCAAAAACAATACATGAATGAAAATCCTTCACACCTGATGAGGAGAGTGTCGGTATGTGTGTGTGTGTGTGTGTGTGTGTGTGTGTGTGTGTGTGTGTGTGTGTGTTGCTCAAACCTTTTTTCTTTCTGGCAGAACAAGTCGCGATCAGGGCTTAGCGACGGCAAAGATGAAGTAACCATGACAACTAGGCCGATAGCAGCCATGAATGGATGGAGGATGGGATGAAGTGAATAGATGGATCAGAAGTCGGAGGAGCGTCCGGTTCCCGTCAGATATGTTTTTAGTTGGCTCTTTTAGTTTGATGACACTAATATTTGGACTTTTATGTTACAGTCGCACCACATCCATTTACAAGCCTTCTTTGGTCGTGTCCTTGAAGTATATGCTATAGACATAGGAGTGACCAGCGGTCAGAACAATGCCAGTTACTGCTTTTTATATAGGAATAAAATGTATATTATGCTTAATTGAATTCTGCATCTTGGCCCAGCCCTCCAAGATATTTTCAGTTGCTCATTTTTCCCCCCAGGGAAAAATAATTGCCCACCCCTGGTGTATATATATATATATATATATATATATATATATATATATATATATATATATATATATATATATATATATATATATATATATATATATATATATATATATATATATATATTAAATATAGGTTATATACATCATATATAATATATATATATTATATATAAAAAATGTGTTATATATTAAATATACGTTTATATATATATATATATACATAAATACATCTTTAAAATATGATCACAATATGACCTCTCTTATCAGCCTCACTTCTTTAGGGGAAAAACATAAACCTGTACTGTATAATATGTGTTATAATTTCAGAGACCAGGTCACAAAAACGGTGTCGACATTGAATTTAGATTTAACGGTTGGTGTTTACCGCCGTGTCATCGTCTCCCTGCTCGTGTTTCTTGCCGTGAGGAACTTAGTTCTGACCCTAAAGATGTTGAAGAGCATCCCGTGAAAACAGAGAGCGGTCAGCTGAACTCTGGAGTCCTGGAACAAGAGAAGATTTAGAGCCCTCTGCTAGCACAGAGGCAGGCTGGGTAATTGGGCTGTAAACCACCCCCCAGTGTGTGTGTGTGTGTGTGTGTGTCAACCAGCACACAAAGCCACCTAAAGTACTGCTGCCATTAACATCAGTTTATGTTGATGATGAGATTAGAGGATACCCACTTGACAGGCGCTTCAATGCAACACGACCGAACCCCAACACGTCACACACACACACACTGCACTGGAACATCACTAACAATCACTGATTTACTACCGCCAAGCACTACTGCGCACACACACACACATTAATATGCACACACACTACACACCCCTCCCGGGCCTGCAGAGGCAATCATAACCAGGTCCGATTACTACTGCAAAGGATAAAGAACCATTTTAATTTGCTTTAAAACCTTCTGGAAAGGCTCAATTAACTTTCCGCAAAAACACAACTCCATGACCCACAAACGATAAGACATGAATGATGGTGTGTGTGTGTGTGTGTGTGTGTGTGTGTGTGTGTGTGTGTGTGTGTTGCATGTGCCTGCATGGAGATAAGCAGAGGTAATATATTATAATTTTATTGTAAGTGTGTGTGTGTGTGTGTGTGTACATGATCAGACCAGGGGTCCCCAACACGGTGGGGACTCACCTGGTCGCCCGCAGGGACCAGGTGAGTCGCCCGCACGGCATGTTCTAAAAATAGTCAACATTGAGCTCCGTAAAAAAAAAGAAGGAAAAAAAAGGCCATAATCCCCGGGCACTAGGACCTGGGGGCGGCTGCTGCGATGGCTTCCTCACTCTGCCAGGAGGACAGCCAATGAGCTGAGCTTCAAGCGACACTATGTAACTTTTCCCCTGTAGCGCCCCCTTCAGGTATTTAACGTTTACTTCAGTGTCGTGAACTCCTGGCTCTCCAGCCATATATGGCTCTTCTGGCTCTGAGTTCACAGCTGATCTCACAGCTGATCTCACAGCTGATCTCACAGCTGATCTCACAGCTGATCGATGCCCGCTGCCATGTTCTGTCATTTTTTGCTGCCTTGTCAGAATTTGCTACCGCTGCATAAACCGATAGGTGTGTCTATCAATCCATGCTCCCCTATCTGATAGGATGTTATTGTACTATCACAATATGCTTTTCTTTCAAAGTTCAATGTTTCACTTTTCACTGTTAAAGTGTTTATCTTCAACACTAAATACCCTAATAATAAACCAGTGCTTTATTATGATAATGTGAACAAACTCATGTTTACAATAATTTGTTGACACAAAAGAAATAGCAACTGCTTATCACTCATTAATCTACATGTCATTACTACATATTATTACTACCTGTACAATATACATGCTGAATGTACTTTTAACTAGGGAAATAATCGGGATTTTGAGGATGTCACTCCCCATTATCAGACGTGCATCGACAGACAGCAGATTGAAGTACTTCCTGTTCCCAAACCGGAAGTACCGGGTCGGTCCCAACATCTTACATTCAGCAGTTTTCTCCCCACAGACCCCGATGGCCGTGGCGGAGGAGACATCAACATATTAAAAGTCATTGTAGCGGCCCAATTTTTTTCAAGCTGTTATTTTAAGGTGGAAAAGTTACATAGTGGGGCTTTAAAGTCAACGATACACAAAGTGAACTGAACATCCAGATAGTTACAGAATGTCAGTAGTTGTTAATGAGTGTAATATTGTCCCCCATGGAATGGTAAATTAGACACTGAACTAGTTCATAGTGTTCTCAGTGATGGAGTCCATAAGAACAGAATGTCAGAGTCATCGTGATGACATATCCCTTTGAATTTGAAATTGTGTCTCAACAATGGATCCAGGGCTTTAAGAGAAGAAGCGTCCCAAAGGCCCTCTGCTTATTAATGAGGGCCTGAACACTGGCAGTGGGCAGAGGACCTGTTGTTCTTAACATCTTTAGTATTACTACGCGTCTTCGGCACAATCTATGTTCTTCATCAGAATGTTGGGCAGAACAATCAAAGAACCGTAGTTATAAAAGCTTCAGGTTTCATCAAATCACCAGGATGTCGTGTGGCGGCTCGTTATTAAAAAGGTGATTCAGGCAAATTAGTTTTTTGGGAAGTTTATATAAAACAAGAACCGGTAGCCCTTCGGATTATTTTGTACCCTTGAAGTAGCCCTCGGTCTCAAAGAGCTTGGCGACCCCTGACTCAGACGCTCAATAAAGGACTCAGTGAGTTTGCATACTTGCTGAAAAAAAACTAACATTCAGGACGAGACAAAAGGTGTTCGGTCTGAGACGATTTAAGACCGACGCTCGACAGAAAGGGAATAAGCTAACAGGATGGGGGGGGCACAGTCAAGGACACCAGCTTAACAAATCGTTACGGGAGCTTCATCTGGACGACAAGACGCGATGATGGACGAGGCCGTGGGGGGGGGGGGGGGGGGGGGGGAGGACGCCGTCCTGGAAGGTACAGATTAAAACGACGCTAGAGGGCATCTTCACGCCTCGGCGCCTTTCCTCATTTGGGTGTGTGTGTGTGTGTGTGTGTGTGTGTGTGTGTGTGTGTGTCACCAGGGTCCCCTCCCCTCTGTCCTCTAAAGACTCGCTGCTGGAGGACTGGAGTCCACTCTATGCGGCGCTTTGACAGAAGCCAGAGGATGATTCCACTTCTTGTAAACCGCAGAGCTTTATATCGTCTGATCAAACAAGAAGAAGAAGAAGAATAAAAAGGCAATAACTGGCAGGTCTGGTTGTTCCACGTCAGCCCGCTTGCTAAATAATCAAATAAGACTAAATCGATTGGGAGAAGGGAAGAGACATCATCTGTCCTCTTCATGGTGTTGTTCCTGTGTTTTAATGTGTGATGATTCCTTCTGGTCACATGACCTCTATGACACCTGTCCACCTGGAGAGGATCCTCCTCTGTTCTCTCCTCAAGGGTTCTCACCTTTTACCCTGAAGGCTTGTTTGGGAGTTGTTCCTGATCCCATGTGAGGTCAAAGGTCAAAGGTCAGGGATGTCTATGTGTACAGATTGTAAAGCACTCGGAGGGGGATTAGTAATGTGTGAAAATGGGCGATACAAAGTCTAGCAAATAAAGAGCTAACAATTGGGCTGCAAATTTAATAAGATTAATCTGTTTATTATTTTCTTGATTAATCCATGTCAAATTGTGAAAAACACCTATTGCAACTCCAGGGGCCCAGAGATAATTATTTTATTTTATTATAAAGTACAAATCTAAATATATTCACTTTAGCCCTTTCTTGCTTTTAAATGTATTTTTTTAATACAACATCGTCTCTAGCAGATACATGTTCAAACCACTGATCATGGAATCCTTTCTGTTCTCATCATTATTACCTATGGAGTGTCTCGTTTCAATTAAAGACAAAAGCATCTTACAGAATATAAAAACAGATCCGACAGTCAGCGAAACATCCAAAGCAAAAGATGCGTTTCTAAACGTCGACGCCAGTCTGCACGTTCTTCATGGAAAGAGAACGTTTCATTTAATCGGCGCGTTTGCATCCTGTACCACACCTCGATTAACTAATCCCAACAGAAATATAATCTGATAACAGAGTTGGCAATCACGTGGCCAATAAATCACAATTCAGACCAGACCATTCCAACCACTTGAGGCTTTTTCAGAGTTTATGGTATTATGCTACGGGAAGGACAGTGATGAGCTTCAGGAGAGGAAGCGCTCTTCAGAGGAACGGCACTCTTTGCAGCGAAGATGCAGAAAGAGAAAAGTCCACTTTGGTGTGATGCAATGTTCCGGCTGATCGGTTTGTTTACTTGAACACATGGAGAGCGGTTGCTGCAGTTCAAGGAAAGAGATCGTCTTCTTGTACTTAACTAACAAAAGAGCACTTAGTGCATGGATTAGGTACGAATAAGTACCGACTCTTCAAACAAATAAAGCACCAAGATGCATTTCACTTACTAATCCTTGAGTTTTCATGCCGTAATCCTGGTTTATTAAACACCTCTCGTCTTGTGAAGGTCTCTTGTTTTGAAAGGGGAGACGCTCTCTCATTCTGAACAGACATTTACAGATTATCCGTGAGAAGATGTATGCGGAAGTATGTCTTTATGTATGTGTATATATGTAAAATAATAAATACATTTAAAAAATGATATATATATATTTTTTTTTTCTCATTATTTTATATTATTTTTTTTGATTTATTTGATATTAATTTAGGATAGGAACATGTAAGCATTTTTAGCTACTACCTATACCCTTTCAGTCTTTCCAATAAAATAAAATTCCATAACTCTGAGCAGAACTTGTTAATGTTTTGCGGTGTCAGCTTCAACAAACAATCACATCCTCCAAAGATGGCAAACCTTTCCCTCCCTAAAATCCATATTGCGTGAGTTCCCATGTTTATCACTACATGTGTATAATTAAAGTGCCAACAGATGCAGTTTAATTGCTCTCTTCTCAAGCAGCAAGTACTAAACAAGCGTGATCACGACTTCATTCACACGGCCGTCTCAGTCACTTCCCCCTTCGTTAGCGCCTCTCGTTTCCATTCACCTTTTTTATATTATTAGACTCATCAGATCATTCATTAGTTTTAATGCCGACTGTCAACTCAGAGAGAAATATCCAGGATTCTTATTCAGCGCTACAAACAGCTCTATAGAAATATAGAGTTGAAAATAAAAAGAGTTAAAAGTAAAAGCTCACCATGTTCTATAGTACTACTCCTTTGTCAGACAGTGGAATATTAATACCAATAATGTTGTTAAATCTTTCATGATGGAATTATTTATAAAATAATTAAATTATTTATAATACAATTCTATATATATATATATATATATATATATGAAAATAAATATAAAAGAACACAAAACTAAAAAACTAAAGAAATAAAGTAAAGTGCTGATATCCAGGATCTACTGCAGTGTGTTGTGCAGCCTGACAGCATATACACACATACATATATATATATATATATATATATATATATATATATATATATATATATATATATATATATATATATATATATATATATATATATATATATATTGTTTTTCTTTTTACATTTTTATTTTTCTTATCTATGTTCATGTGATCATTTCATAGAATAATGATGTTTTGTTGGCTCTTCTGCCTGGATGACAACATTTATGTGCAACTCGGGTGCATTTGAGATGCGTTGAAAATTGAATTTGTTATGCAACCCATGTAATCCTGCTCAGTTTGATCCTGTAGGGATTAAAGTGATCCGATAAATAACCTCAAGATCGCTTCACTTCACCCGTCTACTAAAATGTATAGACTTCCAATCTGATCTCAGGTTATATATCCAGACTTCACTACAAGCGGACACTTTAATCCGAGTCCAATGTCATGAAAACATAATCCTCAATAATAAAAAGAAGATTATTTGCATAATGTAAAAAATAGGATGTGTATAAGAAGAACTACAATGGCAACTTCTATATTCTTTAAACTTTTAATGTATCATTTAAATGGCGTTTTGCCCTTGGGTGCATCTTTTATACGAACATCTCCGAGGTCATTACTGTGATATTTAACGAGCATCTTATCGCACACCCAGGAAATTAAAGTAGGTGGTGAAGTATGAGGGGACATAATGTGTTGCACCGAGGGAGGAAAGGAGGCGGAGCAACAATAGTGGTAATGGGGGGGGGGGGGGGGGGGGCTGCTGCAAAGAGAACATACTCCTACAGTCCAGGCAATCTGACCATTAAAAATGGAAATAAATGCAACATAATTCTATGAAGTGTCCTGAATAACATACTAAAAGTCCTAAGAAATTACTGTTGCGGAAAAAGGTTAAATACTCAACTCAACCGTCGTCATCATATGCATTTGATACATCTGGTAACTGAGTTGGTATGGCTTACCCCACGGTATTCTCTGCACACACTTGTGCAAGGCAGGCCAGGACCATTGCATCCAATCAACTCGTAACCTATTCCAAATGATTCCGTATGTCCGAAAACTGTATAATAGTATTTTAAATAATTAAAATAACTCCTGTGATAGCAGAGATATGAGACGTTATCTTGGATTTTTACATATTTAACCCATTTCCGCAACATTAATTTATTAGGAAATTTAGTATGTTATTCAGGACCCTTCAAAAAAAGACCTCTGTGCAAAAATAAATTCAGTTGCAATTTTTTCCATTTCAAAAGTTAGCTTCCCTGGACCATCAACGTCGTTTCAGAGGAGCCTTAACGGTCGAGTCAGAACAGGAGAGAGAGTCGACGAGCAGGCCGAGTGGAGCACACCTCTCCCCGCTGCGTGGCCGCCGGCTGCCTCCGAGGCGTCCCATCTCAAAGCCGTACTCTGCGCGCACACACACACACACACACACACACACACACACACACACACACACACACACACACACACACACACACACACACACACCCCAGAGCTCCCACCCTGGGCCCTGTTCTCTGCTCCTATTGGCTGTCGGGGCGTCACGCTATGAGCACAACCGGAAATCGCCTCCGAGTCCGAGCCACAGTGCCGACGTCAGCGCTTAACCCCTTTGTACCACGGGTACCTTTGTAAAATGGACCAGTTGACGTTTTTATTTCCACTACTGCTGCGCTGCTCAGACACATTCTTTGTGTTGGGAATGCACATGTGTGCGTAAAACACCCACGGGACGGATTTACACGGCAAGCAGCGGACACATCTGGACAGCTGCTACGCAACAGGAAGGACACACTGAAGTACACTTGAACGCATACACATCTTATAGCAAGTTCAAGTGAGTTAAGGATACACACACACACACACAACTATGAAGAACCCAGAGGGGTATTTGGTTATTATTTCTTCCATAAATAGTGTTATTTATTTCCTCACTTTTTTTCTGTGAAGAACCCAGAGAGGGATATTTGTTTATTATTTATTTCATAAATATTGTTATTTATTTCCAGTTTTTTTTTTCGGTGAAGAACCTAGAGGGGTATTTGGTTATTATTTATTTAATAAATATTGTTATTTATTTCCTCACTTTTTTTTCGGTGAAGAACCCAGAGAGGGGTATTTGGATATTATTTATTTAATAAATATTGTTATTTATTTCCTTACTTTTTTGTCTGTGAAGTTCCCAGAAATGGTTATTAATATTTGGTTATGTGGCTTTCTGGAAAACAATACACGTTTATATTTAGGCACCCAGTGATCGTCACACTTGTTTTGTTGCACACTGACCTCTGACCTCTGACCCCGCCCCCATCAGAGAAGGGACCGTGATGTGCCCTCACAGGGAACAGTGTGAGGACCCCTGGACTAGACGTACTTCATTAAGCTCATCTTAGCCTCCGACTGTATCACTGAGGGCTTCAGTCGGTCTCAGACTCCCTTCTTTACATCAGCTCCTCCCTGCAGCCCTCAGAGGAATGTGAAGGCTCCGCTCCGGCGCTCCGAGGCGTGGCCGGCCCGTGTTAATACATGGCCTCCGCTCACGGGGGACCGCGGCCAAGCAGATGTCTCCGTAATGCATCGCTCCCCTGCCAAGAGGCAACGCACGCTTACAAGCTGCTGGTTTGGCTTTCCAAAAAAAGCACTTAACACTTTCCAGAATTGAAGATGTTGGATGATGCAGCGCGGAGCGGGAATACGCAACAAAGTGCAGGAAGTGCAGCTCGACAGCGTTCCTTAAAAAGTTCCAGCATGTTTATCTAACCTTTAATATTTGCGTGACCTGGGAAGGTTCTCTGGGCATCGTGGCCCTTTTCAGACGGATCTCGTCCTGCACATTCCCAGTGGAGTCCACATATTCCATTTGGGGGTCACCGATTGGACGACTGGAAAGACGTAGAGGAATGTTTCAAATTCCTGAGGCCAGAGGAAGCCAACAGGGGATATAGAAGAAGATTCGCAGACCAAATATGTTCTCTTTGGGCATAAAGTGAGATATTTTAAAGTAAACTCATCCAAGATTACAGATCCGGTGATACATCGTCAGTATTTGCAAATATATTGTGGTATTCATTGGCAATAAGGCGCAGCATATGGTTAAGGAGTAGTACCACATGGACATAGTGTCAGGTTATTTATTAAACATAACTAAAGTGATGAATGTGTTCCATTTTGCAATACTCAGCTTTCTGGCTCCAGATTTTTTTATGCAACACCACATCCTGGTGTGAATATTAGCATATCAGCGTATCAGCGTGAGCTCGGGGGGGAAATCACAATCACACACCTCCACAGAGAGAGAGAGTCCGACGTAAGAGCGACGCTCACACGTCCTCCAGTCAGCAAAACCCAAAAGGGCCAGAAAGTGGAGCGCTTAGAAACGATGGGACGCATCTCATCAAGAGGTAAAGCGCAAACAGCCGCCGCAGGGATACAAGCCGAGAGAACGGGAGATCGCTGAAGCGGGAAGAGAAGAAGAAGAGGTGAAGAGATAAAAAGAGGAAGAGAAAGAGACGGAGGAGGGAGAAAAGAAACAAGTCACATTTTCTCTCTCCGCTGATGTCCAGCCCTCGGGGCGCGTGAGGAGAGTTCAGGGAAGTTACCAGATTGAAAGGAGCAATACTTTCAGTATGGCAACTGAGGAGAGTGCCACACACACACACACACACACACACACACACACACACACACACACACACACACACACACACACACACACACACACACACACACACGACTGGAGACAACCAGCAGGAAGTAACAAGTAACCCCCGGATGACGAGACTTCCCTTTTAGAAGACATTCTGGGAAATAAGAATATTGGCTTTCTCGCTGAGACTTCGAGAAAACGAAACATAAGATGCTGAAAGCAGCGCGTTAGCGTAGCTTAGCATAAAGACCTGACAAAACAAACACACACGTTTGTTTTGTCAGAATATTACCAAACATGTTTGCAGCAGGGTTTTTAATACCCGTTGAAGGCTTGGCTCACACATTGAACATGTGTGTCAACAGAACCCACGAGTACATGTCATTGTGTGTTTTGAGTGAGTGATTTTATTTATGTTATATTTGTTGAGAATATCTAAACTAATGATGTTATTCTAATACAATGCATGAGGGTGATTCATCACTAAGACACTTCAATATAGCAGTTCTTACACATGTGGACCACTGGATTTCCAGGACTTTTTCAAGACTTAAACCAAATTTCCATGAACAAAATAAAATCTGGGTATAAACATGAAAAATGTAGAAAATGTTGCGTATCGAGAGCGTCGACCGGCTTATATTTTGAGCGTCTTTCTTTAAAAAACATGTTAATTATTTCAAACTCGGCGTAAATGATGTGATTATAACAAATTTCATGACTTTTCCAAAAACTTTTAGGATTTAAGTTTTTTCCATGACTTTTCCAGGCCTGGAAATGACCATTTTAAAATTCCATGACTTTCCCAGGTTTTACATGACCGTACGAACCCTGTATCGACACCCGCACGCACGCCGTTAAGCGTGGGAGCGCTTTATCAAAAACGTCACGTTCTTTAACTCAAAGATCAGAAAAGCTAAAACTATCAACGTCACACTGGATCTCCATTGGTTCTCTCCGAGGGTTCATCTGTGAACCCCTGATCTGGACCCACTTCTATCTTTATCTGTTAGCCGATTATAAAACAGATTCATAATACATCAGGAATAGGATGTGATTTTCTTCCGGTTCGTGAGTGAGTGTTTAGGAATGTCGCAGGAATCAAACGCAAGACCGCGTTCGCAAAAGAAAGCGAGCGCCGTTGCCATGACGACAACACACACGTGTACACAGGCCGGCCGCACCAACGCACGCCGCCGAGCCCGACTCAACGGCGGCCCAGAGGTCACACAGATCGACTCGCGAGCCGACACACACACACACACACACACACACACACACACACACACACACACACACACACACACACACACACACACACACACACACACACACACACACACACACACACACACACACACACACACACACACACACACACACACACACACACACACACACACACACACACACACACACACACACACACACACACACACACACACACACACACACACACACACACACACACACACACACACACACCCACTCACACACACACACACACACACACCGCGCTGAGCCTCCTTGTCTCACACACACACACACACACACACACACACACACACGAGCGCTGCAGTGGGGACGTCTGCGGTTCAAGATCCGAGGACACACACACGGATTAACAGAGGTGGACTGGATTATAATCCACAAGGAGCCACTGAGTCACGCAGCCACCTCCTCCTTTCCTTCCTGCGTCTCCTTCAGGCTCAGCTCTGAGTCGCTCGTTCGCCCGGCTGACCGACTTCAGGGAGGACTGTTCAGGGGCGGCCACCTCTCTCTCTCTCTCTCTCTCCCCCTCTCTCTCTCTCTCTCTCTCTCTCTCTCTCTCTCTCTCTCTCTCCCTCCTGCAGTCCTCCCCCTCCCTCCCTCCCTCCCTCTCTCTCCCTCCCTCCTGCAGTCCTCCCCCCTCCCCCCTCCTCTTGACAAGTCCCACGCTCCGCCCCCCCCTCCCTCCGCTCTACCCTCTCATCACTCGGTCAGCGAAGCACGAATACCACTCGCTCAGCACCTCGCTCAGCGAGGAGACGTCGTCTTCATTAGAGACGATGTCACTCGCCCTATCGGAGAAGACATCACGGCGTTCTGCTTCACTCCTCAGGCGTGGCGGCCGGAGGAGTGAAGACTGAGGAGGGAACGCCTTATGACGGACGTAAATGCACACGCACGTAAAAGAAAATAACTGTTATTATTATTGACCACACATTGGTTAAAAATGCATACGCCACGTCCAAATATAAATAACCCTTTACAGGATAAAAATAAAATAAAATAACACTATTTATGAAATAAATAATATCCAAATACCCCTCTCTGGGTTCTTCACAGAAAAAAGAAGTCAGGAAATAAATAACATTATTTATAAAATAAATAATAACCAAATACCCCTCTCTGGGTTCTTTAAAGAAGAAAGTCAGGAAATAAATAACACTATTTATAAAATAAATAATAACCAAATACCCTCTCTGGGTTCTTTAAAGAAGAAAGTCAGGAAATAAATAACACTATTTATAAAATAAATAATAACCAAATACCCCTCTCTGGGTTCTTTAAAGAAGAAAGTCAGGAAATAAATAACACTATTTATAAAATAAATAATAACCAAATACCCCTCTCTGGGTTCTTTAAAGAAGAAAGTCAGGAAATAAATAACACTATTTATAAAATAAATAATAACCAAATACCCCTCTCTGGGTTCTTCACAGAAAAAAAGTCGATGGTTTGCGTGTCCAGACTGAAATAAACTAATCATAATGCATCTCTGGCATTGTTCAGGGGGCGGGGCCAAATGTGGAGGCGGGGCTTAGTTTGAGGAGCACTGCTCATGCAGAACCACGCTGAGCCAAAATGTCAACCAGACACTGACATCTCACCTAGAGCTTTTCTCTCATTACCGTCTTGGTTTGCTCCTTCAACGCTACGCTTATCAGGAGTAACACGCCGCGGTCGTGGCGGTCGTGGCGGTCGTGGCGGTCGTGGCGGTCGTGGTCGCCCCATGGTGTCGGGAACACCTGCAGAAGCTGCCCCTCAGAAGGCGGCCTTCATTTTCAGCAACAGAGAGAAATCTGGAATTGTGCAATTATAATTCCGTCTTCACTGTTGCCGGGTCGGCCGTCGGCTGCTTTGATGTGAAACCATGACAACCAGTTCTCCTCACACTGATGGAGCGTTACAAGTTGTTGAGGTCACACCATTTTATGGTTTATTAAAACGCATCATAAAAAGTAATCAAAAAGGTTTATACACAGGTTTATATTCTTTTTTTTTAATTCTTTTTTAGTTTACGTTTTTAGACAGTATCTTAATTTACCAAGTATACATCGGCACAGGTGTAGTAATTAATATATACCATCCAGTCTTTCAAATTAAACAATATAGAGGTTTATATTCTTAATACATATTGACAAAGGATATATATATATATATATATATATATATATATATATATATATATTTTCTTTTTCTATTATGTGTATATATAGAGCAGGGGTGGGCAATTTTTTTTCTCCAAGGGGCAAAATAAGCAACTATTTCTATATAAAAAGCAGTAAATGGCATTCACAAGAGAAGTGATTATTACATCAATAATGCCAACGAATATTATATTTTACCTAGATTAATACATTTAGTTTCTCTTACTACCGAGTCTTCCTAACAAAGAGAAACACAACAAACAATGAGAGTCTATTGTTACTTAATTTAGATCGTTGATTAGTAGGGCACGCTAATATCCTGGGTTAAGTATGTTACGACCAGCCTGAATAAATTAGCTCCTAAATCAACTCATATTCTAACGAGTGGAGGTGTGGAGTATGATGTCTTGGGGTTTGCAGAGGGCCAGGGATTCTTTCCCATAACAAAACGTCCAGTAGTCATTACTCACATGGATTATGAACGTGGATTATTCTGGACTGAATTAGTTAATCACTGGATGATTTACCAATTAAGCAATTAGTCTAGAGATGAAGTCTGAGGATAGTGAAAATATCTAATCTTTAATATCTTAATAATCACTGTATGAGTTACAAATATATTTAAGAACTGACGAAGCAGCAACTCTTCCCAGTGGAGAAGATGAAACCAGAAATAGGATCGCCGTTTTTGCCCGAGAAACACAAAAAATATGGTGACACAGCGTTATTTTATATATAAGAACACCGGCAAAAACAGAGCAAACGGATCTTACGGATAAAAGTGCGCGATGACTGTAAAAAGGCCGTTGTGCCCTCCAGGCCGAGGCCAGACAGTTTGACGCACCCTTTCAAAACGACCTTCCTGAAGCACCTCGGTCCTGGGAGACGAGGCGCTCGTCATCTCAGCCTCCTCAACGAATCGTCCTCCCAGGTATCCTCAGAGAGGCGGAGGTGATTGGCTTCTAGGAGTAGTCCATTCCTCACCGCGAGACGATCACCGAGTGCGGCTTATTGCCAGGGAGTAAATGACCCCCCCCCCCCCCCCCATGAGAGCGATCAGATGAAGATCCTCTCAGACGGCTGATCGTCTCCTCAATGGAGCCGGTCGTCACACACAGACACAAAGTCATCTCTCAGAGTGTTTCGGGGTTTTGGATGAAACTTATTGTTCTCTCTCAATTCTCTGAAACAGTGGGAATCTCCTTAATCATCACATTACATCTCATTTAGCTGACGCCGTTATCCAAATTGACTCCATATGCTGCAGACGCCGCTACAGGGAGCAGGTCAGGGTTAAGAGCCTTGCTCAAGGGCACAGCCTAGGGCGGGGATTGAACCGAAAACCCCCTGACTGAAAGAGACCCGCTAACAACCGACCCTCAGAAGTAATATCTCCTCAAATCTCAAATTCTGCATCTCCATTTCGTTGTTAGAGACTTCAAGTTGTGATCCTGAACACTATTTCACAAGAGTTCGATTTCTTTTGGGTGTGTATCCAAATTGAGTTTGCTCTTGTTTCTTATCTCATGACCACTTACATCGATTTCCTGATCTCCCGTGGGGGTCTTAACCCTCGGGGTAGGAACCGCTGGACTGAGAGGATCAATACGTCAATCCATGAGGACAAAAAAGAAAAGAACAAAATATAGACAATGTATGGATAATAAAACTTAGACACGCAGCATAGAGCTCGCTTTCTATCATGTTTTATTCTTTTTCTATCTGCTTCCTGTGCTAAAAAAAAAAAAGGCTAAAGGGAATAAAAAAGACAACGAGACACAAAAGTGACGCGAAAAGCCGAGTTCTACGCTCCGGTGTCTCCAGCTCTACAGCGAGGGAAGAGCTAAAGAGACTAAAGAGAGAGGAGAGAAGTGGCAGGGCACAGAGAACGGCTCATTAGTGCCTTCACCTCGGCAACCACACACACACACACACACACACACACACACACACACACACACACACACACACACACACACACACACTTAGTACAAAGTTCACCGCCTATTCAAAGCCTGTTTCTGGTGTTAACGTTCAGCCAGCAAGAACAGAACACTCTCTTCCTCCTCCTCTCCTGGGTCTCAATCGTTTCCTCTACCTACCTACCACCCCCCCCCCCCCCCCCCCGCTAGAGCCAGGTAACTCCCACGGCTGGAGTAGATAACAGCAGCCGTTATCAAATTGCCGTCGTTTAAGCGAAGCGGCAGTTCGACATCGACCGCCTGGTTCTGACTCCTCGGCCCGTCTGGTGCCAGAACCGCCCGGCGACCGGGTTTGAGGTCTGGTGCCTCGATGCGTGATGGATTCTTTTTTATTCTCACATCATACACGTCAGAATCCATCAACCAAAAATCAGCAGCCTTTCCCATAGAGACGGTCAGAAAGCCCCAAAGCCAATTAATAGCTCATCCTAATTAATGAGATTATATTCCTGAAATATTACCCAATCAATTAAGAAAACATAATTACAGGACGACCAGGCCTGAGCAATCATGAAACACAATCAACTTTCACCATGTCGTGATGATCTGATTATGCACCAATCAGCTGGTCTCTGGCCGTGTTACGGGGATCGGGTTTCTGCCCTGATCGGACCGATCCACTTTATTCTTCGCTGTCATTTCTCAGTCGTATTTATTGCGTCACGTCGAGCCGCTAACCGGGTTGTTATCGACTCAGCCGTCTCTGGCATCACGTTACCGTGCAGAAAGAAAATGATTCTAAAGGACCTTCAAAGTGCACACGGGAGGTTTTTAGGAAACAGACTCTGAGCCGGTCCTCTGCATCAGCACCAGAGCCGAAGCATCAGCACGAGTCGAGAGGGCGGTTATCGGAGTTAACGATTCTGAAAGAATGATGTAATAAAAACTCAAATAAGTGGCACGTTGTAGTTTTTCATACATTTGGCGTGAGGGGTGCACCATTCTGACTCCCTGGCTCTGGGACTCGGCCAATAGGAGGATCGATCCAATACCAGAGGTAATTTAATAATCGGTACGCCTCACAGTGGAAGTAACTGGGACCATTCGTTTATGAGTCAGGAGGACTTGAACATCGCTTTTCTAACCCTGTAAATCAAAATGCAACAAATAAATAGAAATATAGAAATGTATTGAATCGTTATTTATTAAAATATTGTTATCCGATACGAAATTGGCACATTGCCACCGATATCCGATCCAACCAGCCGAGTCAGCATCGGACCGAAATCAGCATCGCTCTGGATGCATCTCCATTGCACGTCATGGATGTATCAATATTGAGATGTCTGTCTGTCTGTCTGTCTGTCTGTCTGGTCCCCCCCCCCCCCTCTTGCCATCAGACATTAATGACGTCGGCCCATGCCCCCCCCCCCCCCCTCCAGTCAGAGCTCATTGTTCTGAAGTGAAAGAGAAGACGACCATGAGAACGAGAGCAGAGAGAGAGAGGGGGGGGGGGGGGAGGGGTCAAAAAGAGAAGAGCCCAGAGGAACATTTCCTTGTCCTCCGCTACAGGCTGGAGATTAACCGTCGCCAGGATCGGGTTTCAGAGCCGGACAATGAGGCGAGAGGCCAGAGAGGAGGAAGGAAAGCTCTGACTGCAGGATTGTCAGTGCGTTGGTCTCCGTCTGCGCATGCGTCTGCGTGTTCGTCTGTGTGAGGACATGCAGAATATGGAACCCTCCGGCCGTGTTGTATTGATCCGCGTTACGACACCAAGCAGCTGGCCCGTCGACCCGCCTCTCGCACAGCATGCAGCGCATTAGGCTGATGCCTCAGAGGGCTCGTCGAGGCATCGCTGAATGCATAGGTCAACACACACCACACACGTTCATACGGACACACATTCACACACTCATACGGACACGTGGACGAGGCACGCGGCGTTGTTTCCTCCTTTAGTCGATTCAGATTCAGGCTCAAAGGTGTCCGTTGATGGAGCCAGCCACACACACACACACACACACACACACACACACACACACACACACCTGGGCAGTGTGTCCAGGTACCAGCTCTATCATATTGTCACAGGATGCATGAATGTTTGAGTCACATGTGTGTCCATGCATGCAAGCGTGTGTGTGTGTGTCTTTGCATGCATGTGTGTGTCTTTCCATCCATGTGTGTGTGTGTCTTTGCGTGCATGCGTGTGTATGCGTCTTTGCATGCATGTGTGTGTGTGCGTGTGTGTGTGTGTCTTTGCATGTGTGTGTGTGTGTGTGTGTGTGTGTGTGTGTCAGAGATGCCATGTACCTTGACAGCAGGCGTGACTCCATCCTCAGCGGTGCTCTGCCCGTTCTGTCAAGAGAAAAGATGTGAGAAACAGTCAGGGTGACGCTGCATATATCGAGAGTGTGTGTGTGTGTGTGTGTGTGTGTGTGTGTGTGTGTGTGTGTGTGTGTGTGTGTGTGTGTGTAAAGACATCAGACATAAAGAGAGTGAGGGAGCGATACAATAAAATATTTGCTAGAGACTGTGTGGGTGGCAGCAGTCCGCTGCATCCAGCACTTTGCTCTCTGCTGGCGAACCCAACGACCTAAAGCCACCACAGACGAGCACATAGCTCCGCCCCCAGCAGGTGAGTCCTGCAGACGGGTAATCATTGTGATTTGACAAACAATGGCTCACAGAAGGCGATGTGGAATATCAACACACTGTTCCTGCGCCAGAAGTGGGCAGCCACCTCTGAACAAACAGGAGAAGTTCAGTCTGATTACACACATCGGTCAGCAGGTCGCACACAGTGATGAACAATGAGGATTATGTGCAGAGTATATCTTATATGTATATTGTATTATTGCGTTTTAGTTTAATGTTTATTGGTGCTACTTTGTCCACAAATTTCCCCTTGGAGATTAATAAAGTATAATTCTATTCTATTCTAGAGGAGGGACCTGTGATGAAGGATTAGAGGCCATTAAGACGTGGAGGCGCATGAGGATCACTCGCCTTCTCCCGTGGAACGTTCACAGAGGAGCAAGCAGTGGAATGAGTTGTAGAAATTATATATTTTATTATCTCAGAATATGTCATTTTTTATTTATATATATATATATATATATATATATATATATATATATATATATATATATATATATATATACAGTGTATACAAGTCGTGGGTCCAATCAAATATGACTATTGGTTGAGTGTCCGATTATGATTTGTATTATCAGATTATCAGACTTTTGTTACTTTCCTCATATAATTGGTTTCCTTTTTCATGATGTATCAAATTATATTTCTGAAGATAAACCCATTATGAAGACCGACTTCCTCTCAGTGATCAAAGGAACTCGCCGGGGTCCAGAGTCGCGTGTTCCGGCTGAGAGACGCCCTGGATAACTCCTCCCCTCTTTTTCTGCTTTGTTTTTCCATCTCTGACCCTGCGGTCCTTCACTTCCTCCATGCCCTCTTCCTCTTCCTCTTCCGATTCCTTCGGACTGCACTGAATAGGAGGCGGGCGACAGGACGGCGAGCGGCGGCCTCCTCAATCAACCGTTAAACTGAGAGGGCGAGACGCCGAGGTCACAAGCTCGGCTCGCGCATAATAAGAGGAGAAGAAAAAAGACCTTCAGTTCAGAAAGAAATCTGGGCGGGGGAACAATTTACTGTCGCCACAATAACTCCCAACACCTGAGAGATGGGATGTGTTTGGCAACTGGACGCACTTCCTTTTTCAACAGCTGTAAAGGGACGGGCGCCGTAGCCTCGGGCGTCTCTACCGACCGGCGGTTCCTCCGCTTGGCGTTTAATCGTCTTTTAACAGGAAGGCGATGCAAACCAGCCCAACTGGCCGAGGTCATAGAGGCTGAGCGTGAGGAGGCGGGAGAGCGCCAAGAGGACGGCAGACGTCACACACGGGGTTCAGGGGAGACGGAAACACGGAGGAAGTGCAGTGTGTTGTTGTGTGCAGTGTGTTGTTGTGTGCAGTGTGTGTTGTTGTGCATCTTGTTGTTATGAGGGTCTTTTTGTACTCATTTCATCTCAGAGTGAAGTCTCGCCGCGCGTTCCGACTCTTCCCTTCCGGTCGACTCGCATGTCATCAGGAGGCGTGTACGGTGGGTTTGCTGGAGACCAGTGATGGGAATCCTCCTCCGTCTGAGTGTGTGTGTCTCTGAGTGTGTGTGCGCGTGCGTGTGTGGTCAACAATGCCTTCCCAACAATGCCTTCCCAACAATGCTATTATATAACCATTATTTAGATGGCTAGATTACAGGAGGTGCCCATAAGAGCCACACTGATTTACATCCCAGCCTATAAAGCCTGCTAGAGCCAGAACTTTTAATTTCTCAAAGGACTGTGATGTGATTATCAAAGTAAACAACCTCAGAGCCCTGATGCCAAGTGTGTGTGTGTGTGTGTGTGTGTGTGTGTGTGTGTGTGTGTGTGTGTGTGTGTTTAACAGAGTTGTGTTTTAACAGCGTGATTGGAGCCGTCCTGTAACTAGGCAACAAAAAGAAAATACAATAACTGATCTTCCGTTCGTGGCTTTGATCTTGTCGTAGTAAGCGTCTCGTGATCTCTCCGGCCGGCAGTGACACCGGGTCACGGTACGACCGACAGCCTCACTTACAGATTCACTTTGTTTTACTTTGAATTAAGAAATTCATCTGGACTTTCTCAGGGCTGCCATGAAGCAAAGGGTTTTGTAATCACACGCCAGCCCAGCCCTGCTCCACGCCGACAGCCCTGCTCAGGTGTTCCACAGGTCACACCCAGATTAGCTGCAGCACACACACACACACACACACACATGCACACACACATTGAAGTGAACTCGAGGATGCACACACTCACACAAGGACTCAGGCTTGCTCTGCTGACCACGCCCAGCTTGCAGACATGGCACACATTGCGTGTGTTAGCCCGACTCTCTCCTCTGCACGGCGCATTACGTGAGAACTGAGTATCTGGCCCCGCCCCTCTGGACTTGTGCAATCCTGCATTTTAAGTCTTAGCTTGTGCAGAGCTTCTCTAGAGATGCACTTTTACGGTTTCTATTGAACAAATAGAGTTCCTCTCTGATTCTAAAAACCAAGGAGAGCGACGAGAGACTCTCGGCCTCGGACTCCAGATGCCGGCCCAGATGACATCTTTTAGAACGAGGTTTAAAAGAAGATCAGTTCTAAGAAAAGAAAAGATGAAGGCTAAAATAACGCACTGAATGAGCACAATATACTGGGAAAAGTTAAGTTTAAGAACCTGAACCACTTCCTGCTTTAAGCTGGAGTGAGCATCACGATCAAGCCCTCCTGGTTTAAGATCAACTCTAAATGCATCGTATATAAATCATACGTTTCAGGGTATGCAATGCTCTTCCTAAAGAGTTAAAAAAGCTTGTTCTGCCATAAGTAATCATTGACAGAGGCGTGATTCAGATCTGTTGGAGGACTGCCACTCGCCTGTATGGCCGTGGCCCCTGCAGGTGGTGGTGACTCACCTGGGCCAGGGAGGGGAGACGTGTCGCTATCAGAGCTGAATCACTGAGGAGTTAATTAATAACCAGACACGGTGTGGCCGTGAATTAAAAGGCTCACTTAGATATTAAATACATACTTTGAAACGGCTCCATTCGCACACGTCGAGTAAATCGGATTTCTATTCACGACCAAGACGAGCGCCGGAGGAGCGAGGGAGGAGCGAGGGAGGAGCGAGGGAGGAGCGAGGGAGGAGCGCCGGACGCATCGTAACGACTCATTCTGTGAAGATGACAACAGGAATGTCCTTGTGATGCATTTCCATTTCTTTTCTCCATCAGCCAAAAATGTGTCCGGACCATCTGTCTCCTGCGACCGGCAGACCCGCGGCCGGGCCTCGGCCCTCAGCCCCCCCCCCCCTCAGCCCCCTGAGCGGTCCTGCTCCGCCATCAGGACCCGGGGGGGGGGCAGCTGGCTGCCCGGGTGGCGACGGAGATAAATGGCAAAGATCCCACGTGACTGACGGGGACCGGTGCCATCAAATCAATTACAGATACGGGATTTGTTTTTTTTGGGTGGGCTGACATTAATAATCTCTCCTTATGATACACACACACACGTGCTGATATTTACACCCATTTCATAGATTTTGTTTAGCAATGAGCACCCGTATGTGTTCATGAAAACCGCTTCCACGAAGCAAAAAGGCAGGGTATTTACTTTACAGCATTAAACTTCGCACTCTTCACAGCCTCGGCGCGACCATCTGCTCGGCCATCTCGCGTGCAGCAGCATTCTGCAAATAGTGTGGGATGAACTAGAAGTCGCTGTGAAAGTGTTTCTTTCTGCATCATTCTCAGGTGTTTCATTCATCCCACGGCCCGACAACAACAACAACAACAACAACAACAACATATGTGCCCTTTAAAGTGACCTGCAGCAGTGCATTCGATAGTGTCTGCTGGTACACAGCGTAATGAGTCTAGACTCATCACCCTGGCGTTTACGCCTCAAGTTAAATAAGCAAACTCAGATTTTTAGAATAATCGTTTTTCATTCACTGAAGTCGTGCAAATTATTTCCTCCTCCTTTAAAATCAGAGAGGCCATCTCGGCCGAGCGAGCCTCATTTACAGTCGGACTAATCCCTCGTGAAGCTGGTTGAGGACACAATGTGTGCAATATTGTGAGCAGAGCTTTTTAAATCAGTGAGATCAGCCACACAGAACTCGGCTTTCTCAGGCTCGCTCCACTCTCTGCCTAATTGGCCGACTAATTGAAAAGACACCCTCCAAGTAACGGCTAACCTGGAGAACAGCGATGTTTGAATTTTGTTTAAAAAGGTGTGGCCTGGTGGGACGCAGTCTGCTCATCATCAAAATATGTGACGGATGCATATTCAATAAGCAACAAGTCTGATCAAGAGACAACTGAAGAGTTCATGAACAACGACGTCGTCTTTCTCTCTCGTTGGAGTGACGCTGTGAAGCATCTTTAGGAGTCGGTGCTCAGCGATGTCATCGTCTACCTGCTCTGTGTGGAGCACTCAGAGGGCCGTTTGATTAAAGCTCCGCTGCAGCGTGGAACTGGCAGAATAAGTGAACGTGTCCATCAAACTATACACAAATACAACACAAAGAGAAAAGAAACTTCATCTCAAGGTCCTACATTATTAAATTGTAAACGCACCACTTAGTTTAATGGCGTAGATTCCCCCTGACCCTGACGTGGGAGGCCATGTGTGAAAAGACACGACACATCATGCACTGGGAACCACTCTGCAGGTGAGACCAGTGACAGGCAGAGAGCATCACACTGGTCTTCTCGCTTCAGTGGTTCTATATCGATCTCTGGGAGGTACTTCTCACATGAATGGGTTCAATGAAAGTTCCTCTGGGTTAAAGTATCCTCCAGAAAGAACCTCGACTAATTCATAACGCATGTCCACAAATCACACCCATTGTGAATGATGACGTCAGACGCACCCCCAGCTATGTAGGGGATGTATAGTTTGAAATAACTTTTTTTTCTTCCTATAGGTGATTCGAAAACCTCGAATAGGAAGATGATGTTTTGCTTGAGCGCCATTTTCCCTTCACCCAAATGAAATATGAACTGGACAAAAAAAACACAATGCATGCAAACACGGCGTGGACACGTGATGTCACCTCGCATTACCTCCGTTTCCACCAGGAGCTCCATGGTGGGCCATGGCTCCGCGATCTGCGCGAGAGGCATTTTGTTTGCAGGGTCTGCTCCTCCTCCCCTCTCCGCTGCTCAGGTAAGAATTCGGTGTCCCCGGATCGCGTCGGTGCCGCTCCGGTCCAGTGCAGTGCAGTGCAGTTCACCGGGAAGCTCCTTCCTCAGGTCCGAAGTCCAAGTGGAGAAGATTCACCAAAGCACGCTGCTCTTCGCTCGGAGAGGAGAAGAAGGACGCGCGCGAGCACCACCGCCGGGAGCTTCACGAACATGCACCCGTCTGGACTCGGCTCCGGCGGCCACTTCGTGCGTAATTGTTGAAAAGTGATAATCCAGCTGGTAAAAAAAACAGCATGCACAGCACACAAGAAGCCCTCTCGTCCGTCCAGGTACGCGCGCGGGGAGAGGAGAGAGGAGCCCGGCAGCGTGTGGTCCCTCGGTCGCACTGTGCGGGAGTCTTAACGCCAGCTGGAGGAGGGAGCCGCAGTCCGTTCTGCCTTTGCCATCGACGCCGTGTCCAAACGTGTGCGGCTCGTGTGCTCGTGTGTGTGTGTGTGTGCGCGTGTGCGTGTTCTCCCGGTTGTTCCCAGCAGTGTGCGATGCGCGCAGAGACCTCCGTAGTAGCCGAGCAGGCGCGTCAGCTCGAGCTGCGATTGGCAGACTCCTGCAGGATTCCCAGCCCCCTTCTCCGCTGGTTCCGCCCAGGTCTCATCGTGCCATCATCTGGCGCAGAGATGAACTGCAAATACGTAATGCTGACTGGAGCCTGCTATTAATGACCCGCGCGCATTTATTATTTCTGTATGCGCGTGGTGCAGCGGCTGCATCGCAGGAGTATGAGATGAAAGAAAAACATGTCAATCCACGTATGGCTGCGAATGAATGGCAGCCGGGAGCACGAGGAGAAGTCAACTGGAATACTACAGATGGGGAAGACTTTACACGTCTGCTTTTCACAAACTGCTATATAATGACATATATATGTACATACTGTATATATATATATATATATATATATATATATATATATATACATGCATACATATATATACATGTATATATACATATATAAATATATGTACAAATATATATATATATATATATATATATATATATATATATATATATATTCAGTGCAAATTGTCTTGGGGAAATATATATATATATATATATATATATATATATATGTATATATACATGCATATATACATGTATATATATTTATGTATATATATATATTTATATATATAAATATATACATGTATATATACACATATATAAATATATATATACATATATAAATATATGTACATATATATATATATATATATATATATATATATATATATATTCAGTGCAAATTGCCTTGGGGCCCACATCGCCACCTCCTCGAGGTCTGAAAGCAACACACATTGTTGCAAATAATTACATGATTTCATGGATTACATAATATACACAATAGAAAGATGAGTAGAGGCTGGATGTTGGGTCGGGACCAGGCCCGACATCACATTGATGCAACACGCTTCTCATTGACAACAGCTCTTGTAACGGTCCTTGAAATCTCTGGTGAAATAATCCAACCGTCCAGCCTCCAACACGTCTCTGCTTCATTCACTGCCGAGTGTTTTTTGCTCTTGGCCATGCTTCGGTTACTATTGGCAACTGGAGAACATCAAACCGCCTCGCCATGAATGGATTCTGAATCTTCTTTTATTCCAATTCGGATGATGAAGGCATCTCACGGAGACATAAATGTCCACATGGATCGGTTCGCCTTTCTCTTTTTTCACGTGTTGTTTAACAACGGGATGCAGAGCGCCGCGTTGCCGCTCACGCGTCTGATTTCTGTGACGGGTTGAAAACACACATCTGAGCTGGAAAGGGAACGTTTTCCCTTGATATAATTGCATGTTCTTGACACACCTGTGACTTTTGGACTTTGCATTCAGGCGGTTAATGTGCAACATCGTGTCTCTTCACCACACAAAAACACTCATTGTTCATGTGTCAAGCTATTCATATATGAGTTGCAATGATTTGCCTCTAGCTGGACATGATCCATCATTTAGTGATGCAACACGTGTACAACATAACGCCTGTAGCTTGGCACCTTTTCCCCAAAATGTCCACACACCAGGTAGAAGGAAGTCAATGGAAAGAGATCACCTGTAATGTTTAACTAATTCATTTTCTAACAAATCAATATGACCAGAGAGGTTGGAAGGTGAGATTACTACACAGGGGGGGGGTTCTCCAACAGGCACACTTCACGCTCTATTCAAATCACCGCCCCCCCCAAGCTCACATTAACCCATCTATGCATCATGATGGATAAGCGGCTGCAAAGGAGACCCTCACGGCTCCTCTTAAGAATATATATTGGCATTTGTAATTTAGGGACAGTACATGTACTCAGACCATCCCTCCTTTTTTGCTCCTCTCTTTGTCTTTCAACCTCTCTCCTTTCATTCTGCCGCTCTCATTCCTCTCTGTCTGCAGCAAATGATGCATTTCTGTATGTTTTGGTGGTTATAAAGATAAGGCCCGGTTAGAGGGCTCTTTTTAAAAGTGATGCGTTCCAAAAAGCAATACCGTGGTCGCCATGTAATGGCCAGAAGGAAACAGCTGAGGAAAGCGTTTGTTATGAGGAGACGACGTGACGAATCGCTGCTAGATGTCATCCCGTAGGTATTCAGGCTGCAGGGAGTCTCGTCTTTAAACGGTGACGCTTCAGTGACCTCACAGGTGACAGCGATGACTCAGAGGTGTCTCCCACCCGGCGACACAGTCCGCGGGGATACCCTACCCCCACCTTCTGCGAGACAGGAGGCATCATGGGTAATATGACTCAGTCCAGCCTGCAGTACATGTGCAGTGGAGCAAAGAACTCCACCCTGCATTGTCGGTGATTTGACGCAGCAGCAGAGCGGCTGAGCTGTGACTGAACAGAGGACAGATTCAGTTCCCAAACAGGACCGACCGCCAATCAGATGAACTGATGCAAAGACGACCGGCTGCTTCACCTCCTTCTCAATGTGAGGATGGAGCCCACAGAGGTGGAGGAGACGGAGAGCGGTTTCCAGTATGCAGGATGAGAAACAATGAATCGTATCATATGTCCTCGCCTCTTCTCTAAATACACGCCCACAGCCGTGAACAGAGCGAAGTGGGAATGCATATTTAAATTGTAAAGTGGAAGCCAGTTTTGAGACAGCATCTTGAAATTCATCTGTTTTCTCCTCTGTTTTTTTTCTTTTATCTTGTACTTTATTCCAGCTTTGCCACACGGCCACACGTAGACTTTCTATCTAGATTGAAGGTTGTTATCTTTTTGTGCAGCTTTGTTTCCTTCTTCATGTCCTTTAACCTTGGTGCATGCTGTCTGCATTACTTTGATCTCTGCTTCGGATTTGACTGATTTACATACATTACGAACTCCCTGAATGTGTGACAGCTGTGGGCCCGCCTGTATGCCATTGTGTGTGTGCGCGCGCGCGTGTGTGTGTGTGTGTGTGTTGGAACTACCTTTCATATTGACACACATCTGTGTTTGACAATTGTGTTACTGTTCTTTCCATGCCCTCCATTATAATGATGAGAAAACCTGATCTGCATCTATAGATTAAGACCAAGCAAACAGTTTGGTGAATCTCAGGGATTACCTTGTTAATGCAACACAGGCCAGGAAGTATCCCGGCTTTAGAGCACAAATACACAACATCTGCAGTGCAGATCAAAGACAGCATGCAAAGACTAATAGACATGTACAGTCAAAATAATCTGAATGCTCTTCATTTCATTACAACAGTAATGCTCAGGGTGTGCCAGCTTCAGAGGAGCCCAGTGAGCTCATGCCTGCAGTGCGGGGAGCATTTCCATCAGGGGGGCTGCAGCACAGAACACATGAAGGAGCTGCTGCTGCTATCACATGTCTGCTGAGGGGCTGTGGCGGGAGACGTCTGGGCCACATGGAGGGAATGAACAGTGTTACTGCTACCTCAAACACCAGTGGAATGATCATATGTCACAGCAGTGTGGGGGTATCGATCGGTAATGAATAAAGAGAACGGGCGAGAGGCTAATAGTTTTACACCATTCCCCATTGTTGCTTTAGCACAACATGGTTTATTGTTTATAAAGTGCGATGCGGAGCGGAGTCTGAGGGTGTGCTGTGAAGCATGTCGGGGCCTGAGTGAGCATCTCTGGTATTTGGGCGGGGCGACAATGCAGATCAAGCTCAAGTTCCTAATAGAACACCACCTCTGAGACCACGCTAAGCAGGAATAAGTTACACTAACAGTTTTACAGTATTTCTATTTCATTTTTCTAATTTATTTAGGTGTTTTCTGCAGTTCGGATTACATAGAATACAAAAAGCATTGTTATGTCATTCTGTTCAGAAGATTTAGATTGCTGTAAGGTTTTCTTGGCGTCACAAAAATTCAAAAAATCTTTAAAATTATCTGGATTAAAACACAGATTAGCACTTCAGTCGCACTTAAACAAAATAAAATAAAATATATTTTATTTTATTTTGTTTTGTATTTTATGTTTTACTTTGTATACTTTATGCACAGTCACTTTCTTTATTTCTTACATTTATATTTTATTTAGTTTAGTTTATTGGTGCTACTGTGTCAACAAATTTCTCCTTCTATTCTATTCTTCTATTCTATTCTAAATAGCTGTTATTGTGGTACTTTTGTAGTTTGACTATGTTGAGGAAATGTTACTTTCTGTATTCTTGTTGTTCTTAGTTTGTCCTCTAGGTTGAAATGCACTTATTGTAAGTCGCTTTGGATAAAAGCGTCTGCTACATGACATGTAATAATAATAATAATAATAATAATAATAATAATAACTAACAGATCCTAATGACATGCCCCCGTGCTGCCATCAGGAGAACACGCTGCTCTCCACCCAACAGGAGCGTGGCCTGTGACTGTGCATGGGCAGCAATGTTCCATTGCATCGGTTTTCTCTTATAAGATCAGACCTGATCCGTCAGACTTGTGAACCGATGTCTTACATTCAAGCTCGGTTATGTTCCCTCCTTCAGAAATCATCTGGACTTGAAAGATCTCCAGTATCGCAGTCAGAATTCATAACGACGAAGACGCTTTTCCACTATTAAGTATAGATTCCTTTTTGAATTCTTAGTTTGAAACACACGTGTGATGTAAAGCAGGAACCAGCAGCGGTTGCTGTCGTGCTTTACGTGTCACAGTGTGGATGAGAAGCGACGGTCCACTGGGAGGCGAGTCAGAGGAACACGGCGTTTCAGGGCTAGGTTTTCACACGCAGCTTTTCTCCAGATATCTGGAAATATAGGCATAAAGTAAATATACTACCCCCATGGGGATGTATACCATTTGGTTGGCTGACTTTTCCTTTCTCTTGGTTGAAAGAGAATAACAGCAGGGGGTGCCAGATATCGGAGGGCATCTCTTTCATGCCAGCCTTTTGATCCGTTGCCCTTTCCTTGTAGGGAAACGTTCAACTGTCGATGTTTTGTGAACTGTTTTGAAATGTATACAATGAGACGATGACAATAACTTCACAGTTTGGCTCCGCTAGCTCAAAGCATGGGGTTCAGAGTTCATCCTAAGTTGACTAATTACCTCCATGTAATTCAATGGCATGGCGTCACTCTTAAAGGAGACGATGAATACATGTGTAGTTGATCAAGATGCTACTTTTCAACACTTTGAAGCAGCGTTTGCTCCATTCATGCCACCTTCAGGGATTCAGCGATGCTTCCGAAGGCAGCATGCTCGGCGTATTCTGAAGTGCCGAATAAAATTACAAAAATACTCACAGATAACCACAGAAACACAATAGTTTATTCAAAAAGTTCTCTTTTTTGTGATAAACTGGATGTATGTATGTTATGGTTATTAATGGATAATGTATCCAGTAGCATGCTTTTGAAATAATCATTAATACTTTAAATAATTCAGTAAGCAGGAATGTCATCATGCTGTAAAAACAATAATACCATAATATCATAATATTATATATATATATATATATATATATATATATATATATATATATATATTAATATATATATATATATGTATTTATATTAATATATTAATATATACATATATTTATATTAATATATATATACATTAATATATATATATATATATATAAATATATACATATTTATATATATAATTGCTTGGTATATATATATATAAAAAATGAAGAAAGTTTGGAGCCTAGAAGTAAACACAGTTGAAACCTTTTCCTGGAAAGGTCCCAGGAGAGCAGCCTAACCCCGGTTGGAAAGAGGATTAGGTGTACTGGTCAACAACGTATTTATCCCCTTAAGTCTTGTGACATGTCATGCACTTTAAAGGAAGCTGAGCAGTTGCTTTATACGTTGTGTGTATTCTTCATGAAGGGGATCATATCTTTTAGAGCACCTTTTATTGTCCTATAAATAAGTAGCAGAGTGCAATCACGTGCCGCGTTACTCAGGCCCTCGAGGTTAATGTGGGCCTGTCTGTCTGCAGGGTCCCTTCAGGTTTATTGAAACACGACCCCCCCCGTTACGGCAGGGGGTTACATTGGGTTACATAACACTGTGCAGGTACACGCTCACCCCGCTGCTGTGGAATGGGAACAGGCCGCGCGCCTTCGCCAGCGTGCGTGACGTGATCGCGCGTGAAAGTAAAACTATGAGGGAAGTTGTGAAATCTTAAAGCTGCAGCACCTTTCTCTGCCTCCAGGTAAGAAGGGGGTGGGGGAGGGAGGGAGGGAGCGAGGGTGGGAGGGGTCCTCGCTCCCGGCCGAGGCCTGACAGTTCCGCACTATTGGCTGACAACAGGGGGGGACTCTTACCTGTACCTGTGAGGACGAGGAAGAGGAGGAGGAGGAGGGACGTTCGTCATCGTCCAAATCAGGATCGACTTCTCTTCCCTCGAGCAGCCCATTGAGGTAGAAGTCAGCCAGGGAGGCTTGAATCTGAACGAACGAGCGCAGCAGGACTCCGAGCATGGAGCCGATCGCGGCGTGGAGCGAGGAGCGGGTCTGCGCGTGGCTGCGAGGTGAGCGACATGACGCGCGAGCGCGCGGCTTCTCTTTTTTCTCTCACTTCACGTCCTTGATCGCCTCACGGACACTTTGGCTCGGAGACGGAAATAGAAGCGCCACGCAAATCCTCTTGGAAGTGAAAAAGTGGAGGTGGAATGAGGAAATGGCCTGGGAGAGAGAGAGAGAGGGAGGGAGAGAGACTATACGGGCCACGAGAGCGGTGTTCTGATCAGTGTCAACAACTCAGGTGGCAGCTATGGATTGGATTGGATTGGATTGGATTCAATTTATGATCATTCAGTTTCAATTCACTTCAGTTTATTTGTACAGCCCATTTTCACAAATTAGACTGCAGAGTGCTTCACAATCTGTGAAAAAAAGGTCAGGACCCTTGAGGGGAGGACAGAGGAGGACCCTCTCCAGGATGGACAGGTGTAACACACGTCATGTGTACAGAAGGAATCATTACACACAGTACAGTCCAGGTCCAGAGGCGAGCTGTGATTACAACAGAGGACATGGCTGTCCTCCTGTCTTCGAGACAGGACGTGTTGCGTTCACTGGCACGCTGATCCCAGTCTTCTGTAGCCTGGAGGTTTATTCAGAGTGTTTTTGGGCTGCTCGGCTGAACTCTACGTGGACGCGTGGTTATGCAGAGACATTTATATTATTATTACTAGATGTGTTAATGACCTGCAGTAAAGGGACGGGAAAGTACATGTACTCAATTGAAGTACAGTTTGGAGGTACTATATTGAGGTAACATTTAAGCCTTTATTCAGCTATTATAACGTGTTAATGTGCAGATTACGATTTGTCTTTCCCCTGTATGACACATACACCATGGCTACAGATTAAATAAAAAATATTATGAAATACTTCATATAAGTTCCACTTGGAGCAGCTACAACATTACAACACCACTTACATAATAATAAATAATAATAATCAAAAAATATAACTGACAGGGGCCATTTTGCATAATCATTCATGTTACTTATGAAATTAATATTTTTGACTAAATTA
This sequence comes from Liparis tanakae, assembly GCA_036178185.1. NCBI lineage: Eukaryota > Metazoa > Chordata > Actinopteri > Perciformes > Liparidae > Liparis > Liparis tanakae. The sequence continues at coordinate 22,066,500 of CM070093.1, forward strand.
AGTGTTTCTTGATACTTATTACATGTAATAACACATGTAAATGTGTTATTACATGTAATAACACATTTAAATGTGTTAAGCCCCTTTTTCTTTGATTTTGAAGTGATCATCATATCAATATTATGATAATATTAATGACATCATCATCACATAGTATATTCAAGTCAATTCTATAAATAACTTGTGTTTAACAGACACGTCTTTACTACCTTCAGACCTCATTATACAACATGTGAGCAGCAGTCTTGTAGGTGTTCTGTCTCTGTTAGTCCCTGCATGTCTGTACCTGCACACACAAGTGTGTTGCCATTTATCCTTGTGCATGTAAAGAGTGTGTGTGATGTTGTTGCCAGGTCTGGACGCCCCCCTGCACCAGTACCCGGTCTCCGAGTGGCATTTGTCGGGTCTGGATCTGCTTCAGCTGACGTGTCAGGACCTGGAGAAGCTGGAAGTCCATAAGATCGGACACCAAGAGCTCATCCTGGAGGCTGTGGAGAAACTCTGCTCTCTGGTGAGGGGCTGGGCGGAAACGTGTGTGTGTGTGTGTGTGTGTACTGTGTGCGTCCGTAGCAGCGTGCTGTGTATCCAAGGCTCTCTGCAGGGTGTGTTGTTGTGCTCTGGATATTTGCTGAGCACCCTTGTCTTGTCTGTTGTGCATGTTCTGATGTTAGTGCACAGAGGTGTACTCTTTCCTACCATCACACAGTTTTCGACCCTGCTCTGGCGTGCACAGTGCAACCAGCAGGCCTGAGTTCATTGCTTCACTTTCCCCTCAACTTGCATATAAACCCCCCCATGGTAAAGAGTTATCGTAGTGAAATAGTTACTTTTCTTTTCCAGTTAACGTTCAATGACTTGCCATGCAACCAAAGCAGAATCCAAAGCCTGCGTTTAATGATTTACATGCACACTTCAGGGAAAGTTTGTGGTCGGCTTAAAGAAAAACCTTTGACCGCCCTTGGAATCTCCATCCGGGTTTCCACCTGCCTAATTAATTAGACTCCCTGTCCAGCTTTGAGATGTAAATAGTCTGGTTGGTGTCTGTGGGGTGTGGATGTGTTTCCAGAATGGCTTTTGTGTCATTGGAGGCACTAATTGGGCTGGACAGTATCAGGCAGAGTTCAGGCTGTGGACCTGTAGCAGACTGTGAACCTGTAGCAGGCTGTGATGCAGCAGGCTGAGGACCTGCAGCAGGCTGTGATGCAGCAGGCTGAGGACCTGCAGCAGGCTGAGGACCTGCAGCAGGCTGAGGACCTGCAGCAGGCTGAGGACCTGCAGCAGACTGTGGACCTGCAGCAGACTGTGGACCTGCAGCAGGCTGAGGACCTGCAGCAGGCTGTGGACCTGCAGCAGGCTGAGGACCTGTAGCAGGCTGTGATGCAGCAGGCTGTGGACCTGCAGCAGACTGTGGACCTGCAGCAGGCTGAGGACCTGCAGCAGACTGTGGACCTGCAGCAGGCTGAGGACCTGCAGCAGGCTGTGGACCTGCAGCAGGCTGAGGACCTGTAGCAGGCTGTGATGCAGCAGGCTGTGGACCTGCAGCAGGCTGTGGACCTGCAGCAGGCTGTGGACCTGCAGCAGGCTGTGGACCTGCAGCAGGCTGAGGACCTGCAGCAGGCTGAGGACCTGCAGCAGGCTGAGGACCTGCAGCAGGCTGTGGACCTGCAGCAGGCTGAGGACCTGCAGCAGGCTGTGGACCTGCAGCAGGCTGAGGACCTGCAGCAGGCTGTGGACCTGCAGCAGGCTGAGGACCTGCAGCAGGCTGTGGACCTGCAGCAGGCTGAGGACCTGCAGCAGGCTGTGGACCTGCAGCAGGCTGAGGACCTGCAGCAGGCTGAGGACCTGCAGCAGGCTGTGGACGTCAGGCCTGAACACCGGCTGCTTACACTGTTGCTTTAAGAAACTGTTATGAAATAATCCTGAACAGTTCAACCCAAAGTCTTTAGGAATGAGTGATTAGAACCTATATACACAGTTGTGTAGTTTACATATTGAGTAGTGTGTGTGTGTGTGTGTGTGTGTGTGTGCGTGTGTGTGTGTCTGTGTGTGTGTGTGTGTGTGTGTGTGTGTGTGTTTGTGTGTGTGTGTGCCTCTCTTCCTCTCTTGATGCTCTGTAAATCGCCAACACTGCCCTCATTCATCATAACAATCATGACGCTCACACGGAGCGCAGCAACACGTTCAAGTGCTCCGTGTTACACAGTTAATGATCACGCTTTACGCTTTATGCGTTATGCTTTATGCATTATGGCTGGCCGCCTGATGACGGAGGGTCGGTGTAAAACAACAGAGCCTGACCGGTCCAGACCTCTCCAGCATCGACGAGTGGGTCAACACAACAATGTGCTTCTTCTCCAGAGGTTGTGAAGAGTCACGTCTCCCACATGAGCAGCTCACAGCTCGGTTCATCTGTACAGCTTTGGGTCATTTCTATTGTATTATTAACAATAACTAGTCCATCCTCATCAAAATAGGGGGACAAAATATAAAAAAACTCACTCAAAGCAACAATACGGCAGCCTTTTGTTGGATATTGAGCTCAACAAAAGTGTAGTTTATGTTGACATGATGGGGAATACATACTGTTGATAATGTGGTATATTTACTTTTGATATATTTGGGTGTATTTGTGTATTTGTGTTGTGGAGTCTTGCTAAGCCGGTTGTTTTATATTTATTCATCACATATTGGCTGGTTTTGTTTCGAGCTGTGATGAGATTTTTAAAGCAGTTCTGGTGCATCTCATGACTTTATTGAGAGGTGGACAGTAGAGAGAAACAGGAAACAAGGAGAGAGAGAAGGAGAGAGAGAGAGAGAGAGAGAGAGAGAGAGAGAGAGAAGGAGAGAGAGAGAGGAGAGAGAGAGGAGAGAGAGAGAAGGAGAGAGAGGAGAGAGAGAAGGAGAAAGAGAGGAGAGAGAGATGGGGATTGCCATGAGGTGTCGGCCTCCAGTCAGAATTAAAACGAGGGCGTTGCAAATGCAATTACAATACACACACACACACACGTGTTTTAAAGAACGGACATAAACTGTGTGTGTGTGTGTGTGTGTGTGTGTGCGTGTGTGTGTGTGTGTGCTCCAGACGTACGGTATCGGTGGGGACAGCCTCCGCGGCCTGACGGAGAAGCTGCGCGCCGTCTCCCAGACGCTGCAGCTCGGCATCCAGAGCCGCTGGCGCCTCAACGGCTACGACGGCCGCAGCGCCACCAAGCTGCCGGCCGCGGTACTGCAGCTGGTGGTGGAGCTCATCGCCTCCGCCAAGGGACTCTTCTCTCTGCTCAACAGGTCGGTGAAGAGGGAGGGGCCTGTTCTCTCCTCAAGGGTTCTCACCTTTTACCCTGAAGGGTTGTTTGGGAGTTGCTCCTGATCCCATGTGAGGTCAAAGGTCAGGGATGTCTATGTGTACAGATGGTAAAGCACTCTGAGGGGAATTTGTAATTTGTGAAAATGGGCTAAAAAAATAAACTGAATTGAATTAAATTTAATTAGAGTATAATAGAATTATTTCAATATTATTATTATATAAATATACATATTTTATTACGTACAAAAGTGAATCCACTATTTTTAAAAATAGAATTCTTTAAATATGATTATTATATAAATATAAATATTTTATTAAGTTCAAAAGTGAATCCACTATTCTTAAAAATAGAATTCTTACATTATTATTATTATTTCATATAAATATAAGTATTATATGAACATTTTAGGCATGTCTATATGTACAGATTGTAAAGCAAATGGGCGATACAAATAAACTAAATTGAAAAAATGTAATCTAACCGTTATGGATACAGTAGTCCACATTACTCAGAACATGTTCCCTACTACTGTGACTTAAACAATACAATATATACCTTGTTAAGCAATCTGATACCTATTCCTTAAAGGTTAAGCCTCCCTGTTTGCTTCCTTTCATTTTGTGTGTGTCTGACATTCTAAGATCTTTCATTTGACTTTGTTCCTTTTAATTACTCATGTCAAATTAAATCTCTGAACCTCGTAAATCCCCCGGTCTGACATAATGATCTGTTCACCAGGTATCAGCTGTCCCAGCTCAGTGGATACACCGACAGCAAGAACATCTTCACCCACTGCAGGGAGCTGGGAGACATCGTGCACAAGGTCGGTCTCCTCCTCCGGAGTTACGCATCGAGACGAGAAAACTCTGGTGTGGATTATAATTCCACGTCTGCTGTTAGGATCTGTCCATCCAGGGCGCATAGGGGCGGCTGCAGCTCAGGGGTCAGGGGGTCGTCCTGCAACCCCGAGGTTGTGGGTTCGATCCCCGCTCTCCCCGTTAGTTGCAAGTGGAAGTGTCCATGAGCAAGGCACTGAACCCCCAGCTGCTCCCTGCAGCCCACTGCTCCTTAATGACTGAGGAGGGGTTAAATGCAAAGAACACATTTCCTTGCATGTGTACCTGTACTCTGTGTACCTGTACTCTGTGTACCTGTACTCTGTGCAATGACAATAGATTGAATCCAATCCAATAAGGAGGGGTTAAAGGCAGAGAATACAGGTGGTTGCCTGTGTATATGTACTCTGTGTAACAATACAATATTATCCTATATAATATACAAAAGAGAAAGACTGAAAAGCTATAGGTAGAAGCAAAAAATGCGTATAACTTCCTATCCTAAATTGAAATCAAAATAAATCAGAACATTTATATAAAATAAAGAACAAAATGATATTTATATATACTACCACATACATCTTCCCTGTCCTCTGTGCAATGGCAATAGATTGAACCCAATCACATGTTGTTCTATGTTTCTCTTTTATACCAACTGAAATGCTGGTTTGGTGCGTTTACTGCTCGAGTGTTCATGACAACACACGGTTGTTTTTTATCTTTAGGGAACCACACACTCGTAGTCGTGTTTCTTTAAACTAAACTTCCAAAGAGGAACTACAACCTGTTGTGTTGTGTCTCTTCTTTAAAATACACCCTCGAAAAGCAGCAAGAAAAAAAGAAACACACACAGACTCCCACGTCCTCGGCTTAGTCTGAGTAATGAATTCTTTATCTGGACATTCCTGGCATACCCGGAGGTGGCTATACCTTGAAGACGCTGAAGGGTTGACGAAGAGGAGGAGGAGGGCTGCGTCTCCTTTACTCCTCCGTGGATGTGTTACATGTGTGAAACACAAAAAGGGAGGAACGGAATATTCATAACTGGATGTAAAGAGGGTGAAAAGTGTTTACTAGGTAGAAGAAGAGACAGGCCTGGATATGTTGTAGTGCCAAGGGAGGGGAGGAGAGGAGGGGAGGAGGGAGGAGGGAGGGGGAGGGGAAGCAAAGGGGAGGGCAGAGAAAGGGGGAGGAGCCTGATAAATGCACCGACTGCTGAATGACTTCTGACTCCTGGGGGAGAGCGTCGCTGAACAGCAGAGAAGCTCCTCTACGTCTGAAAGGTAGGAGGACATTAAAGACCAGTGTCCTCACTGGAGGAGACGACTAGAGGAGACGACTAGAGGAGACGACTAGAGGAGACGACTAGAGGAGAGAGCTGCAGACTGCAGGAGAATGGGAGATATAGAGAGCGGTGAGGATGTAGACTAGAGGGTGTTGAGACTTTATATTTAGCCCTCTAGAGCCAGCTTTGGACGCCCGGCCGACAGGTACAGTCCTCCGCTCTCTGATTGGACACTGGACCAGGTGACGCTTCTGGTTCCGCTCTCACTGCTTAGCGGCAGCCGACACGCTCACACTGTTACGTCTTTTGATTTTCACCTTCGCTTTGAAAATGAGGAAGGTAACGTTTTGATCGCCGTGTATTTGTATGTGTGCGTGCGTGTTATTCGCATAAGTCAAAAAGTATTAAACCGAATCGCGTGTAATTGGGTGGGATGATTGGGAATTATCCGGGGACCATTTGATTAGATTTTGGGATCGATCGGGTCAAAGGTCAATGTCAAGCTCATGAAAAGGTCAAAATCTTCTTTTAACCAATTTATATCCAATTGTCAACTAATGCCAACATGTTCATAATAAGTTCATATGAAGGTATGCGCTCTAAGAGTGCCCCTTCTAGTTTTTGATAAGTTAATGTTGGAAATCTCTGTTTTCCTAATGCGAGAGGTCATTCAAATATTATTTAAACTCCAGACCAACCATGCGTGATTCAGCGTGTGTTCGTGGGATGTGTGGTCCGGTGCTGGTGAACGGTAACACAATATTACTGTTACGGACCAGAGGGGAAGGAAGGAAGGAAGGAAGGAAGGAAGGAAGGAAGGAAGGAAGGAAGGAAGGAAGGAAGGAAGGATGGATCTCTGATGGGATGTTTCTGTGACCAAGGGGTGAATCAGATATGGTTCGGATATGGGCTCAGATATGGGCTCTGATAGGACTCAGATATGGGCCCAGATATGGACTCAGATATGGGCTCAGATATGGACTCAGATATGGGCTCTGATAGGACTCAGATATGGGCCCAGATATGGACTCAGATATGGGCCCAGATATGGGCTCTGATAGGACTCAGATATGGGCTCAGATATGGGCTCTGATAGGACTCAGATATGGGCTCAGATATGGGCCCAGATATGGGCTCTGATAGGACTCAGATATGGACTCAGATATGGACTCAGATATGGACTCAGATATGGGCTCAGATATGGGCTCAGATATGGGCTCAGATATGGGCCCAGATATGGACTCAGATATGGGCCCAGATATGGGCTCTGATGGGACTCTGATATGGGCTCTGATATGGGCCCAGATATGGGCTCAGATATGGGCTCAGATATGGGCTCTGATATGGGCTCTGATATGGGCTCTGATATGGGCCCAGATATGGGCTCAGATATGGACTCAGATATGGGCCCAGATATGGGCTCTGATATGGTTCGGATAGCTTCTCCTCACTTGTTGTCAGCGACAGTAATTCAAAACTTGTGTTCCTGGTCGCTCATCGTTTGGTCATGTCTGGCCATTGTTGCTCGATTCCTGTTTTTGAACGAGCTCACTTCTACAAAGTGTGCAGGTGTTTTAAAGGAATGTTCATGAAGAAGTGGTTTGGTCCCGAGGTTTGGAGGATGCTGTGTTGTTATCCATGAGTACAGAACGTCAAAGCTTTAGTCTTACTGAGGTAATACATCCAGTGAGAAGGAAGTTAGTATGTTCATAGACTTACACACTCTATACTATACTATTTCTATAGTATACTCTACTAGACTAACACACTCTATACTATACTACTTCTATAGTATACTCTACTAGACTAACACACTCTATACTGTACTACTTCTATAGTATACTCTACTAGACTAACACACTCTATACTATACTACTTCTATAGTATACTCTACGAGACTTACAAACTATACTGTACTATTTCTATAGTATACTCTACTAGACTTACAAACTATACTGTACTACTTCTATAGTATACTCTACTAGACTTACACACTCTATACTGTACTATTTCTATAGTATTCTCTACTAGACTTACGCACTCTATACTGTACTATTTCTAGAGTATACTATAGAAATAGTACAGTATAGAGTTTGTTAGTCTAGTAACTGGACTAACAAACTCTATACTATACTACTTCTATAGTATACTCTTCTAGACTAACACACTATACTATTTCTATAGTATACTCTACTAGACTAACAAACTCTATACTATACTATTTCTATAGTATACTAGACTTACACACTCTATACTATACTATTTCTATAGTATTCTCCACTATACTGGGTGGGCTGTGGCTCAGGGGGGAGAGTGGTCCTCCTGTCACCATAAGGTAGCCGGTCCCATCCCCACTCCCCCATCAGTTTGTGCCCTTGAGCAAGGCACTGAGCACCCAGCTCCCTGTGCTAAAGGTCGAATGCAGAGAACAATCCCCCCAGGGGATGAATACACCAAATGTACATGTATTTCTATACTTAACAATCTGACTTCATTGGAGTCTCTACGGCTCTCAGAAAGAATACAAGTTGAGGGCACGTCCGCGTTGGCTTCACTTCTCAGACCCGGGGGGTTGTCGCCGGTTCTAATCCTGCAGGGACTGGCCCGGTAACGGGCGCCGTGAGGCTGAGGCCGCTCTCTCACCCCCTGTGATGACTTTGACGTGACGTCGGGCGCCGTCACCATGACGTTCTTTTTTGAGCAACTGCTTCCCGAGAAGCTAACCCACATCCTCTCTCTGAAGAAAGGACTCTTTTTGCTGTGTGTCTGCGTCTGTTCTCGCGGCCTGAGGGCGGCAGGCAGCAGTCAGCTGCTGTTGTTGGGATCCCACAGTCCATGTCACACACACACACACACACACACACACACACACACACACACACACACACACACACACACACACACACACTCTCACACTCACTCAGTCTGCAAGCGTCCAGTAGAGAGGTCTCTCTGAGCCGTGAACTTGGATATGGGCGCAAAAATGAATTTGGAAGAATTGCACAAAGGTATGTGAATTTAATAATGATTCTAAAATATAAGAAAGTGAAATATTTATGTTACAAAATCTAACTTCTGAAACTTTGACGTTCTAACCAAGCGATTTAATATTTAACTCACACTTGAATAACTCAGAGCTACTGGGATGAATCCCTGAAAGGGGTCATGCTGGTTAGGCAATGTTATTGTTTTACTGGAGAGATCTCATCGAAAACAACGTGCGAAAAAGACTCGACTGTTAGAGAAAAACAAAAGATCAACCTCTCTACTACTGGAGGATCTACTTAAAGCTCAGGAGGAATAATATCATCAATAATAAGCGGCTTGAATAGATGGGAGAGAATAAAGAGTGAACTACAGATGAACCCTTTAAACTGAGGAAAGGCCTCACCTATGAGCCGCCAGGTGAGAGACGACGACTTATTATTCACTGCTGATAACAAAGAGATCACATTGAATGTATATTTAATATTAGTATTTAGCTTTTAGTTTTTAGTATTTAGTTTTGTGTTTTATAATTATTTTCATTGATGCTCTGATGTCATTTCTGGTCAAGTATTTTCACAATAAAATTCCCGTCTATTATTGTCTGTATTAAAGTCACCTTCACAATAAAAGTCCCTTGTTATTGTAAGTCACGTCACGGATTTCAAGCGGCTCCGTCGGTCTATAAGACTAACACACAGTCACTCTCATGAACATACATTACTTCTTGCCATTTACATTTGCATAGAGTAAACATTACCCCCTATGCTTATAACACATTAATAACAATATCAATATTCTCTCTAATATTTTCTATTATAATATCTTTCTATATGTATTAATTTAAAGCATAAGACCTCTGCAGATGTTATCAAAATAAACTATTACAACCTAAATGACGAATAAAGGAATATATAATGTAACACTGGTACCAGGCGAGGAGGAGAACGTGGAAAGGGAAGTCGGGTTTGGATGGAAGGATAAGCAGCAGGTGTAAAGAGATCTAACCTCGCCATGTCTCAGTCTTTTTATAGCAGCTCTGTGACCTGCTATAAAAAAGGAAATCCACACCAGCAAGTCAGAGTATGTAAACACACACAGGCAGAGACAGGCAGAGGATGACAGGATGACTCGGAGAGGCTTTTTATTTCATAACAAAAAAAGACCATTAAACATGTTATTACATTAGTGTGTATTCAACAGGCCGTGTTGGTGCCTCTTCGTGTGACAGCTTGAGCCTCGTGTGCATGTGTGTCCGTGCACGGCAGGGTGCATTCTTGTTGCCTTTCCTCTGAGTGTTACACCCACATAATGGCTTGTCTTTGTTTCCTAGACAACAGCCTCTAGGCGCCGCGCGCTGCTGTGAAGGAGCTCACGGCCTTCACAACACGTCACAACACACAACCTCTTTTCTCACAGGCGGACGCGTGTTACTTGTGTGTGTGTTTACTCTGAAATGATGTCGTAAAGCGCGGCACTTTGGGTATTATCTGCCATTTGTTGATGCTCTGCAGTCCAGCTGTGGTAATATGTAGTGGGATAAGAGGTCCATTGTGAATGTTGGTCTGTGGTTTGATGTTTTGGGCTCATTTTTGGGCACAAAGAGGCTAAAAAATGTCCTTATGATAACAATTGATTTTTTTCTCAGTAGTGAAAAGACAAAAAATTATATATTTTTTTCTCCATGGTACTACAGGAGTTGATAGGTATAAGTGGCATTATAATAATAATAATAATAATAATACGTACGATTTATATTGCGCTTTTCAAGGTACTCAAAGACGCTTAGAAGAATAGAAATATACTTTATTAATCCCCAAGGGGAAATTTGTGGACACAGTAGCACCAAAAAACTAAACACATAAGAATAAAATATAAGAAAGAAAGAAAGAAAGAAAGAAAGAAACAGTGACTGTGCATAAACTATACAAAGTGAAATATAAAATACAAAATAAAATATATATGTGTATATATATATATATATATATATATATATATATATATATATATATATATATATCTATCTATGTGTGCAAATACAGCAGTGTAAAATAAAATAAAATATAGACAGTGTATTATAAGGTGTTCTTGTCCTAGCAGCACAGGCTTGAATATGATGATGACCTTTGACCCCTTGTTTTGCTTGAATGTATTCGGTTCATCTCCACATGTGATGTACATACAGTACATATGTTATTGCACAACCTGAGGGATCGCTTTAAAACAGCAGCAGTTGTTTTCCAGTGAAGTATTCAGTGAAATAGAGAAACGAATGGTTGTCTCAACACGTCGAGCCACAGCTCCTCTCCTCACGAGTTCATCTCCTTTCCTCTCCTCTTGTCTCAACCACTGGGGCCTGAACCTGCAGGCGTCCCCGGCTTCACGGCTCATGCAATGTTATTTAGTTTCATACTTTTAGATGCATTTGTAACCTGTGGCTCTATTTTTATATTTGTTTACCAAAGTCTCTGGATGAAAACACAAAATCAAATAGTTGAGTCTTAAGGGTTTTTAAAAAATCACAATCCGTCTCTGGTATTGTCCAGAGGTCCCCAAACTAAGGCCCGCGGGCCGGATCCGGCCCGCGGGCCTTAGTTTGGGGACCTCTGGACAAAGACAAAGCATCTCAACAACTTTAGGAATTTCCTTTCCTGATTTGTTTGTGCTGTAAATGAAAATATTGAATATTTTATAAATAATAATAATAACTTTATTTATACAGCACTTTTAAAAACAAGGTTTACAAAGTGCTCTACAGATAAACAAAGCATAAACACAACTTACATGGCGGCAAACAAAAAAGACCACACCATAAAAGCATTGAATACAACTAAAACCAAACAAATAGGCAATTAAAATAAAAACATAATAAAAAGGACATCACTTAAAAGCAGTTCTATAAAAGTGTGTTTTAAGAAGTGATTTAAAAGAAGTTCTGCATCTCTCTTAACAGTCAACACTCAAACTGACCAGCAGTCATGACAGAACCCCCCCCCCCCCCCCTCCCTGCAGCCTCGTGTCACAGCCTTAAATTAGCCCAGAAACCAAGCCGGGCTCACTGCTCATGCCGTGCTACATTTCACAGGGATTAGTCTCCCTCCAGGATGCTTCATGTAACTCATCACTTCACCGAGCCTCTCAAACGAGCCTCGGCCGAGACGGTACGCCGGGAGTCGACTCGTAAACATCCTCCTCCAGTCAAAGCCTCCCCTCGTTTCTGCAGCTTCCAGATTAAACCCTTAAATTCCACTGATACTAGTCACTGTGACGAGGGCCACTGATTTCCTGTGGCAGTTACACACACACACAAACACCTACACGTACACACACACACACACACACACACACACACACACACACACACACACACACACACACACACACACACACACACACACACACACACACACGCGTGTGGGGATTAGTGGGAGCCCCTGGGTTAAGTGGACATTACTCTCCACACAAGGGATCGACCACTTGCTGAAGGCCGTTATTGAATATGTTTTATGTTTGTCTGTCATTCATAATTGAGCGCTGCTGTGGTAAAAGCCAGTTAAACGTCATGAAATGTCTGGAATACGGCTGAACAATGGATCAAAATGTGACCATTTTACCATTTTAATATGAATATTGTTGTGCTGCAGAGTTATACTATACATCATATTCGACTCACTTAAGAAAACATCTGTGTTGGCTACAGATTTATAGTCAAAAAGTCGGATATGATGTGAAATAATGATCATTCCGTCATTTTGCAAATCATATCGCCTGTCAAAATGATTACAATGAGGTATTTATCTAAAGGCCTCGCCTGGAGGGGCGTCTCCTCCTCTTGTGGATGCCGTCGGACGTTCACTCCCGACTCACGCTGTGAAGAGGAAATAGGACATCGGGGTTTTCAGTCCGATTGTCCCATTTCCACAAATCAATCCCGTGATTGATAAGGCCTCCGTCGTGTTGGTTTGCATGGGACTGATGTCCAGTTGTTTCTCTCCCCGACAGGACACCACCGTCTATGACAAGGAGAAGGACATCATATCCGTAGTGAGTGTTTGTGTATATACTTTACTAACAAATACATTAGAGTTTCCTCTTTTATTTGGTTAATAATTCAACGAGACGTTCTTGAGGATGAACTCGTGTGTGTTGTGCCGTAGTGCCGTCTGCTGGTGTCCGTGTGCGATGAGATCCTGAGCTCCAGTCCCGAGGGGCTCCTGACCCACACCGCCCAGCTGGAGAGCGTCGACCTGGTGCCCGTGTCCCCCGGAAATGAGCTGGTGAGACACTTGCTCTGAACTCAGGGTCCTACGGTCAGGAAAACCGGTAAAAGTCATGGGATTTTAAAATGGTCATTTACAGGCCTGGAATAGTCATGGAAAAAAATTTAATCATAAAGGTTTTGGAAAAGTCATGGAAATGTTGTTATAATCACGTCATTTATGCCGAGTTTGATATAATTTATATGTTTTTTTTTAAAGAAAGACACTCAAAATATAAGCCGGTGTACACTCTCAATACGCAACATGTTCTACAGTGTTCATGTTTATACCGAGATTTCAGTTTGGTCATGGACATGTGATTTAAAGTCCTGGAAATCCACTGGTCAACATATGGGAGAACCCTGTTAATAACTCCTTGTCTACTTAATATTACATGTAGAATAAATGCAAACTATTGTGCTGAGTAGATTCAATTATATTTACTATATTAAATGCAAACTGTTTTTTTGGCACTGAAAATGATCCATTTGTTAATGTATAAAAGGAACACAATGAGCTGAATAATCAATAACTTAATGAACTGTTGGAGTTATTTTGATGATCAACGGATTGACTTTACAAGCAGAAATAGAGTTTCTGATTCTCTTGAAAACTAATTCTTTGGTGTATTTTTTGGACTGATATAAAAAGAAGAAGAAACAAACTATTAGATGAGTCAATAGGAAACACGGTAGTCAATCATCAGTTTAATATTAATTATGGCATATCTCGTGTTCAATTGTAATAGTCAAACTGTTAAGGTGAGGAAATATTTTCTTATTTAAAATTTAAAAAATGTACTGTACTTCTGTTCATCTCATCCATGCAGCATCTTTTTCTAACTCTACCCCTTTAACTGTGTCTTCTCTTACTCTTTCTATCTTCTGTTACTCTTTCTATCCTCTTCAGTATTTATTCTGTTTTGTAATTATCCTCTCAAAACAACTGTTTCTTCTTTTCTTCTGCAGCCTTCAGTCGATACACACGGTACTATAATTATAGATATTGTATTTGCCTGCTATCTCCTTTTCATTTATTTCTAAGTATGCATTTGTTTAATTCCCAACCCATTAGGGGAGAACCCCCCATGTCCGATGTAATAGCGGTCCAGTCTTCCAGAGCTCGCTCGGCCCGCTCTAATCATCTCCAGTGGTCCTCAAAAGCAGATTTTTAATTTCCACTTCGTCACCTCTGAAGCCGGAGTCGTCAGGCGGACGTTTAGTGTGTGTCCACGGACACGTGTTGTGTGTCTCTAGGCTACAGATGCAAACGATAAGCAGGTCTTTCCTCTAAATGATTGAAAGTAACGGGAACTAAAGACAGAAAGAAAGAGAAGTGAGAGGACGGAAGAACGATAGTTCAGTCAGAAAAAACATGATGTACATTTGCTTTATTCATAAAATACATCTAAAAGTGAAAGCTTGCTTTTGTATGCTTTCATTTGACCTATACTTGTATTAATTCCAGCCAAATAGAAGAAATGGAGAAAAAGAGAAGATATGCAAAATCATTTGACATCATTTTGAGTATTTCAGTTTATGAAATTCTGTAATATACAGCAATGCGTCCCACGAGAGCCGGTTACGCTAAAAAAAGAAGAAGTTTATTTGATTAATTCATCAGGAAATGTTTTTTCTGTTGCTGCTATTTTCAGTTTAAGCATTGAATCTTGTTTGGCTCCTGGTGCCACGTGAGACTTATTGATTACGTGATCTGGGCTTCCTGCAGTGCGACTAGTCGGCTCTGATCCCCACGCCCATTAGGACTCAACATAATCAATCAAGGCCGGCTGAGGGGTAATTAAGGGCTGAACCATCAATACATCTGGAGGCAGACGTCAATACCTCCGCAGCCTCCATCAGCGGGGACGGTGACATGATGGAGCAATGTCCGTGGGTCCACTATGGAGGACGCCTTTGGCTGGGTCGTGTCTAACATGGACACTTTGAATGGCAAAGTCACTATGATGCAGGTTTATCATCCTGTATCTTATCTATCTAATGTGTATTTCTGTTTCTCCTCCTCTTAGGGAATTGAAATAACCTCCACCGGCTCCAGTAACCACTACGTGACGGGGACCGCTGTGGAGGTCAGACTCTCCTGTTCCTTCACTTGTAGCCCTCACATCCACACATCAGCCCTGTCTGTGCTCGATAAGTCCCGAAGTCCTTTAAAAGGTCAACTCTTTTTTAGCCTTTCATTATGGAGGACTTAAAATGACTTAAGTATAAATAAATAAACAAATAAATGCATGAATAAATATAGGAATAAATAAATAAATGCTTAAATAAATGTATAAATAAATAAATGCTTAAATACATGTACAAATGCTTAAATAAATGAATACATGTATAAATAAATAATATTAAGCATTTATTTATTTATTCCTGTATTTATTTATACATTTATTTAAGCATTTATATATTTATTCCTGTATTTAGTTATTTATTTATACATTTATTTTAGCATTTATTTATTCTTGTATTTATTCATGCATTTATTTATTTCTACTTAAGTCATTTTAAGTCCTCCATATGTCATAGTTTGGGTCCACATGAAGAGTCTCTCAGTGCTTCATGCTGACTAGGGAATAGGGATCCCTCACAGGACCGAGCAGGACATGGGGGACGGAGCCTCCTCCATCTCTGCCCCTCCCTCTGGAACTCTCTCCCTAAAATCATCCAAGACGGCACCAAACGTTCATCGTTCACAAATCAAAACCCGCCTGTTCAAACCTGCTTTTAATGTGTGATTGTGAGCTCTCTACGCTCTTATTTGCTTTTTTTGGTTGTTTTTATTGTTATTTTTATTTTTTTATTGCATCGCTTTTAGGATATGTTACCTATGTGTTGTAAAGCGTCTTTGAGTATTCTGAAAAGCGCTATAGAAATGTAATGTATTATTATTATTATTATTATTATGGGTAACGTTTGGGTTTTTCCCAGATTGTACCACACCATGATCGTTATTCCTTCTGATACATGTGGTTGAATTAGATAATTGTGTGGATTTTGTAAGGATTTTGTCTTACAAAATGTATTTTATTCACAGGATCAATGGAGAACAATAATGTCTCTGTTATTTACTTATTTTATCCACTAACTGTTTTTCCGTCTATTTTCCAGAGCATGTACTTTATCGTGATATATATTAATATTGACACACAGTAAAAGATAATTACATTTTAGGGTCTTTATTATTTGTAGTTACTTTAAACGTTTGCAAACTATAATTAACTTCCTAATCACAAGAATAAATATTACAGTTATTAGTTTATGGAAATGTTACATATGTCTTTATTTATTCGTCAAAAATGTGTTAACTAGGTATGGTTATTGATGTATTATTATTTATTGTGAGTTCTTATCCGTCTCCTCTTGCAGGCGTCATCAGATGCTTATTTGAAGATCTTGGCTGGTGATGAAGTGATTCAAGTCAACGACCAGATAGTGGTGAGTGTTACGATGCAAACAGCACATACACACATATAGGTTCAAAGGTTTGGGGTCACTTAGAAAAAAGAAAAAAAGCACTGTTTTCTCAAATGAAAATTACATTAAATTAATCACAAATACTCTCTCTACATAGTTAATATAGTAAATGACTATTCTCTGTTGTTTAATGAAGTCTCTACAGAGGTGTGTAGAGGCCCATCTCCATGTTCTAGTGGTACATTGTGTTATCGCCTTAGAAGACGAGCAGAGGGGTAGAACCCCCTTGAAACCATTTTTTTAAATTTGTTTATAACTTTTTATTTAGCATTTTCCACAAACATTGACATTGAAACCCTTTTCATGTGAGCGCAGCTGAAAACAGTTATGCTGGTGAGAGAAGCTCTAAAACCGGCCTTCCTTTGAGCCACAAGAAGAACAAGATTAATATTTACAATGAACATCATTATTTATAACCTCTTCAATATCTGGACTATATTTTGTATTAATCTTGTATTTATTTAATAAATAAAAGTGAGAGTTTTTTAATGGAAGACACAGAATTTTCTCGGTGACCCCAAACTTTTGAACGGTAGTGTACATATATACGTTGCACTGTGTGTGTGTGTGTGTGTGTGTGTGTGTGTGTGTGTGTGTGTGGTCCTCTCAGTCCTGAGCCTTATGAGACAAACCTCTGTACATTCCATCAACGTGTGTCTGATACCCCTCCAAGTGGAATAAGCCCTGTCCTCTGCACCAGGTGGGCTGGAGCAAAGCCAACCTGGTGAAGAAGCTCCGGGAGAATCCCAACGGCGTGACGCTGGTCCTGAAGAAGATCCCCGGGGTGGTGGGGCGCAGAAACCCGGTCCAGCTCTCCTCCACACAGGTCAGGCATCATGGAGTCCTCCTCCACCTCTCCTCTCCTTCATCTCTGTTTACCTTCTGATGGAAGGAAACTGAGGACTAGATGTGAACGTCCTCAGAGGATGACATCATTCATTTCCACATGACATCCTCAAACGTACTGGTATCTATCGTGCAATTACCCCTTGGAACTTACTACCTCCTCGTTTAACTCACATAAGCAATAATTTGTCATTCAAAAAAACAATTAAAGGCGCACCTAAGAACATTCACCACTTGACGTATTCTATTGCTTTTTACTGTTTTTAGTCATCTGATTTTCTTTTTCTTTTCTTTGTATGAATTAAGTCGAATTGCATAACACATATCTGATCATTCGACTGCACTGTGCATCTGACTGCACTATTCTTCACTTTGTTGTACTATTTTGAACTGTTTGGTTCACGAAATGTTTTGTATGTTTTTGTATGTATTGTATTTTGTCTTTTCTGTGGACCCCAGGAAGATTAGCGGTCGCTAAGGCGTCAGCTAACGGGGATCCAATAACTAAACTAAACTAAACTAAACTAAACCAACACTTTGGTCCATGATGAGGCGTCTTAAAAAGTCAATGTTGGATTTCCATGAACGTTGCTGTAGATATTCCTATTAAAAAACCCACACATGTCATGAGAAGATGTCGTGGGTCGTAAGAAGGTTTCCTGAGAAGAGGAGCATGACGTCCAGGACGCGTTTGCTCCACCCTCTTTATCACATCTGGATGAATCTCATGAGCCGTTTGAATCATTTCATCCTCCGTGTGTCACGTGATTTTCCCCCATCGCATTCCGACAGAAGATTAGTGGAATGTGCAGATCATCTCCGGATCAATGTGCACAATGACTCCAGAGGAGCCGCACAGGGACCTCAGCATTCCTCAGGAACGACATTATTCTTGTGTGTGTGTGTGTGTGTGTGTGTGTGTGTGTGTGTGTCCCAACAGCATGATACATACACACACACACACAATTTAGATTTCCTCCCCTGGAGTTTCCGTTTAGGATAATTAAACCCGGGGGTGAAACCTCACGTCAGATTTCAGAATCTGGATTGTTTACACAGTTTATGTCGGGGTCCCTGAAGCAGCCACAAGAACCCCCCCCCCCCCCCCCCCCACCCACGCTCAGCGGTCACTATGGCGACTGTTGTAGAGGTCTTCTTCTTCTTCTTCTTCTTCTTCTTCTTCTTCTTCTTCTTCTTCTTCTTCTTCTTCTTCTTCTTCTTCTTCTTCTTCTTCTTCTTCTTCGTCATCTTCTTCTTCATCCTCATCTTTTTATTTTTCTTCTTCCTCCTCATCTTCTTCTTCCTCTTCCTCTTCTTCTTCCTCTTTTTCTTCCTCTTCTTCTCTACTTCTTCTACTTCTTCTTCCTCCTCCTCATCTTCTTCTCTACTTCTTCTTCCTCCTCATCTTCTTCTTCTTCCTCCTCATCCTCTTCTTCCTTTTCTTCTTCCTCTTCTTCCTCTTTTTCTTCCTCTTCTTCCTCATCTTCTTCTTCTACTTCTTCCTCATCTTCTTCTACTTCTTCCTCCTCATCTTCTTCTTTTTCTTCCTCCTCATCTTCTTCTTCTTCTTTCAGCCGCCCAAGTAATCCCATCCCCAGTCTGAGACATCAAGCCCCTCTTGTGTCGCCCTCAGGTCCTCTCAGCAGCCGCAGGCTGAGGAAACACACACAAGGAGATTTGAATCATCTCCTTATTGCCCTTTGTCGATGCACTGCACTTAGCGAGAGTGTGTGTGTGTGTGTGTGTGTGTGTGTGTGTGTGTGTGTGTGTGTGTGTGTGTGTTGTTGCCACAGAGTGAGGGGATGGAGACCTGAGGAGAAAGCTGCTATGGCAATCCACCTCCCACCTCCTTCCCCCTCTGATAACCCTCGACTTTCACAGTTTATTGTGTACGCTCATACTCGTATTACTGCTGACTTCTTTTCAGGAGGAGGAAGAGGAGCGGTCGGAGGGAGAAGAGGAAGAGGTAAATCCGAGGCACTCCATCTTTGAGAGGGTAGCGGCGTCGGTCAGGTCCCTGTCTTTCAGGTGAGAGCATAATCAAGCGCTCCTTCGATTAGCTATTTATTTGAATAGTTCTGGGTGGATCAGGACGTTGTGGGCGGAGCTTTGTTTTAATAGGATTCTTACGATTCTGACATTAAATTCCATAAATTCCAATGGAAACGACACACAGCTGCCTGGAAATGAGAGAAGATGAAGAGATGAGCAACAGGATGAATCCATGAGGGGAGGTTTGGAGAGATGGAGGAAGACACAAATAAGGGGGAGAAAAAAAAAAGGGAGGAAAAAGAGTGATGGGGAGAAAAAGGGAGCCGGTGTGAGCTGATGGGGTGGACATGGAGGGAGTAGGCGGCGATGGTGCATTCAGGTCCTAAATACCTCAGTCACATCCTGATACCCAACAACTCCAGTAGTCTAAATACACTTTAGACTACTGGAAAGCCGTCATATTTCACCTCTTTAAAAGCCAATACGGGTCATTTACACTGCGTCGCCTCATACGGACATCACTGCTCCTCAGAAGCGCCTGAATGCACCGCGGTGGGGTCCATCGGTGTCGTGATGTCGTCTCTGTGTTTTCCACTGCAGGAGAGCCATTCAGAGCCCGGGGGTGCAGCAGCCGCCCATGGGACAGGAGGAATCAGAGCTATCCTCTGACAGGGAGGACCAGGAGACACTGACTCTCACTTCCTATCACAGCCAGCAGGGGGCGCTAACACCAACGTCAGCCTCAGGTACGGAGAACAGAAGGAGCTCAGGAGAGCATCTGGTTATTTATTTATATATATATATATATATGTATATTTATGTTTATATATATATATATATATTAATATATTTATATATATATTTAAAAAAAATATATATATATATATATATATATATATATATATATATGTGTATATATATATTTATGTTTATTTATATATATATATATTAATTAATATATATATTAATTAATTAATATATGTATATATATATATATATATTTATGTTTATATATATATATATATATATATATATATATATATATATTAAAAAATGCCAAATAATGTAAAGAATATAATTCACTACCTAAAGGTAATAATAAGAAAAGCCTTCATTACTTTTGCTGCAATAAAGTAATTTGAATGGACATTTCACCCGGAGATCTTCCTGTGAACTTCCTGTTTATTTAGTATTTTCTGGTAATGTTAATGATTTTAACTGTGGCATCCCAAACATGAGAAGACGTCAAAGCACACTGTTTTAATGAAAAAGCAGTCAGTGGAATGATGTACGAGTACCGTGCACACTAATGAGATGTGTTGCCTAGTTACCGTGGAGACGGCTGTTTAATAGAGTATTACATGTCAATCATTGACTGCTGACACACTTTCAATGCCAGTTGTAATGTTTATATGAAGACTTCTCTGTCAACACAGTAGACCGTACGCTGCTGGCTGACGCAGGATGATCAGATCAATATGAATATGTTTTTCTCAGGGGAGTTTGAGACTTTGGAAAGTTCCCGTCTCTCCCCGAGACCCAGAGGAGACCAGAGTCCGTCCCCCAGGAGTTCCTCTCCCTTCAGGCCCTCGAGGAGCGCGTCTCCTTCAGGAGGCGACCCGGACACGGCCAGCATCAGCTCCTGCCCCGACATGGTGGGGCAGACGGTGAGGGGGAGACACGTCAAACATTTAAGTTTGAATCAAGCACAGTTTACACACCATGATTAAACTCCATGGGCTTTTCTTTTCAGGGCAATAAGGACACGAAGAAGAGCTCCACAAAAGGTGAACATGTCTGTGTAATACGACATTGATGTCAGCAAAATGAGTTCAATGAACTGGTTTCTACTGCATTGAACACAAGAAGGTCAAAGAATGAATTAATTAAAGAGCAGAAGAGGACATAAATATGTGGACATGTTTCTTTATGATCAATAGACTCATCTGAGTTCAGAGGGAAATCAAAATGCATATTATTATTATATTATATTATATTTTATTTTCTCCAGCGGAAGAAAATAAAGAAATATTCAGAATTTGGAAATGAAAATGTGTTTGATGACATCATCTTCTTCTTCTACTTCTTCTTCTTCTTCCTCCTCCTCCTCCTCTTCCTCCTCCTCATCTTCTTCCTATTCTTCATCTTTTTCTTCTTCTTTTTCTTCTTCCTCTTCATCTTCTTCCTCCTCTTCCTCTTCCTTTCTTCTTCTTTGTCCTCT
The DNA here is from genome assembly GCA_036178185.1 of Liparis tanakae. NCBI lineage: Eukaryota > Metazoa > Chordata > Actinopteri > Perciformes > Liparidae > Liparis > Liparis tanakae. The sequence goes on from CM070093.1 coordinate 22,087,720, forward strand.
TCTTCCTCTTTTTCTTCCTCATCTTCTTCTCTACTTCTTCTCCTTCTTCTTCCTCCTCATCTTCCACCTCCTCATCTTCTCTTCTTCTTCTACTTCTTCTTCCTCTTCTTCCTCCTCATCTTCTTCTTCTTCTTCTTCCTCCGATCCTGTCGTTCTCCCAGGAATGTCGACGGCTCTGAGTCGGCGCCGCGTGTCGTGCCGCGAGCTGAGCCAGCCCGACTGCAACAGCTGGCTGTGGAAGAAGAGGAAGGAGAGCAACGTCTTCCTCGCCCAGAAGTGGCAGCGCTTCTGGTTCGTCCTCAAGGGGCCGTGCCTGTACTGGTACATCAGCCAACAGGTGAGTGGTCGACCGCTCCAGAGCCAGATACATGAAGCTCACACCTGTACAGGTGACTGATGCTCTGTTTAGTGGGAAAGTGTCATCCAGCGTATCCAGAGGCAAGACTCTCGTGGAAGTTAGAATAATATTTTTCCTGAGGAGGAAGGTCCGCTGGCGACTTGCTGTTTTCTTTTTTCTTAGTTTGGTATTAATTAATCGGGATTGTCTCGTGGATGTTGATGTTCTGTTTTAATGTCGTTTCCATCTTTCATGCTTTTATCTTTAATCCTGTATTATTTTATCGTAAGGTGACCTTGAAAGGCGCCTCCAAATGAAATGTATTATTATTGTTAGTATTATTATTATTGTTAGTATTATTATTATTATTATTATTATTATTATTATTACCTTCGCATTTTCAATGATGTATTATTTTATCGTAAGGTGACCTTGAAAGGCCACCTTACTATTACTTATTATTATTAATAATAATAATAATAATAATAATACTATTTTAAAAGTAAGTAAAAAAGTATTAAACCGAATCGCATAAAATTTGGATGATTGGTTATTATCCGGGGACCATTTGATCGGATCAAAGTTCAAGGTCACGAAAGGTCATATTCGTATTTTTACCTAATTTCTATCCAATTGGCTGCAACTAATGCCAACATGTTCATAATTCAAAGCCCAATCTTGTGATATGAAGGTATGCGCTCTACCGAGTGCCCTTTCTAGTTATCATTATTATTATTATAGTTATTTGTTGTTTGTTGACAGTCATATGTCTAACTTTATTGGGTTGTTGTTGTTTGTTACAGGATGAGAAGGCCGAGGGTTTCGTGAACATGTCCAGCTACAGCATCGAGAGCGCTGGAGAGCACAAGAGGAAATAGTGAGTGTGAATGTAGTGATGGATCATATCTCCTCTCATCCAGGAATATGTGAGGCTCTAGTTTCTTCCTCTTATGTAACGGTGACTGCTGGGAACAGGAATGTGATTGTGCCTGAGCACAGAGGACCGTCTGTCTGTGGATGAAGTACGAGTCTGACGAATAACACACATTCTCAAATATTACTGTGAAATATTTTTTTTTTTCGTATCTCAATTTACGGCATCTTTTCTCTTCGGAGCAGAAGAAAAAAGATGACGGAGAGAATTCCTTTTGCATTGTTTGTGTCTTAATTTCCCCTTAATGAGAAACGTCACCCCTCTCTTTGTTTCCCCTTGCTTAGCGTGTTCAAGATGTGCCACCAGCGGTTTCACAACTTCTTCTTTGCGGCTGAAAACGTCAGCGACATGAGCAAGTAGGTCGGGTCGATCTCAATTCTGCCTGTATTCATTAAATCTTCTTCCTTATTTATTGTCTATCTTCCAGAACATTAACACATGGTGTTTCGCCTTCAGAGCTACATTTATTAAATAAGCAGCTTACTAATGCAGCGGTGTAACGGTAGACTTCAGCTAAACAATCTGCAGCTCATTATTTCTTTGATAACAGTGTGTGGTGCTGGTCTGCACTGCCCCCTACAGGCGGGGTCCTGCGTGTGTCCCGAGTGAAGCCTGGCCACCTGTTGACAGTCACAGCTCACCTGTTGACAGTCACAGCTCACCTGTTGACAGTCACAGCTCACCTGTTGACAGTCACAGCTCACCTGTTGACAGTCACAGCTCACCTGTTGACAGTCACAGCTCACCTGGACGTCCCTGAGAGCTCACTGGATGTGTCTGTGTTGGTCTGAGTCGTGTTGATGTTTCTTGTCATCTTTCTCCTCCAGGTGGATTAACTGTCTGATCACAGCCATACAGAAGCACAGGAAGAACACGGGCCCCGACAGTGAAGAAGGTAGGCAGACAGCCGTTTCTAAAATCACAGCAGCGGTGCACATCAGAGCATCAATGAAAATAAATATAAAAGAACACAAAACACAATACTAATACTAATACTAAATACTAAATATACAGGGGGGAAATAAAGTAAAGTAAAGTGCTGATATCCAGGATCTACTGCAGTGTGTTGTGCAGCCTGACAGCATATATATATATATATATATATATATATATATATATATATATATATATATATATATATATGTGGTATAGAGGTACCAAAAGTCCTTCCTTCCTGCTGCTGTCAGGCTGCACAACATACCGACATGGACATTACTTTTCTTTTTGCCTGCGTCAACTCCGAAACCCCCCACGGTGCATCAGTGGCAAATTTGATTTATAGTTTCATTTGATTTCTAAGGACAAATGGCCACTACATGCACACCAGATGTTTTTTCATATACTGTGATATGACGTGTTATGTTAAATCCTAAATGTATCACACCGTCTTTCCCTCAGAGTGTTACAGTGAGACTGAATCCGAGAGCGAGACGTCTCCGTCGCCCCGCAGGAGATACAAGGTGTGATGTCTACGCATAAACACGCACAACGCGCACAACGCCACGCGCACAACGCCACGCGCACAACGCCACGCCGCTCTGACCGCTTCCTGTTTCCTCTGGCTCCTCAGAAGGTGCAGTCGCACACGCTGCCTCGCCTCAAGGGGAAGAGCCACGCGCCGCTCTCCAGCCTGGTGACAGGGGGCAGCAGAGGAACAGGTATGCTCTGAACGCCTCCTCTCTGCTGTGTCTCATTGGAGTCATGCATCCCTCACCTGGGAAGACGGTATCCCCCTGAGAGGTGGTAGGTGTTCTGAAACGGGGCACTTCACAGATGTTGGAAAACAGACTTCCGGACGCGCGTGAATTAAGTTATCAACATTTAATGGCAGGAAGTGTCAAGTATATTCACAATAAAAAGTCCCGTCTATTATTGTCTGTATTAAAGTCACCTTCACAATAAAAGTCCCTTGTTATTGTAAGTCAAGTCACGGTAATGTTATTGTTTTACTGGAGAGATCTCATCGAAAACAACGTGCGAAAAAGACTCGACTGTTAGAGAAAAACAAAAGATCAACCTCTCTACTACTGGAGGATCTACTTAAAGCTCAGGAGGAATAATATCATCAATAATAAGCGGCTTGAATAGATGGGAGAGAATAAAGAGTGAACTACAGATGAACCCTTTAAACTGAGGAAAGGCCTCACCTATGAGCCGCCAGGTGAGAGACGACAACTTATTATTCACTGCTGATAACAAAGAGATCACATTGAATGTATATTTAATATTAGTATTTAGCTTTTAGTTTTTAGTATTTAGTTTTGTGTTTTATAATTATTTTCATTGATGCTCTGATGTCATTTCCGGTCAAGTATTTTCACAATAAAAGTCCTGTCTATTATTGTCTGTATTAAAGTCACCTTCACAATAAAAGTCCCTTGTTATTGTAAGTCACGTCACGGATTTCAAGCGGCTCCGTCGGTCTATAAGACTAACACACAGTCACTCTCATGAACATACATTACTTCTTGCCATTTACATTTGCATAGAGTAAACATTACCCCCTATGCTTATAACACATTAATAACAATATCAATATTATACCTAATATAGTCTATTATAATATCTTTCTATATGTATTCATTTAAAACATAAGACCTCTGCAGATGTTATCACAATAAACTATTACAACCTAACATAGTTTTAATAATATGTGAGTAGAAAATGTATTTATATCGTATTTATACCATGTTGTTTTTCTCAACTGTGGACAAAACCCCACCTCTCTTCTTTTTTAATTTGTTTCCATCTTTGTTTCCGTTTCTCTCCCTCCGTATGTATCCGCTCTTCTTTTCGTATTTGATTCCATCTTTGTTTCCGTTTCTCTCCCTCCATATGTATCCGCTCTTCTTTTCGTATTTGATTCCATCTTTGTTTCTCTCCCTCCACATGTATCCGCTCTTCTTTTTTAATTTGTTTCCATCTTTGTTTCCGTTTCTCTCCCTCCATATGTATCCGCTCTTCTTTTTGTATTTGATTCCGTTTCTCTCCCTCCATATGTATCCACTCTTCTTTTTTAATTTGTTTCCATCTTTGTTTCTCTCCCTCCATATGTATCCACTCTTCTTTTTTAATTTGTTTCCATCTTTGTTTCTCTCCCTCCATATGTATCCACTCTTCTTTTTTAATTTGTTTCCATCTTTGTTTCTCTCCCTCCATATGTATCCACTCTTCTTTTTTTTAATCTTTGTTTCTCTCCCTCCATATGTATCCACTCTTCTTTTTGTATTTGATTCCGTTTCTCTCCCTCCATATGTATCCGCTCTTCTTTTTTAATTTGATTCCATCTTTGTTTCTCTCCCTCCATATGTATCCGCTCTTCTTTTTTAATTTGTTTCCATCTTTGTTTCTCTCCCTCCATATGTATCCGCTCTTCTTTTTGTATTTGATTCCGTTTCTCTCCCTCCGTATGTATCCGCTCTTCTTTTCGTATTTGTTTCCATCTTTGTTTCTCTCCCTCCACATGTATCTGCTCTTCTTTTTGTATTTGATTCCGTTTCTCTCCCTCCGTATGTATCCTCTCTTCCTCCCTCCTCGTGTCTTCCTCCCCGGGAGAAGGAGGACCGGTGGATGAGATGGGCATGATGCTCAACAACATCAAGGAGGGAGGCGTGTCTCTGATTGGCCACGAGCAGCCGCTCACACACGACCACTTCAGGAAGTCCTTCATCCGACGCAACAAGAACCCCGTCATCAACGAGAAGGCGCACACGCTGCGCGCGCTGCAGAGCACGCTGAAGGTGAGCGGCTCGGGTTACGCCTCACCTGGACGTTACGTAACGCCGACGCTCACGCTCTGATGACTTCACAGACCAGCTTCATGTAGCGTTGGTCAGTCATGACCCAAACTAAGGCTCGCCTCCACATTTGGCCCCGCCCCCTGAAGAATACCAGATCAGATTTTTTTATTTTTTTGTCCACTCAAAAAACCCATTCAAGGCCTTCTTAGAGGACACATTTAAATATTGATTGATACATTTAAATAAATCAATTACAAAAATATTTTTTATATTTAATGGGTGTAACACAAAATGTATGAGGAACAAACACAAATTAATTTAATTTAATAAGAAATCGTTATTTTATTTGAGATGTATTTGATACAAATGAGTTGGACTAACTTAATTACATTGTATTGCACTGATGGGCTGAATTTGAGTAGGAGTTGCGTATCATTATTGGATACTTCTTCTTCTTGTTCTTCTTCTTCTTGTTCTTGATCTTCTTCTTCATCATCTTCTTCCTCTTCCTTTCTTCCTCTTTTTCCTCTTCCTTTTCCTCTTCTTCTTCATCTTCCTTCTCTTCTTCTTCTTCTTCTTCTTCTTCTTCTTCTTCTTCTTCTTCTTCTTCTTCTTCTTCTTCTTCTTCTTCCTCTTCCTCCTCCTCCCCCCCCAGGCCAAGGAGGTGGAGCTGCTGCAGATCAACAAGCTGCTGGGGGACTCCGCCCTGTCGGCCTCTAAGTATCGCGAGTGGAAGGAGCACAACGAGGAGCTGGTGCAGGAGATCGAGACGCTGTCCGCGCTCCAGGCCTCCAACGCGGCCCGGCAGGCCACGCCCACGCCCCCGGAGGAGGTCGCCTTGGAAACCGCGGCGGAGGAAACCGCGCCGGAGGAAACCGCCAGCGCGCAACCAGGAGACGGCGTGTACAGACTGAGCGCCGGCGAGCAGCTGGTGGACGCCGAGCCGTCCGACGTTCTGCTGGAGATCCCGCTGGGTTCTCCGAGCACCAGTCCGCTGCTGGACCTCTCCCTGGGGTCGCTGCAGGACTCCATAAACGAACAGCTGAGCGAGATGCTGGAGAGCGGAGAGCCTGCGGAGAACTACTTCTACATTTAACGGCGGGACGCCGACGTCGCTGCACAGCCCGGTTGCACAAAGACGTTCTTCGTGCAACCGGGGGACAGAGGGGCGTGTCCCTGCCCCCGCCCGCGGACTTCAGGATGAGTCGGGGAAATGCACAAGTGCAGATGGAGACCTAGATGTGTTCCCGACAACCAAATACGACGTTTACAACAGAGAAGAGAACAATATGCCACGTGTGGATCTGGGTTCAGTTTGTATTTATGGTATTCTGAGGCTCTTCTAATGATAGAAAGTAGAACTTCTCAAAGAATTCAAAGAGAATTTGCAATATAAGTCACACCTCGTGTAATGTGATAGTTCTATTATAAATACTGTATGTATTTGTTGACATTGCCTTAATAAAAGGTATACATTTGAAATATTTTGCACAGACAATTTGCTTCAGAAACAGTCGCAGCCCCGTGGTGGCTGAGGTGGTTTTTAAGCGTTCTTTATATATAAACTATATGAACTATGGGGCATATAGTGGAGCTGTGTGTCCCTTATCGGCCAATCGGCTGCCTCGAACACGGCGAGACCAGCGAAGACTCCCCGATGGCGGAGACGTCTGCTCACTGTGATACATCTATCAGCTTCATAGAAAGGCAGCGCCATGATCTCTGACATCTGTGTGAAGTCTCTGTTTGAGACTGAAAACTCCTATAAAGCAGATACCACATTATTTGTGTACTTGTATTTTTTTTTTTACCATACATTAACGTAAAATCATGAAGTCAGAATATTGGAGAAAGGTGTGTGTGTGTGTGTGTGTGTGTGTGTGTGTGTGTGTGTGTGTGTGGAATTCTGTTTCATCCTCATGCTGTAATCATTTAAATGAATCGTCTCATTATATCTACACTCAGAACCCGATAACGACAAAGCAAAAACAGGAATTTGGAAAGTTTTATTAATGTATTCAAACAAGAAGTAATCCGTGTCACTCTGACATCAGCATTCAGATCCTTGACTGAGAGGTTCAAAACCTCTTCCCTTAAGTTTAAGAGGAGGCCGCTCTTTAGAACCGTTAACCCTCCGAATGACTCCATCATTCCATGTTTAAAGTCTCAAAATATAATATATTGACATGTTTTTTTGCTTCGTATTTCACGACTTTTCCTTATTTCAAGAGGACAACTGGGTAAATATAAAGTTAACATTAATACATGTTTTAATGTCCTGAACACACTCGTGCACATCCGTGTTCTTTGGGTCAACTTGACCCCATTCGATGTTTAAAGTCTCAAAATATAATATATTGACATGTTTTTTGCTTCATATTTCACGACTTCCTTATTTTAACAACTGGGTAAATATAAAGTTAACATGATTACATGTTTTAATGTCCTGAACACACTCGTGCACATCCGTGTTCTTTGGGGTCAATTTGACCCCAGGCTGAAATATCAACATTTTATGGACCTATTATAGGTGTTGGTTGTTTTGGAGGACATGCAATTTTTAAAATCTTCAAAGAGGTTTTAGGTCCTAAGACAACCAGCAAACCACAGGTATTTCACGCAAGTCTACACATTAGCCTTCTAAACACTATTTTATTTAAGGGCTATTTAGGCATCAACAAACACACATGGAGTACCCGACACTTACACATGGGAACTCATTGGAATTAGAATAGTCTTCTGGATGTTTAAATAGCTGCAGTCCAACTGACCTGGAGGGTAAAAGATGTGAGAACATTTGAAGGTAGCAGGAGGTTTTAATACAGCTTCATTTTTATTGTTGCCTTTTCCAGATGGGTGACTCGACACAATCCTGTCTCAAGCAGGTCCTTCCACTCCTCGGTCTTTGTGTTTTGTTTTTTTAACCCTCTGCTCTGTCATCCGTGTCAACAGGAGTGCCAATTAGTTGAATTGACAACAGGTCAAAACCCCTTGAATAAGATCCAAAGACACGCGAGGCGCCCGTATGCTGAAACATCCTGTGGCTTTTTTTAGACATTTGCAAATTCCTTTTCACAAAGATCTCGTTCACAGCAAGTAGTTACGGGTGTTGAGTTTAGAGTCAAATGACTCTCACTCATTTCTTATTCTACTTTTGTAGTTTGACTATGTTGAGGAAATGTTACTTTCTGTATTCTTGTTGTTCTTAGTTTGTCCTCTAGGTTGATGCACTTATTGTTAGTCGCTTTGGATACAAGTGTCTGCTAAATAACATGTGATGTAATGTAATGGAACGTAGCGTAATGTAATGTAATGGAACTTAATGTAATGTAACTTAATATAATGGAATGGAATGTAACGTAATGTAACGAAATGTAATGGAACTTAATCTAATCTAACGTAATGTAACTTAATCTAATCTAACGTAATGTAACTTAATATAATATAATGTAACTTTATGGAATGTAACGTAATGTAACTTAATATAATGTAATTTAATATAAGTTAATGTAATGTAGCGTAACTTAATGTAATGTAACTTAATGACATGTAATGTAACTTAATGACATGTAATGTAACTTAATGTAATGTAACTTAATATAATGGAATGGAATGTAGCGTAATGTAACGTAATGTAATGTAACTTAATGTAATCTAACGTAATGTAACTTAATATAATATAATGTAACGTAACTTAATATAATATAATGTAATGTAACTTAATGTAATGTAACGTAATGTAACTTAATATAATGTAATTTAATGTAAGTTAATGTAATGTAGCGTAACTTAATGTAATGTAACTTAATGACATGTAATGTAACTTAATGTAATGTAACTTAATATAATGGAATGGAATGGAATGTAGCGGAATGTAACGTAATGTAATGTAATGTAACTTAATGTAATCTAACGTAATGTAACTTAATATAATATAATGTAATGTAACTTAATATAATATAATGTAATGTAACTTAATGTAATGTAACGTAATGTAACTTAATATAATGTAATTTAATGTAAGTTAATGTAATGTACCGTAACTTAATGTATCAAGAGGCTGCAACATTGTATCCTCTCTGAATGCAACGACCTCTAGAATGTGTGACAGCACGGTGTGTATCTCTCGATGTGAGGAGACTCACAGGCCGATTCTGAAATAAAAAGAGATTCAAAGACATCTTTGTCTCTTGAAGTACAGAGTACCGGTCCAGGTCTACTTTATTCTGCCTACAGTTGCTGTCCTTTGTTAAATTGTAAATCCGTGACTCAGGTTGGTGCCAAATTCAATACATTGAGCTTCTGGTAACGACGATGTTCCAACGATGTTTCTCTCCCTCGCTGAAGGATGTCTGGGTCGCTCATCAGGGTCGTGATGCGTTCAGGTAGCGGCTCTCTGTCGCTAATGCACTGAGGCGTCCTCGTCTGCTGGCCGTGGGCGAAGACCGTCTCTTCTTCTCTTCTTCTCTTCTTCTCTTCTCTTCTTCTCGTGGAGACGGGGTCTTTAGCTCCAGCTTCGTCTCCATTGAAACACACTGTAATCTGATTTTAATCTCCATGGCATGTGAAACAACAGCACTCGGATGCAGTGACACGTTGCTGAAATGTTTTATTGAGTATAGAATGCACCACCGAGTATGAACACGCTGTGACGTTAACATCTACAGAGCACACAGAACCTCCTGTTGTCCTCCTCAGACACGTTTCCTCTCCTCACTGTTCTGGTTATCAGGCAGGAACATCATCATCATTAAATAAAGATGTACCCGCAGGTAGATAATTGTGTAATCTCCTAACAGTAATGTGATTTATACAAATCTATTTCTTTAATTGCCTCCAGTGACTTCTTTTTTTATACCTTTATTTAACCAGGTGAATCAATTGAGAATAAATTCTCATTTACAGTGACAACCTGGCCAGGAGGCCTGAATTGAGGAATAAATAAAAGAAGATTGCAGCTACTGAACAATTACATCCATGTGAAACAGTACAGAGGAAATTCAGGTTTAATTATTTTAATCTATAACGAGAACTAAAACAAGCTTGTTCAATAATCTCATTTCATGCCCTAACATTATCTAAGCAACTCGTTTTAATTCATCACAAACAGTTTAACACAAACAGCGAACAGTACAAAGTGAAGCAGCACAAAGATGCTTCAGTCTCACTACGTGTTGCAGTCAAAGGCAGTAGGAACTTTTAACCACGATGAACTTCTGAAACAATCGTTACTTTAATTCATCGCTTTGTATTTGACATAAATATAAACAACGTCTCTGTGTGGTCACGGTACCGCTCCCCTTGAGGCTCATTTATCTGAGTCCCGTCATCAGGTCGTGGTCACTTCTTCTGGTTCACTCGTTTATTACACTCACTACTTTCCTTCGTTGGCAGATTTATCAGCTGATGAGTTCAAAGGGACTTCAGTTCCCATGTGACCGGATTTTATTTTCCTTAGATTGTTTTCCGCGGATGTCCAATCAGTGTTGATTGTAAAAGTAATCGATCAGAGCAACACATTCCTGTGCTATTGACCCGGCACGGTACATGTGTGGCTGCAAAATCAATAGTTCATCCTCATCATCGTTTGTGGCGAAGAAGAACTAGGAGGGGGGGGGGGGGGGGGGGCTTTAGATGATGCTCCAAAACAGAACCGGCTTCAGGATCGACTTCAGACTCCTCCTCATCGTCCTAAACAACCTGGCCCCTCCCTGTCTCTCTGACTCCTCCCCCTCCCTGACCCCGATACGACCCCTGACCCCGATACGACCCCCACACTCCTCCAGTCTGCTTTCCTTCTCATTGTTCCACACGTCCTGTTAGTTTGTTCTGTCTGCTTTCTTTTTGTTTGTTCTGTTTGTCTCCTGTGAAGCGTCTTTGTGTACCTTGATAAGCCCTCTAGAAGTCTGAATTATTATTATCCTCTGTCTAAAAGCAGAAATGGCATCCACAAATATAAATGCACTGGACTTAATGGACGAGGACGCATTCCACAAAGTTCTCCTGACTCAGACATGCGGACGTATTTATTAACCATGACCTCACCGGGAGAGAGACCAGACGGTTGGCGCCCCTTTGAGTCGGGAGTGTCTGTGTGTATCACTCATGTTGGAGGGACACATAATGTCAATTAATCCAATTTAGGGTTAAGACTTGGTTGAAGGTGTAAAGTTAGGCTCAGGTTTAGGCTCGAGTCAGGATTAGGATTATGCTGCAGATGTAAATCTCCAGAAAATGAATGTAAGTCAATTTAAAACCTGACATTTGCATTTATATCTTTGATTGGCTCCATTTCCCATCATCACTGATTGGTCATTCCCATCACCTTTAAAGCACTTTGAGCGTGGGCTCCGCCCTCTAGCAGCTGACCTCGTACACGCCGGTGTCCGGCTGCCCGCTGATCTCGGGACAGGAGCGGCATGCGGGGCAGACCGGCAGCTCGGGGCAGGAGGGGCCGGCGGGGCACCGGGGCCGCTTGAAGCTGAACAGCAGGGCGCCGCCGCCCAGCATCTGGAGACACGAGCCCAGCCAGCCGAAGTAGAGCGAGCCGGCCGGCTGCAGGCGGAGGCGGTGCACCCGCGGGTTGCCGGGCGGCGCGCCCGGGTCCGGCATCCCCAGCCGCGCCAGGTTGTGGCTGTACACGCCGAGCGCCGTGAGGCTCAGCAGCCCGGCCGCCACCACCAGCAGGCCGCCTGCCGCCGCCACGCCCCTCAGGGGGACGTCCGTCCAGCACCGGACCCGGATGCAGGCGAGCACGATGCCGGCGCCGCACAGGAACAGGGAGGCGAGGATCAGACCCTGGGCCAGGCGGACCCTCGGGTCGCTGCGGTACAGACCCGCCACGGGCCAGCACTGCTTCAGCTCCGAGTTCTCCACCTGCAGGCAGCTCTCCCAGAGGCCGTCGGAGCGCAGCAGGACCAGCGCCTCCGCCGGGCCGGGCCGGACCCCCGCGCCCTGAGCTTTCCCCCCCGATCGGAGGAGCGACCCCGAGGCCGCCGCGCCCAGACGGGCCCGCCCCTCCCTCCACTGGGGGGTGATGGCGGCCGTGAAGACGAGGACCAATCCCAGAGGGGCAAAGACGATGCCCGTCACCATGGAGGCGGGGGTGTGCATCCTAAGGGGGGCGACTCTGACTCTGGTTCTGGTTCTACAGGAACTATCAAGGCGTAGAACTAGTTAGTCAGAAGGAAACCGATCGGCTGCACAGACCTGTGTTCAGCTCTGAGAGGAGGAGGAATGTTTAGGAAATAAAACGTCTTCTGTTGTTTCTCATTGTTCACAATCCAGGGACAAATGTCTCCTCTGACCACACTGCTGATCTGTGTCTGGGAAAGAAACAAAGAACGTATGCTTAACAGTATTTTCTTCACAAAGAAGTATAAATCAAAGGGAGTCAAAATGTGATAAATATAAATGCATCCATTACCTGTTAGTCAAAACTCCTTCAGCTGCAGATTCTTCATCGTGACTGTCGGAGCGAAAGAGAAAGATTCAGTCAGAAAGTGTGTGTGTGTGTGTGTGTGTGTGTGTGAGGGTGGGGGCACATGTCGGGTGAAAAAGATGGAGAAGAGAGATGGAGAAAGGGAGAGAGAGAGAGAAGGTAACAGGTGGAGTAGAACTGAGTGCTCCAGCAGCTGGAGAAGGAGGAGGAGGAGGAGGAGGAGGAGGAGGAGGAGGAGGAGGAGGAGGAGGAGGAGGAGGAGGAGGCTCGGCTCTCCTCCTTCAGCACTGGACAGGATACGATTGAACGGTAAGATGTCTGTCTCTGTTGCTAGGATACGATACCTGGCCAGTCTCATGATAGTGTGTGTGTGTGTGTGTGTGTGTGTGTGTGTGTGTGTGTGTGTGTGTTACTTTAGCTATCAAAAAACCTAGTGGGATTCCTTGCTGTACAAGACCTGAACAGCTTGTGTAACACATCATATCTGTGTGTGTCTGTGGGAGGGTGTTTGTGTGTGTGTGTGTGTGTGTGTGTGTGTGTGTGTGTGTGTGTGTGTGTGTGTGTGTGTGTTGTTGTTGTTTTTCTCAAAGCTTGACAACTGATGGTCAGCGATGACCTTGTAAGTATTCAGTCAGGTTGTGATGACGTCTGAATGCAGAGCGAGTCCGTCTGCACGGCCTCGCTCCGGAAGAGGAAGCAAAGCCCTCTGAAGACAAAACAACCTGAAGAAGTGTGTGACTAATGCAGATGGACACACACACACACACACACACACACACACACACACACACACACACATGCATCTGTAATCGGTCAAATCTTTGTCAAACAAACACACACCAGCCATAACATGATGCCGTGTCTGATAAGACAGAAACACGATGAGGACACATGAGGCCAACGATACATCGTTTATGAGTTTCTTGTGTTTTTTTATGTTGATCTCATTTTAAAACGTAGCACGGCATTAAGTAGATCCTCTAAAGGAGTTATGCTGCCTGTGAACTGGCAACAGGTGTGTATGGATGATGGTGGGAAACACATGTTTCAAGTCTGTAATGGTTGTGGTGCTCTCTGGAGAGGATGCTCAGCCTCATGAGTTAATCGAATTAATGGTCAAATATTCCCTTCTGTAAATGTTTCGGGGAGTTGCTGATACTTTAGGCCAATGGAACTTGAAGGGGATGGAACATTTACTGTTGGGATGGATCAAAGACGACTGAGAGACAGGAAAGATTTACTGCATTTGAATGGAACACAGCAGAATAAAGTTGAACCACAAATAGAATAGAAATGTGCCTGACTGTAGCTCTGGATGGAGTCATTTCATAAACACAGCTCATCTTCAAGGCTCACCTGTTGTCTCTAATGACATCGCCATTAGGAACACGGCATCGTGTTTAGACTCTGATGGGAAAGAGACGAGCTGACACACAGGTGAGGAGGACATGACGCGTCACTGCTGCTCCTTTTAAAAGCGGTGCGTTCACCAGATGCTGCGTTTGGTTCTCCGTGCAGAGATCATGGCACAGAGGCGCGTGGCATGAAAACATCTGAGAGGCGCAACATCCAACAGGCTCCTCGTGATGGAACATGATGCACATGATGCACATGATGCATATGGTGAACATGGTGAACATGGTGAACATGGTGAACATGCACATGCTGGTCGGGATTAAACAACCTTCACATTCTCTCCTGCGGCCACATACACACTCCGGCGGTCCCCGTCGTCCCCGCCGCTCACCGTTCGGGAGGCGTTGCTGCCTTCTCGCTGCACGTCTCCGGCTGCCTCGCTGCTCTCCCCCCTCACGTGTTCCTCTCTCGGGCGGGAGATGGAGAGCGGCCGCCTCTCCGTTCTCCTCTCTCTCTCTTCCCTCCCGGTTATCCTCGCTTCAGCCGCCTCGGTTGGTCCTCCCGTCTGCGCCTGTTTGTGTCTGCTTGCCCTGGCCGCCTGCCTCTCTGTCTCACTTTCTCTCTCTCTGTGTGTGTGTGTGTGTGCCCCTCTCTCCCACTTGCTGAAGGGTGTCTGGGTTATATCTAGGGCAGGATTGCCTCCCCCATTGTCATTCTCTCCACATATGGAGAGCTTTTCTTCATCAAAACATGTGCTGCAGTTGGATCACACAGAGCTGCCATAGAACTGAAAACACAGTTACATGTTGTGTGTGTTCATCTACATATGACCCCCCCCTCCCTCCCTCCCTCCCTCCCTCCCATCACCCCCCCCCCCCCATCACTCCCCCTCACAAAGATGGGCTACGTGGTTTTATTTGATCTTTATAGAAAGAGCTGGAAAAGAAATCAGCTCTTTTACTGTCAAGATGAGAAGAGATATATAATGTATGCATGCACAAAAACACACACACTATTAATAATTGATCTTTGTCAATTAGATCTGTATCGACAATCAAGCAGCAGCCACAAAACCTACAGGTTATGCATTTTCTTTATTTTCGTACAAAAGAGGCAAGATGTGACAAATACAACCAGAATTGCCATGATACAATAATGAAATATTGTAGGGATACATGCTTGTTTTGAAATGATGCGTATAACGTAAAAGGGAAAAAAATATCCTACAACTTTTTACACAAACACACACTTACACACACGCACACAACGAGGCCTCGGGGTTTGGGGGGTTTGGACTGTTTCCAGGGAAACTCTGTGGGTACCATGAAGGAAGGAAATGTCCACAGCTCTGGAGTCTATGACGGCCAATACTAAGTGAAGTGTGGTTTAATGGGTGGAAATGTCTGACTTTAGGTTCTGAATTAAGCCGTCGGGCCGTTTAAGTTGTGAAACTAACAGGAACCTACAGGAAGATACTCATGGCAGTGAAAAATAAAATCACAAGTAGGTTGTGGGTATAGGGGAAACGCACCATTGGCTCTGGGAGGAGAAATGATGGATGCATTAAGAGCAGCAAGACTAGCAACCTCTGAAAATGCTGAAAATGCTGAAAATGCTGAAAATACGCTCTACACAAATCATCTGCAGAGCTCTGTCAAAAAAATTGAAATACATAGCATTATGTGAAAAAATGGATTTGCGACATGCACATGGCTAGTTCATAAAACACGGTCATATTAAATTCTATTTACATTATATATGTACAAGCGGTTCAACGTAATCGCTCTTACGTTGCATCTCAAATAACAACATCATGGGCCGAGCGGTATTTACAACATCCAGAAAACTGACTTGACCTTTAAACCTGAATCTGAAGAACTGCTCTCTCTCTGTCTCTGTCTCTCTGTCTCTCTCTCTCTGTCTCTCTCTCTCGGGGGTCTCTCATTGGTCCACAGCTCACATTGTCTTTACAGTGCTATTGGAGACGGATCTCCAAGGAGCAGGCGTCTGATTGGACGCCCGCTCTCATACTTCGATGAGGGTGACCTGGAACTGGCCGTTGCTGACCTCGGACATCTCGATGAGGAAGGCCGCCTGGTTGGTGTAGTGTTGGATGATGTTGTCGTCCATGTTGATGAAAATCCTAAAAAAAGAAGAAGATGAGCAATGTTATCTCACTATTTTCGCTATCTTGCGAGGAAAACGTGGCGCACGGAAGAAGAAAAAACGATATAAACACATTTTACTTTAACGCTAGTGTATGAACAGTGCCTCTGGGATGCGTCTCTTTTCACAGGCGACCGGTTGCCAGCCTTTTCTAGGCTTCCAGCGCACGCCATTCCTTTGCAAGACACTTCTCAGGGCCGCAACAGTGGCGGTGTGTCTCCTTCATCAGTCGGGTTAGTAAATCAGGTCACCTTCTTCCTCCTCCAACAACACTAACCTCGGCATTTTTACGGTTTTAATGAGTGCGCTAAGCAGAGGCTCGTGCATTCTGCCCCCGGCGACAGGTTTGATTTAAGACGAGAGTAGAGAAGAGGGAGGGAACCGGCTGGAGAATGTCGCCCGGCCGGTTGGCCGAGCCCCTCGAGTGACAGCTGCCAGCAGCGAGCAGGGAACAGCAGGAGCACCCAAAGGTGCTCTGAGTCTCTATCAGGAGCTCCTATTTACATCTCAAGACCTATTTACATCCCCTCTGTTACCCCCCAGGAGGAGACCCACACATTTTGACGTAGATCTTTGAGAGTAATCGGAAAAAAGAGGAGACAATTGCTTTTTATTTTTATCATTATTTTTTAATTAATTTAATTTAAAGTACCAAACCCAGCTGACCTGTCCTAAAGTGCAGCTGATGTCAACATGACTGAGTTTAAAATAGATCGACCTTCAGCTCGTTACTGGAAGCCTTTACCTTTTTGACACGAGATATTTCTTTCAACGCCGACATACTTCCTGATGCTTCGATCGGGTTATGAAAACATAAAGACAACAATTGCTCGTGACTCATGCGCAAAGCTCTTGAGATCTTTTCATCCTCCCTCAGTCATCGGCCCTTTCTTTTGGAGAAGCTACAATTAACACATTCCAGGAGCCCGAGCCAACTAACCTACCCACCCAGTCCGTCGACTCGAGGATGACAAGCAAACCACGGGCTGAGGGCTGAATGCATACACACACAGAGCTTTAAACCGACTTACACACAACGTGAAATCATAAGTTACTCACCCTCTCTTGCACTTTTTGTAGATTTTCCCGATGGTGTCTTTCTGCAAACCGTACTTTTCTGAAACCTGAGTGAAGAAAGGAATATGAGTGTTAGCGTGGTCTTCTAGATAGACAGATAGATAGATAGATGGATACTTTATTAATCCCGAGGGAAATTTAGGTCAACCAGTAGCTTAACTTAACTCACAAACATACATACACAACTTACAGTAGAATCACAGTATAACAAGTCATAGTATTCTGCTGAAAGACAGACGATACACCTGAGAGACAATGTACGGTGACAGGTGTGAGGCGTTGAAGGCACGGTGGAGGTGTGAGGCTCATCTCAATTCAGTCTGTTTATTTGTAGAGCCCATTTCACAAATTCCCCTCCGAGTGCTTTACAATCTGTACAGATAGACATCCCTGACCTTTGACCTTTAACCCTTATGTCGGACCAGGAACAACTCACAAACAACCCTTCAGGGGGATAAAGGTAAGAACCCTTCCCCTCCGAGGTAAGGTGAGACATTCAGTGCGTCTAAATGATGGTATCATTCTAATCTTGCTTTAGTGGGACTATCCTATCTTTTGGGGGATCTGCTATTATCCCAATATACATGGCAGTGAGTAATTCTAATCATTGGCCGACAGCACGTCACCTCCGATACTATAGGGGGCGCTGTTTTCACTACAACTCCAGGGCTCAAGTTTTGAAGACATTGGTTCATTGGTTGCTGGATTAAATGTTACCCAGATACAACAGATAAATCTGTTTTCTGATTGGCTATTGTGTAGCCCATTCCTTATTTTTTGATTGGCTGATAAGTGGCACCTCACAGCAGAACTCAGGGAGCGCTTGATTTCTCCACGGTGAGGCCAGCTCTTGTTTGTGCGCTGCGGCTCATTAAAACATTAGCCGAGAGAGTTTTTTTCAGTGTGAAAAATCCGATGTGTGGCGGGAGTTAAGACCGAAATGCGTGACTCTCCCGCTCAATGCGTGACACTTGAGAGCCCTAACTCGTGTGATACGGACATTTCAAAGACGCAAAGTCCGGTTCCTAATCCGATTCACCGTTACATGCCGCGATAGTCGGATTATCAACCGGATCGGATCGAGTTCTCCAGGGTGTTAATCGGATCGTAGTCGGACCGCACACAGTCGAACAAAGGTGTTCCCATGAAACGGATCATTAGAGTTCAATCCGACTAAGACAGGTATTCAAATGCATGTAACCACGGTCACTACTTGAGGTCGAGCGTTACTCACCGCGTCCCGGAGGCCGGACAGTGTCGGCGCGCTGAGCATGAGCGCGTCGAACACCTCCTCGGTGTGCGTCCTCACGTACAGCAGAACTGAGGGAACGAAGGAGGAGGAATTAAAAACGTTGAGCGGGGAAGACGAGGACATCTAATTGGTTTCGCTATTAATCGCCTTGTTTGTTTATAGCATCCTCTTGGTTGCCTACCTCTCTGGGGGTCTTCTCTGCGGGCTTGTTTGCTGGGTGCAGAGCTGACCTGCTCTCGGTCGGGATACAACCTCTTCATCGAACTCCTGGGGGAACACAATGGACGTTCACATTAAACTCTAAAACAGATTCAGAAACAACTGGTTGTGATGTGTGGCTGTTGATGTCTTCACCCACCTATCGATCTCGTCCATGGCCGGGGCCTAAAGAGAGAGAGAGAGAGAGAGAGAGAGAGAGAGAGAGATCTGATTAGACACACTGCTCCTTGGATAAAAACATTGCTTAAATTCACCTTTCCCACATTTGTCTGTGCACAATACTTTCACACATGAATGTTATCATAACTTTAAGACCTCATTTCCCATAACCTCCAAACTAAGCGTGACCGTCCTGCCTTTTATCTGACTGGCCAATCAAAGGCAATTCCTAAATGAAAGTGGTATCTAAATGAAATCCATCCCCCCCCCCCCCCCCCCCCCCGCTGCACACGCCCCCAACCCGGCCTGCCTGAACACAACCCTCGACTCAGTTATTATGATTGTGTGTGAAAAATACCTGAGAGTCTGAGGGTGTCGGTGTTGTGCCAGGTGTGCGTGTGTGCATGTGTGAGTGTGTGTGTGTGTGTGTGTGTGTGTGTGTGTGTGTGTGTGTGTGTGTGTGTGTGTGTGTGTAAGCCCCCTCAGTGCCAGTAGCTGTAGCGGCTTGTACTTGCGCCTGGTTTCGACTCCAATTAGCTCATCTGATCCCAGGTCTGCGTTTCGCCTCACTTTCACTCTCACGCCCCCCCCCCCCCCCCCCCCCCAGCCCACTTCTCCCACTACATACTTTCCCACAGTCCTCTCCCTCTCCCTGTCTCCCTCGTGCCGGAGCTACTGCCTACGGGGATACAGGGGTCGGGAACATGATTCACTTGGGAGAGGAGAGGGGAGGAGAGGAGGGGAGGAGAGGGGAAGAGAGGAGAGGAGAGGAGGAGGAGGAGATAAGAGGAGAGGAGACAAGACGAGGGAGGGGAGGAGAGGGAGGAGAGGAGAGGAGAAGAGGAGAGGGAGAGAGAGAGGAGAGGAGGAGAGGAGAGGAGGAGAGAGAGAGGAGAGGAGGAGAGGAGAGGAGGGAGGGAGGAGGAGAGGAGGAGGAGAGGAGAGGGGAGAGAGGAGGGAAGGAGGAGAGAGAGGGAGAGAGAGAGGAGAGGAGGAGGAGAGGAGGGAGGGAGAGGAGAGGAAGGAGGAGAGGAGGAGGGAGGGAGGAGGAGAGGAGAGGAGGAGAGGAGAGGGAGGAGAGGAGACGAGACGAGACGAGAGGAAAGGAGAGGAGACAGGAGGAGAGGAGAGGAGAGGAGAGGAGAGGAGAGGAGAGGAGAGAAGAGAAGAGGGGAGGGGAGGAGAGGAGAGGTAGTCATCTGAGGACCTACCATGCGCTGTAAGCTGGACAGGTGTGTCTCTGGGATGAAGAGCACTGGTTGGGTCAGGTGGTCGTCCAGCGTCTGGAAGAAGGTGAGGTCGCTGCCCACGGAGCTGCTGACCAGCGACTTGTTGGCTGGAGACAGAAGCAGAAGTCAGAACACTCTGTAAACAGACTCAATATATCTGAGACACGGTTTCCGTTGGCAACACTCACCGTTGGCGTCGGGCTTCACCCTCCTCTTGCTCCTCTTCCTCTCCTCGTCGCGCATCTTCCTCTCGGCGCCCTGTGGACGCACGACCACGGCGTTACAACCGAGACTCGGACTCCACAAACTCCACCAACTCCACAAACTCCACCAACTCCACCAACTCCACAAACTCCACAAACTCCACAAACTCCAACTGTTTTCTTTTTGCGTGAGTAGGAAAAGACGAAGGTAATGTCACATGACCTACCTTGTCGCAGAAGATCTTGACCTGGCAGGCGGCGCGGTGCAGCAGCTGGTTGGTGCCGGAGCTGAAGTCGTACGTGTCGATCTGCAGGTTGAGAGGAAGACCTTTGACCCCCTTCTGGGCCGAGAAGTCCGTGCTGAGCGAGTTGATGCCGATGTAAACCTAGGGGGGGGGGGTGTTAGACGTCATGTTGAGGTTCAGGACCGCTGACCGAGGCCTACTTCCTGACATAGACCCACTTCCTGACATAGCTCTACTTCCTGACAGCTCTACTTTCTGACATAGACCTACTTCCTGACATATACATACTTCCTGACATATACCTACTTCCTGACATAGGTATACTTCCTGACATAGCTCTACATCCTGACTAAGCCTACTTCCTGACAGGTATACTTCCTGACATATACCTACTTCCTGACATAGGTATACTTCCTGACATAGCTCTACTTCCTGACTAAGCCTACTTCCTGACAGGTATACTTCCTGACATATACCTACTTCCTGACATACCTACTTCCTGACATAGGTATACTTCACTTCCTGATATAGCTCTACTTCCTGATATAGCTCTACTTCCCGACATAGCTTTACTTCCTGACTAAGCCTATTTCCTGACATAGCTCTACTTCCTGACATAGCTCTACTTCCTGACAGGCCTACTTCCTGCATGTCATTCCTCTACGTACACATTTCCTCCAACATGTTTTTCTCAGTGACGTCTGACTGTTCTCTTTTATTTAATCTTCCTCTTCTCTCTCCTCACATCTTCTACTTCCTGCTCCTTCCTCCTGCAGCCGGTTTGGTGGCCCCGCCCACGCCTCTGGGCCACTTGTAGCTCCGCCCACACCTCTGGGCCACTTGTAGCTCCGCCCACGCCTCTGGGCCCCGGAGCCGCTTGTATAAGCGGCGGCGGCGTGGTGCGGTGACAGGCGCCTCGGGGCCAAACACATTTCTGGGATTCCTCCCCTCCCTCCTCGCCACTCCTTCTCCTCTTCACCTCCCTTTTCTACCTTTCCTCTCTTTTCTTCTAAATCCTCCACCTGTTCTGGGCCTTCCCCCGTCAGACTAGCGGCCTGACATACCCAGGTTATATAAAGACAGATTTGCATGTTGCTGCGTGTGTGTGTGTGTGTGTGTGTGTGTGCGTGTGTGTGTGTGTGCGTGTGTGTGTGTATGTATGTGTGTGTGTGTGTGCTTACCTTGGCCTCTTCATTGGGGTTCCACACAAAGGAGAGAGCGTTGAAGGCCAACTCCTCCACGTTGCTAATCCCGCTAAACACTTCTTTGTAGTCGGCTATAGAGGGTGAACAAAATAAAACATTTTAAATCTTCTTAACTTGTTTACAGAGAAGTGATGTGATGATTTCCGGGAGACTTTTCCGTGTCTTTGTTTCTGTGAGGAACATACCGATGTCGATGACCCTCTGCTTGGCGGTGGGCTGACGTGCGTGCCAGTGGTTCCAGAAGCGGAGCTGCATTTCTGGGCTCTTGTCGTTCTCGAACACGGCCATGACCACGGTCTGAGGCGAGGAAAGGAGACGAGGAAAGGAGACGGGAAAGAAAGGAGACGGGAAAGCAGAGGGTCAGAGACGTTCACCGACCAAGATGTGAAAGAATCTCCATCGCGTTTCATTTATCACTCCAAATCCCTCACTGTCATCAGTTATTTGCAGTGTGCGTGTGTGTGTGTGTGTGTGTGTGTGTGTGTGTGTGTGTGTGTGTGTGTGTGTGTGTGTGTATTGTTATCCTCGGATTCACTCGACAAAGAAAAGGTTTGTCGCCTGTGTTTTTAAACCCGCGCCGCACCTCCTCCCAGACCCCCCCCCCCCCCCCCTCCCCCGTCCTCGTCCACTCCTTTTTCTTTCTGTGAGTGTAAGGATCAATTATCCAGGGCAGGACTCCGTCGTCTCCAAGGTGCCACCCCGGTGTCAGCAGGGTGTCAGCAGGGTGTCATCAGGGTGTCATCAGGGTCTTAGTCACCGAGGAGCCGGCTCCATGGGAGGGACATACATTTGGGAAGGGTTGGCTCGGTGGCACGCAAAGAATTTATATAATCATGCGGGAAAAACAGCCTGAAGCGAAGGATGCCACCTGGAACAATCAGGCGTAATGTTCCTTTAAAGCAGCTTCCTCTGAGGATCATCCAACGGGACAACAGACGACGTGTGTCGGTGACTCACCTTGACCTTGGTGGCGGTGAGGCAGGCGCCGCTGTCCACGCCCTGCAGCGTGATGGGGTAGAACTGGCCTTTGTTCAGGTACACCATGGGCAGCTCGCTGGACTTGTAGGAGGAGGCCAGAGGAGCGCCCAGGGAGAACTGGAACTCGTTCCTGAACCGCTCTGCGGGCGGGGAGGCGGTGTAGGAGCCCGAGTACACCGGGCTGGACTGGTCAGTGGGGAAGGGGTCGCTGTAGGGAAGAGTCTGAAATTCACAGGGAGACATTTGTTTAATGACGGGAAAGAGGGAGGGGCCTGGAGAGACCCCCGCGGAGGAACATCTGGATTAAAACACAGATTATCACTTCAGGGGCTCTTAAATATCTCTTATTGTGGTACTTTTATTGTCATTATTGTCATTTGTGTGCCCTATTCTCAAGATTCAAGATTCAAGATTCAAGATATTTTAATGTCATGTGGACATATAACAAGTTATTTGTACTATGAAAAGCTGATATTGCTGGGTCCTCCAATTAAACAAAATTACAAGGTAAGAAATAAATAAATACAAATAAGTCACAGTTTACAAATAAGTCACAAAATATGGTATTATTGCACAAGAATAGTGCACTTTATACACTATTTATACACTATCTGTGCAACATTGTAATTTGTGTGCCTTATTCTTATACCGTATTTTGTGACTTTTTTGTAAACTGTGACTTATTTGTATTTATTTATTTATTACCTTGTAATTTTGTTTAGTTAAGACCCAGAAATAACAGCTTTTCATTGTACAAATGACTTGTTATATGTGCACATGACATTAAAATATCTTGAATCTTGAACTTTTGTAGTTTGACTATGTTGAGGAAATGTTACTTTCTGTATTCTTGTAGTTCTCAGTTTGTCCTCTAGGTTGAAATGCACTTATTGTAAGTCGCTTTGGATAAAAGTGTCTGCTAAATGACATAATACGTAATGTAATAAATAATACAAATCAGTCGTAAGAAATTACAATCGTTTTTATTTATTTGTGCGCAAAAAAAACGAACGAAAGAATTGCCTCCATGAAATGAAGTGAGAACGGTGTACAGATAAATGACGTGATGTAATGTAATGTGATGTAATGTGATGTAATGTAATGTAATGTGATGTAATGTGATGTAATGTAACTCTGGAGGCGGGGCTTCTCTTTTAAAGAACGACCCTGAACGTACCTCTGCGTTGTGATCCGGGAAGCTTCCGGTCAGCAGGGAGTCGAAGATGATGTTGAGCTCCTGCTTGTCGTAGGTGTCGGCCACCACGCTGGTCAGCGTGGCGTAGGTGTCCGAGGTGGTGGGGGCGGAGCTTGGCAGCGAGGCGTTCTGCTTGGACCCCAAAGCCTCCTGCAGGTGGCTCAGGGGAACGCCGTCCGAGAGAATCTTCATCACGTTGGCGGACGCCTCCAACGAGACGAGCTCGTTGGCGTTGGTGAGATTTCTGGCGGAACGAAGGGGGGGGGGGACAGATCAGTTTGGGGATGTGGCGACTGCATGCAGTTAGAAAGAGAGAGGAAGCTAAAAGAAGACCTTAAAGTGACGACCTGTAGCGCGTTAGACATGACGGGAGTCTGCAGGCTGTCTGCAGGCTGTCTGCAGGCTGCGCAAATATACATCAGACAGCTTCTGCAGCTACTTGCAGAAAGTCGTGCGTGGCGTCTGGGTGGGTTCTGTTTGTCTGTTAATCCATCTTTTTCTCCTGCTCTGTGTTTGAGTTTCCCCGTTTAAAGTGCGCGAGGGGACGATGCTGCAGGAGTAATGGAGGGCTCAGTGAACACAGAGGGAGGCCTGTTGTGAAACTCTTCAGGCAAGACAATGATGGAGGGCGGATAGATGGATGGAAGGAGAGGTGGACAATAATCCCCTGGCTATGTTTGACTTGGGGATTACCCCCTCACCTGTGTATGGCCTCCCAAAGCCCTGCCTTTCTGTTTCTGTCCCACACTCTTTAAATCTCTTTATTCAGTGACGACAGGGAGGGAAACTGGTTCTTAATCATGCAGTTTCTCTTAAAATTACTATTAATTTACAGGGAAATATTTTTTTAATATATATTTTTTCTTATGATTTTTCTTTTAATTGCATCTGCACTGTCCCTAAATAATATATAATATAATATATATAATATAATATAATATATAATATAATATATATATTATAGATAGATATATTATATATATATATATATATATATATATATATATATATATATATAATTTATTTATATATAAAATATTATATATATATTATGTATTTGTTATACTTTATTATATATAATATATAATAAAGAGAGTAACCTGGGATGAGGACAGACTCGTGTCTCACCTCTCTGTTTTGCAGATGTTGCCGATGCGGTTGCCGGTACCACTCTTCTGATCTTTCTGGTTCTGGAAAAGATTACAAAAATTCAAAAAGTTAGACTTCATTTTGGGGATTAACATGGAGTTAAGTTCTCGTCCTGATTCCACGTGTTGTACCTTGCACTGCTCATACAGCATGGTCAGGGCGGCCAGGTCGTCTCCCGGGTGCAGTCTGGGTTTGGGGTGGTTCTGCTCCAGGACCGGACTCTCCATGTAGGACCAGGAGTCCATGGCGTAGCTGTTGTAACGGTTATAGTTGAAGTTCTCGCTCTGAAAGACCAGTCCCACAGTCCTGCAGGGAGGAAAGAGTCCACAGGGATTCATTAGATTGAACAGAGGGATAGGGATACGAACGCAGAGTTATCGCGGGCTCAAGTCATTTAAATGCTCATTTGACACAACGGGTTTGACGGAGTGAGATCACGCTCGTACTCCCACCCTGTCAAACGCACCTGAGCGCGGGATGCTGCACATACTTGCCCCTGAGCGGGGAGGGTTCCGGTTGCAAAACCACAGAGCTGAGTAACATCCCTCAGCACAGCCGTGTCAAAAAGGTTGAAAAAGCCAAAGGCCACCCACTAACACACACACACACACACACGCACGCACACACACACACACACACACACACACACACACACACACACACACACACGCCTTTTGTTTGTGGAGGAGGAGCAGGAGGAGGAGGAGGAGGAGGGGGGGGGGGGATTTGATTTGTTTGGAAAGACTCACGGTGACATTGGATGGTAAATATCCCGCCTGCCACCAGGATCCCCCTTTGGAGTTCTCCTGAAGTAGCAAATGAAGCAACAGCTGCAGTTTGCTCTGGATCAACAGCTCAGTGAAGACCGACAGGAGGACGGGACCACAGGTGTCCCCCACCGCACCAGAACCACAGCAGGGGGGGGGGGGGTTCTCACAAGGATCAACGCATCCAAACGGCCACATCTGGACAACTAGACCTACTGCAGCGTGGAGCACTGTGCATGATAACATTACACCTTTAGTTTAAGTCCGTTTCCTTGATATCTCAGCTACGTTACAAACTCTCATCTCACACACCTGCTCTGCGATGCACCTGTCTCTGCCTCTCACGCAGACTTCAACATCATCACCAAACTCTTATTCTCTATTTACAGCCAAAGAAACCAGCCGAGTGCAGATGTTTTTACACAGAAAGAGAGAGAGAGGGGGGGGGGTCTTAGGGTTTCACCATGATGTCATTCAATGCATCGCGTGCTGTCACGGCCCTCTGTCTGTGTCCAACACCTCCAGAGGAGATTCTTATTTCCCGGGTCCCCTTTGTGCTCGCTGGCCCCCAGCTCAGAAACAACGCCGTCCCAAACCGACGTATCATGTCCCCTCCGCCACAAACAGGGATCTTTCACATGGGGGTCTCATTGCTAAGAGAAGGAAGGGGAGGGGGAGGAGGAGGGGGGAGGGGGGCTCTATTCCCTCAGACCAAAATAATTAAAATACCAGCGTTGATTCACGTAAAGTTTTGTATCAACACGTTTTTTTCTTCTTCATTTTGTGGATAAAAAGCAGAAACATCTGGATGAAGCACATATTTTAGGGTATTAAAAAAGGTAAGCTCACAACACTTACTCAGTCTCTTTGGTCATGTCTCCAATCCAAGTCAGCCGGAATAGGATCCTTTAGTTTCAACCGGTCGCTGTGTGTGTGAGCGTCTCTCTGAGGAAGTGTGTGTGTGTGTGTGAGCGTCTCTCTGAGGGAGTGTGTGTGTGTGTGTCAGGCTAGTCAAGATGAGTCAAGTGTTGTGATTTCCCTCTGAACACGGGCCCAGATTTATTTCATGTGAGCGGTGAGTTTTCCCCTCTGCTCTCTGATTGGCTGAGAGGAGTGAAACAGGTGTCTGATAGGACAGGTGTAGGATCATTAACTCTTCACAGGCTGGAGAGAAACCGGCTCGCATGTGTGTGTGTGTGTGTGTGTGTGTGTGTGTGTGTGTGTGTGTGTGTGTGTGTGTGTGTGTGTGTGTGTGTGTGTGTGTGTGTGTGCAGCCCAGAGAGCACTTTGCAAGACAATCCCAGGCAAAGAGTGTTCTGAATGTCATGACAGTGAATAAAGGAGCGAGCTGGGGATCCACAGGTGTGAACGGTTTGGTAATGACATGAGAAGAGCCTGGAACTCAGCTTTAACATGTTAATACTTATTCAGTATCATTTTTTTCACTCTCCCTTTATTTCCATGTCATGCACAGGTTTTGGTTTCTTCCTTTTCTTGTGATCCAAGATGAAAGAATAGAGAGAGAGGGGCTTAAAGGAAGCTTATTTGACTAATTAATGTTTTTCAACCAAATACAATTGAAACTTTACAGGAATAAAAAAAGGTTGTGCTTTTAACAGAATAAAAAATGCATTTAACATAAAACAATTGGATTCAAACTGAATTTTGTTGTTAAATTGCAGCCGCTGTCTGTATTTAATGCACATAAAGATAATTTACTTTATTGTTATAACACATGTGTTGCATATGTTTAATGTTTATTACATTTTTTCATGCCTCTTATCCTTATAATTGTAAAGCACATTGTGCTTTTTGAAATTAAATAGACTATAATTAAGCTGCCTGGAGACGTTTCCCTTTTTAATGAGTACATTTAGGTTTACACAATAGCTCAACGGGTATGCACACGTGTGCATACATGTCGGGCTCACTCAGGAAGAGCTCTGCAGAAATATTGTTAAATAAATGATAAAAATGTTGTTTTTTATTTTATTGTAGCTATTAAAAAAACGTTTGGGGGAAAATGAAAAAGTACAATATATATATATATATATATATATATATATATATATATATATATATATATATAATTATTCAGAGACAAGACTTCAGAACGGAAGGGAGACGGATTTGATGAAGTTGACATCAAACTGTGTAAAAGACTTCAAGATGTGTTCACTTTCACAGTGACTTAAAATAACCACACACACACACACACACACACACACACACACACACACACACACACACACACACACACACATATTTTCGAGTCAAAGCTCACGTATCATTTCACATATTTCTCTCCTTCTGGACCATGAGGAACAACATCTAAACAGTGACTGCAATGAGATAAATAAGGACTGTTGCACTAAAGTGCTTTATTGTTACTTAACTGTATTTTACCTCCTAATATAGACAAGAAGAAATATGTTAGTATAAAACTGTTATTTCTCTTTTTAGCAAGGTGCGTTGCAATAGAATTGTTTCTACATCCCTTCAGTAACGTTCATCAGTAATCCAGGAGCAGAGGGTCTGGTATTATCTCCAACCCACACACTGATGCACACGCACACAAACACACAACAACAACAACAACAACAACAATAACAACAACAACAAAGTAACGTGTACATGCTGCTTATCCGCTCAGCTGCACTATCACCAGCTCTCTGCACACAAATCAATCATCTTACAAATGGTAAACACATCTGATTCTGATTCTGATTTGGCTGTGTGTGTGTGTGTGTGTGTGTGTGTGTGTGTGTGTGTGTGTGTGTGTGTGTGTGTCTGCGTGTGTGCACTTCTTGGGACAGGCACCTGAGGGAATCTGGCGTGTTAACACACAAGGGTGCGTGCCGTGCAGCTTGCCCACACACTCACACACACTCGCACACACCCCTTATTCATGTAACACACACACACACACACACACACACACACACAGACGCAAAGGCCCAGAGGGCAAGTTGGCATTGCGTCAGGAACATTAAAAGAAAGAAGCATGCCTTCCTGCGTACGGCCGTCACACCTTCATCACGCCATATGTCCTCACACACACACACACACACACACACACACACACACACACACACACACACACACACACACACATGTCGACTGCAGCTCCTCCAAACGATTAGACGCTTTATGGTGGAAACGGGGTTGACTGAAACATCG
The DNA here is from genome assembly GCA_036178185.1 of Liparis tanakae. NCBI lineage: Eukaryota > Metazoa > Chordata > Actinopteri > Perciformes > Liparidae > Liparis > Liparis tanakae. Next base: position 22,116,552 of record CM070093.1, read on the forward strand.
TCACACATCCCAAACCGTGGAGAACGATCCGTTCCTGGAGGGAGGAGGGAAGCAACCCGCCGTCCCTCTCCTCTTCCTCTTCCTCTTCCTCGGCTCGTTGGCGGTGTGAACGGCTCCTCCGGTTTCTTTCTATGTAGAAACTATGTAGTGCGGTGCTAATTATGACGACAGCGGGGAACAATTAATGTACATTATTGTGTATATTGCAAATTTCCCCTTGGGGATTAATAAAGTACTATTCTATTCTATTCTATTGTTAGTTTAACCTCCCTAAAGAAAAGCAGGTCAACTAATCATGAATACAACTCATTCTACACAAACAGAGACTAAAGATGTGATGATATATTAAACATTTATACATATTTGCTTGGATTTACACGACCGTTCAAAAGTTTGGGGTCACTTAGAAAGTGAAAAAGAAAAAAAGAATGTTTTTTCCAATGAAAATGACATTAAATTAATCATAAATCCTCTCTCTACATAGTTAATGTGGTAAATGACTATTCTCTGGTGTTAGTGAAGTCTCTCCATAGTGTGTAGAGGCCCATCTCCATGTTCTAGTGGTACATTGTGTTATCGCCTTAGAAGACGAGCAGAGGGGTGGAACCCCCTTGAAACCCTTTTTATATTTATAATTTTTATTTTGCATTTTCCACAAACAGATTATTCCTTGACATTGAAACCCTTTATATGTGAGCGCAGCTGAAAACAGTTATGCTGGTGAGAGAAGCTCTAAAACTGGCCTTCCTTTGAGCCACAAGAAGAACAACATTAATATTTACAATGAAAATCATTATGTATAACCTCTTCAATGTCTGGACTATATTTTGTATTAATCTTGTATTCATTTAATAAATAAAAGTGTGAGTTTTCATGGAAAACACAAAATGTTCTCGTGACCCCAGACTGTTGAACGGTAGTGTACATGGAGCAGTTATTTCCACTGCTTTTTATAATCACCTCTAAATCAAATAGTTTTTCTCCCGGAAACCTTGATGTGAATCATCATGAAGTTACGAACCAGTAAAATGAAGTGGAAAACAAACCGGTTTCCTTGTAGATTATCATACAACATGTTTTATTGTTTTAAGATGTCTTTGATTGTCTGTGCAGGAGAAACAGAACGGAAAGCAACAAGGAAGTCCCGACGCACAGAGAGGAAACACAAACACACCTCTACACAAACACACCTCTACACAAACACACTTCTACACAAACACACCTCTACACAAACACACCTCTACACAAACACAACTCTACACAAACACAACTCTACACAAACACAACTCTGTGCACAGATCTATTAAACTATCTTTAACATCTCCTCTTCAGTGTTGGAACCTTCATGTTACTTTACATCACATCACATGACATCACATGTCATTTAGCAGAGGCTTTTATCCAAAGAGACTCACAATAAGTGCATTTCAACCTAGAGGACAAACTAAGAACAACAAGAATACAGAAAGTAACATTTCCTCAACATAGTCAAACTACTAAAGTACCACAATAAGATATTTAAGAGCCACTGAAGTGATAATCTGTGTTTTAATCCAGATGTATGTCTGCTCGTGGCCCCTCAGAGGTCTCTGGGATGGACGGATGTCACGAGACGTTCAAAAGACTTCCTCTTAATGCCTTGAAACTCAACCGAGAGCCCCCCCCCCCCCCCCCCCGCACACTGTTTGTGTGCGTGTGCATGTGAGCAGGTGGCCATGCATGGTCGCACACAAACAGAGGTCGGCGCTGGCTCTACGCACGACTGCTGCCAGAGAGGAGCTCTCTCATCACCTCCGTCCTCCAAACGTCTCTCTTTCTCTTTCTCTCGTTCTCTTTCTCTTTCTCCTGCGTCCCGTTGACTCTTCCGTTCTCCTCGCCTACTTTTCCTGCTCCGTGACTCTCGGACCACTGAACCCTCTCCCGCTCTTACGGCGTGAGAACATGTTCAACATGACTTAAACCCAGAAGGTCGAGCACATTATTCTGTGAAGCCGCGATGAACGACTCGCTCGAGGCGAAGGAGATAAAGAAAATCAATTTGTTTCTACTTCTCGTCAACTTCTCCGCATCCTATCTCTCAATCTTTCTTGATGGCGCTCCAACTGCTTTACGCTCCGGTTTGTCGTGGAGGAATGTGTGCTGAGGGATGATAGAGATAGAGGAGCCCGGAGCACGTTTCTGTGTGTGCTCCTCAGAGCGCTGAGCGGTGCACCTGTCACCTTACCGCCCCCCGATAACCTCCTTCTCTACTACGTCCATTTCCCACCAAAATATATGCAAAACATAAAGGAACATATAAAATGCTCCAAGTGGTTGAATGACAACAAGCGTCTCAACACGACAGACACACAACAAGCGCACAACGTTGTATTTTCTTCTCTGTGAGTCTTCTACTAGAAATGCAACATTTAGTAAAATCCTAAAATCATTGAACATTCAAATGCTTTTTTAATGAAGTCCACATTTAATTATTGTAATTATCGATGACGACTCATTGTATTTGTCGTACTTAAAGTACACGCTGCTGATACTACTTGAATGCAGCATCATTCGTGCATAATTCTTACACTTTTACTGACGTAACGATGTAAATACTTCCTTCGCTGCTCTGATAATGTGTCTGTCGTGCCGCGTCCCGATCACAGGCGTCCGTGTTGACGGTCCGCCCCTCGCTCACGGCTCTGAGGACCCTGAGTGCTCCTCTCTCGGCTCTGTCTGCGGCCCGTCTCCCTGAACGTGATGGGTTGACCTCTGACCTCCTCAGAGTCGCGATACTGCGGTGAATGGGGAGACCTCTTGAGCAGAATGCCGCTGTCACTTTGTTTGGCCGGGACTAGAGAGGCTCCGGCAGTCTGGACAGCCTCTCTAATCTTTAATATTCCACCCACCAAGCAGCAGCAGCAGCAGCAGCAGCAGCAGCCACTCCCAGAAACTCCACAGTGCCCCGAGTGAGGGATCAGGGCGGGGGGGGGGGGGGGGGGGTGTCAGGACGGGTGGGAAGGTGTCAGCTAGAATAGGAAACAACAGCAGATTGATGGTAATGTGGAGAAGAATAGGACTGAGGAGCTGAGGGAAGGGGACGGCCGCTTCGAGGTTTCAGCCCTGAGACACTTTTATTCAATTCAATTCAGTTTATTTGTAGAGCCCAGTTTCACAAATCACAAATGTGTCTCAGAGTGCTTTACAATCTGTACACATAGACATCCCTGACCTTTGACCTCACATCGGACCAGGAAAAACTCCCAAATAACCTTTCAGGGGGAATAAGGGAAGAAATCTTCAGGAGAGAACAGAGGAGGATCCTCTCCAGGATGGACAGAACAATAGATGTCATGTGACCAGAAGACAGATTTAGAGTTAAAATACATTCAATGAATCTGACAGAGTTTATCAATAGTTCATATTTAGGCATATTCCACGATGGAGAGTTTGGAGACCTCCACCTAAGATAAAGATATGTGGCTGTTAGAGGGAGACACACATACATGCGTGGTTGGATTGCTCAATGCTGCGTCTCTCTGAGCTGCTCCAGGGCCAACGAGTGGACCAGCAGCTCCAGTGGATTAGAGAGGAAAACGCAGTGAGGAGAGCAATTCCTGCAACTTCATCTAATGAGCACGACACGTGCATTAAGAGTGAAAATACACACGGTTTGCATATTTATACGCAGAATGAGAATCAGAAACTGTTTATTGCCAGGAATGTTTACACAAACAAGGATTTTTTTTTTTGCGGAAGGTGCAACATTAGACATGACAAACAGCAATCAATCAACGCAGCAGTAACAGTGCAATGTGTGTATAAACTTTAGTATAAGATAAGATAAAGTGCTCGGACAACAAATAACGTTAAAAATACATATGAACATCTACTGCATGTGTCTGATATAGAAATTAAAAGAAAGAGATGTTACATTTTATTTGTCTGTCTGTAGATTGTATTTGTAATCTTATGTTTTCAGGTTTGTTCTTAACATCTTAACATCAGCATCATTAGGACTACAGAGGAAAAAGAGCCTCTTGGCTTTTTATTAATGTGCACTGTCCCTTATTAAATAAACCCAATAAAAATGTTTTTTAAAAGAGATGGCATTATGATATATTTGCCAATAACCGATAAGGTGAACAGGTATGACTATAAGATCAGTTTGTTTACCCGTCCACTCGGCTACACTTCTTGTCGCTTTGCACAACATTTTGAGGAAAAAAACATTTTTTTAGGACACATTAAAGGATTTAGAAACGTGAGCTTCTGTTTGAAATATTCCTGGAGAACGGAAAACATTTTGTCCTCTGAGAAATTCCTTGAATTCTCTCCCTGGACGCCGTAAAGTTCAACAAGCGGTCCAAGAACAGTTCTGTGTGTGAGCGACTTCTCTGTGACTTTGTTTTTCGGAGGATTGGCGTGAAAACGTGTGATCGAGCCGGAGGAGTAACAGACGCTGAGAGAACGACACACGTTGTCTGTCGGTGCTTCTCCCTGCACCAGCAAGCATGCACACTTTCTCTCTCACTCACAATACATCAATCAACTAGAAGGGGCCCTCTGTAGAGCGCATACCTTCACAGATCACAAGGTTGGGCATTGAATTATGAACATTTTTGCATTAGTTGCATGCAAATTGGATAAACATTGACCGTGCTATGGTAAAAATCATCTCACCAAATGTCATGTGATTTGGTTTAATACTTTTTGACTTATGCGAATAACACGCATACAAATACACAGAGATCAAAACATTACCTTCACATTTTAAATGCGAAGGTGATCAATCAAACTGTTATTACAGACTGAAGGTCCAGAGAGTGCAAAACATTCAAATATCATAAAATACATAAAAACTACAATTAAACACACACATAGAACTACACATGCTTTATATAGACAGCTGTACCAGTGTCTCCACAGCTGGGACCGGCATCTGTATTGGGATGAATGTTATATCTGATAAAAACATGACATTCTCATTTTCTGCGTCATCAACCCGGCAGATAAACTTGTGCATTAAATGTCTTCAAACCGCGTTGAATGTAAATATAAAGACAAAGTCTCTGACACACAGACACCAGACACGCTGAGGGAAACATCCGCAAAGAAACTCTTCAGAAGGAGAGTCGGGATTTAAAGAAGCAAAGTCTCCACTAGATCATTGATTTTATATTGAAACTGGCAACGTCTGATATTTAATAATCGATTACTTTAAAGTCTTAGAGCTGCGTGTGAGACTCCAGCAGGTTGACGAGTGAGATCCATCATCAGAATTTGGAGGGAAGATGTTAAACACACACACACACACACACACGCACACACACTTGTCGTCCCACCCAAACAGAGACCGGGTTTTGGGCTCATCTCCATATCAGGTTTCATGCTGAGCTCCTCAGGCCGGAGGTGGATTCACCTTCCCAGCGTCGCCTGTGGAGGACGACTCTTATCTGCCGCCACTAACAACTACAAAGAAATGTTGGTAATTGCACTCAGGCGGTTGGAGGAACATTCTCACGTCACCGTGTGCGTTACAGGAGTCATTACCTCACTGTCAACTCGCTGCTGCTTTAATTAAACTGATACAAATATATTTGAAGACTTGTCAAACTCCTCTTCTTGATGAGGAGATGGATATCACGCGTTAAACGGCCCGAGGTTAGCGTAGCTTATGTTAGCTCAGCTGAGCGGAACACACTGGAAACGGCTGTCCAGAGGTCTCAACATCTGTAACCAACCACCTTTTAAAAGCTAATTATTAATTATGATATCTGTTATATCTCATTTGTAAAATAACCGATACAAAAACTAAAGTGTAGAAACAACACGTTGTCTCACAGTTATGTGTCGGCCATGTTCTCGTGTGGACCAGTAGAACCGGCAGAGGCCCCGCCCCGCCGTTAGCTAGTGTCGGACATAAACCACTAATTGTGTTTTTCTCGTTCAGTACATCCAACATGTTAATTGGTGAGCTGTGGAGCAGCTGTGTGGTGCATGTTAACTGTTTCCAGCCTCTATGCTAAGCTAACTGGCTGTTGGCGATAGCTTCCTATTTAACATTCAGATATGAGCGTGGCATCAATCTTCTCATTTAACGCGTAAACTTTCCCAACATATCAAAACTATTTCTTAATGGGCTAAAACATTTGAAACTAGAAGGGGCCCTCTGTAGAGCGCATACCTTCGCATATCACAAGATTGAGCATTGAATTATGAACATTTTGGCATTAGTTGCCAATTGGATAAAGAAATTGACCGCGCTATAGTAAAAAGAAGATTTTGACCTTTTCATGACCTTGACTTTTGACCTGATCGATCCCAAAATCTAACCAAATGGCCCCCGGATAATAACCAATCATCCCACCAAATGTCATGCGATTCTGTTTAATACTTTTTGACTTATGCGAATAACACGCACGCACGCATACAAATACACGGCGATCCAAACATGACCTTCTGCATTCTCAATGTGAAGGTGACAATTGTAATTTATAGAGAAAAGGTTAAACACAACCATCTCGTGCGATTAAAAGAAATCGATGAAGGAGAGCGTCACGCGTCGTGTTTTTAGTCATTCTAATGCCAAAGGAGTATCTGCCAGGTGATCTCACGCCGCCGCCGCCTCGGGCCATCGACACCCTGGAGAAAAGAGAGTCAGATATTTGGGTGAAGAGTTCCTGCAGGCAGTAATCCTAGATGAGGTGAGAGGGTTCACAGCAGATACAGTTCAGCTCATGTTCTGCACACAGAGACGAGTCATTGGCTTCAACAAGCTGCTCCTTCTCTGCAGAACACGACGCTGCTGCATGGGGAGACCTCATGGTCCAGGGTTGCAATCGTTTGAGTCAAATGTGGGTGCATCATTTATTTTTGCGTGTGTGTGTGTTGCTTTTTGCGTACACACGATCTGTTCCACGTCAGTGCGTGTGGATGTTCCCTGGCGGGTCAAAGTCAAGTGGAAACTCTAGAAGATGAGGGCAGCAGTGAGCGTGTTGCTCTGGGAACTGACCCTGGATCAGGCATGTGTGCAGGTGAGATCAATTATCACTCATAAAAGAAGCAGGGAAACACTCCCTACACGTCTTTTCCTTTCCCCAACGATAAACATCCCTCTTCCACCCTCCTATTACCCCCCCCTCCTCATTCTTCTCCTCCTCCACCCATCATCCCTCTGTCCCTCTTCCTCTATGGATGAGTGGTGATATTCCCGTGGGATAGTGTAGGAGGAGAGCTTTCCAGGGTCTGTTGCTTCATCATCTCAAATAGAGTCGGGAACATGTTCAGACCACCTCACCCGGCCTCAGTGATGAAACCCTCAGACAGAAACTCTGTTTCTTTTGCCAACATGCCCTCCTTGAACACACATTATCTTTTTTAATATGGTGCTGTTTTCACTGTTCACCATCTTTCTCCTACAATTCCCCTCTTTGATCCAGAATTTGTTTTTTATTTCTGTTTTATAGATTATTATATATATTGGTTGAAATATCTATTTTTTAACTAAATTGGTCATATAAGAGTTATTCACAGACATTTCTTATTATTATGTCAAAGAAATGTATATATATATATATATATATATATATGTATATGTTTTTTTATGGAAAACATATGTATATATACATATGTTCATATGTATATATATATTTATATTTATATATATATATGTTTTCCATAAAAAAAGGTATACTTATATACATGTATATATATTTATATAAGTATACGTTTTTTTATGGAAAATATATATATATATATATATATATATATATATATATTTATATATATATATATATATATATATATATATATATATATATATATATATATATATATATATATATATCCATGTGAGAAAATAAATAGCGGTCAAATATTTAACTTTCTAAATAAAGTTTAGATTGACTTCTTTCCAGCGAAGTCGTCCCTCTTATTAGAGCGAGAGGAAAAAAACTTTCCATGTTCACCTGTGATACTTCTCCATAATCTATTTCTCTATCTCTCCCTCCCTTTTCCTTTCTTCGTCTTGCGCCCAGTTTCAGTCTACGTGTCTCAGCTCGCCTGAGTTCTGGAGGAACCACGCACTCCTTTCTCCTGCGTGCCCTGCTCAAGGGCTGCAGCAAGGTGCGCCCGTTGCAGAGCAGGGAACAGGGAGGACTGACGTATCCGTGTCCCATCCCTGTGACCTCTGCTTGGTCCACAAGTGTGTTGCCATGGAGATCAATTAGTCAGTTCTTCCTCGTCTCTTGTGTTTTTTTCTTTATAGGAAGTCTTAAAAAAACCTGTTTTGCACTTCAGGTTTCCTCGTCTCAAAGTCAATGGTTATTTTTTATGTATTTTAGTGAGATGCCAGAAATGAGGTCTGTGGTTATTACAAGCTTAAGGGAGTTCAGGGTTCTATTCATACAATATTTAATACATCATTTACTGTAGTCGTGAATACGGAAGCTTTTACTTTTCTTTAAAAAACAATGGTTCCATAAATGTCCACCAGAAAGACTCCGGCTCTTTAAACTTGCTCTCATGCGTCTGTCAGGTAGTTTTCGTAGAGCCTATGATTAATGTTTGAATTCTGCCAATCGCATTATGCTGAAAAACATATTTAAATAGACTTCACTTGTTAAACATAGCATCAAATAAATATATATATATATTCTGCAGGAGACAGGTTAACGTTGTTTGGACCCGAGGAAACATCGACTTCAGACTACATCAACATGGATTTAAATTTATTAATGTGAACATTTGAGAAGATATCTAAACATGCAGAATGCAGAGTAGAGTTTAAGGTAGATTATTTAATAGAAAGGGGAACGTGTAATGTTTAGATATATCTGTTAACCTTTTACAAGTCTTTATTTGAGCCTTATATAAATTAGTTATCTTGTCTGCTGCAATATGTGTTCTAGTCATTGTATGAAATGTCAGACTTTAAAGAAGAAACTTACTGAAAGTAATATCTTTAACAAGCCAATGCACACTGGTGAATATGAAGCATGAGACTGATAACACAAATGAAAAGTCGTTATCTGTGTCCATTCGTCGTCTGATTGTACTCATAAACTGTATTTAAACTGCATTGTGAATGAGCTGAAACTGAACTGAACACAGCAGTGAGGTCATTGTCTGCCATTAATTACTGGACTGAACTTTTTTTTTGTCTTTTTGAGTCGCATCCGGCAGAGATGCACCTGCTATTGTATGACTTAACCCTCACCTGAGAGATAATTCACCTGCTGCTGCAAAGGGGGGAGGAGAGAAGGGTAGGAGGGAGGAAGGAAAGAGAAAAGGAATGAGTATAGGAGGCCGGGAGAGACAGGCATGCCTTCCAAACAAATGCGGCACCCGTTTAAAAAAAAAGAAATCAGAGGAGAAGTGTGCACGGAAGAATGGAGGAGGTGTGAAGAGATGACAAGGAGATGAGGAGGGTGGAGTGGAAGAGACAGGAAGAAGGGAGGGAGGGAGGGAGGGAGGGAGGGAGGGAGGGAGGGAGGGAGGGAGGGAGGGAGGGAGGAGGGAGGGAGTTGTCGTCTCCTGCAACAAGTTTAACCTGAATCTAAAGCTAACAAGATGCCGTGATTGCAAAGTGCTGAAAAAGAAGCATGCAGGCAGCATCTGCACACACACACACACACACACACACACACACACACACACACACACACACACACACACACACACACACACAGACACACACACACACACACGCATATCTTCACTAAGTCGGTACACTTTCCATGTGTTTGATCAGCACTCATTAGTAAATAGACAGGTTCAGTAGTGGAGGAGGAATCTAGAAATGCAAAACAAGTCTTATTAATGAAAAGTTAAAGTAGAAGTATTCATGTCTGCAATGTTTACTATTTCTCATAAATTAATGTACACACAGTTTTTTTATTTTTTTTTCTACTTATAATTCCCACATGCCATAAAAGAGCCTAACAATTGAAAAAAAAGCATAATTACACACTCAACTAAATCAATGAACTAAATGATGTGCACTCAGTGCAACGTAATTAAAGTAATTAAAAACAATACAATAGATTGTACAGTTGGGTGCCAAAGGGAATAAAGGACATGTTCACCACATCTTTAACACACACACACACACACGGCACCTCGCCGCGACGCTCAGGTGTGTAACGTCTGAGCGTCGGGGTCAACAGGTGAGACCGTGTCGTCTTACTCTGTAGAGGAAGAGGCTGAGCACCAGGAGCACGCTGAATGTGGGTTCTCACAACACGGCCCGTCTCAATGTGTACGTCTGTACGAGCCCGGGCTCCAGGTCCTGGGTCAACGTGAAGCGTCACACTGTAATGTAATTGTTTTTAACCTGTGAGTCTGTGTACGCGTGTGTGAATGTGTGTGTGTGTGTGTGTGTGTGTGAGTGTGTGTTGTAGTCTTAGTAGTCAACATGTAGTCTTACAGACACCGACTGTAACAGAGACAGGTTTGAGTTCTTTGCCAGGCGTCTGTCTGTCAGACGGCGGAGCAACGTCACGAAAATGTCAAGTTGGAGAGTTTGAAGACATGATTTGATTTGATATGATGTGATATGATGATATGATATGATGTGATATGATGATATGATATAATGTGATATGATTTGATATGATATAATGTGATATGATTTGATATGATATGATTTGATATAATGTGATATGATATGATTTGATGTGATGTTCCTTTATTTGTCCCACAGTGGGGAAATCTAAAAAAATCAGATCAGAGCATCAATGAAAATAAATATAAAAAAACACAAAACACAATACTAAAACTACTAAATGTACTAATATTAAATATACTGTGAGGAAATACAGTAAAGTGCTGAGTCCAGCGATCTGCTGCGGTGTGACGGTCGGTGCAGTCCGAGCAGGGGGCTGGAGTCGGGTGGAGGAAGTGGGTGGAGGCTCTTGGAACTTTCTTTAAAGCACTGGTTAAATCGGTGTTAGCTGGAGTGTGGAAGCAGAATTCCAGTCATAACGCATCACGGAGAAGTAAACAACCACGCGATGCATCGACTGACGCCTCGAGTCAGCATATTCGGTCTTGACACATAATGATGTCAGCTCTCTGGAATTCTTACATTGTCAGAAATAATAAACAAAGCACATATATATATATATATATATATATATATATTATTTCATTGTAATTCTTAAAGATGATGTACAAGCAGAAATTATATTCTCAGTCCATTTTATTTATCTTAAAAATTAAAAAGGTTCCACAATAAAAAGAAATAACAAATCCTAGGTTGGGGAAAGATGTTTGCAATATAATAGGGGAAATGTTAGCAACAATATTTATGTATTTTATAATTATGGAATCAGAGAAGTCAAGGATCCTCCAGGTGCTTTCAAAATTGTAAGTTTGTGTGTCAATGGAAATAATTAGATTCTAATTGGTTGTAATTATAATTGTATAATTACCTTTTTCTATGATGTCTGAACATTATCATCTTAAATTGAACCTGAAGGAAGAACAATGTGTGTGTGTTAATAAATGATACCTGTTAATATTCATAAAACAATCCCCTTTTCATTTTAAAATAGCACTTTTGTGATACATGACATACGACTGCCACGTGATGTGAATGACTTCATAAGGCGACCCCAAACTGAAAGAACACAGATGATTCCTGTGCGTCTCCTGGTTATTCTCGAGTCTCGAGGTCCTCTCCGTCCGCTCTCCGGTGGAAGCGAGGCAGACGTGTGGTGCCGACGGTTTGTGACCTTTCATGCAACAGAAGTCCATAATTACGTTCATCAGCGCGGTAATTCTCGTCTCACTCACAATAGCCGGTTATGACACTGAGAACGAGCGGCGGCCGCGCTCAGGGCCACGGGGAGGTAATCTGGACAGATTATCGCCTCGTTTATCAGAGTCTGGGTTGATCCGGTTCACTAAAAATGGATTTCCTAACAGAACTGGGAACATATTTTTCTCATGAAAAGGGCTGAGGGCCAGCGTAACAGAGGAGCCGCGTGATTTTTAAAAATAGATTGAAAGAATTAGAGGGAAATTCATCTAGTTGTAAATGTGTTCTATGACGAGGCGTGTGCTCCTGTGTGAGCTGGTCGTGTTAGCTTGAGTCTTAGTTTTTGGTTTTATTTCATGCTGTGATTTTTTTAAAACATTTTTTTATATTGTCTGTCACTGTTTTATGTTATATTGTCTGAAACTTTGTGTGACGTGCTGCTGCTTCTCTTGTAAAGGACATTTTTAATCTCAATGAGGCATTTCATGGTTAAATAAATTTAAAATAAAAAATATAATTAATATAAATCTCTTTTTACTGGTGAAATAAAGTGTGCACTGACTTTAAATCTGGCTTTACAAATGTGTTTGAGACATCCGGGAATTCATGTATCACTAACCATTTCAAAAAGACCATTCTCATCCCGAGGAGCTGTTTGACAATAACACCTTCTGCATCCAAGCATTTGACTAAATACTATTTTTGGACGCTCGTGAAACTAGAATACAAACGCATGAACTTTTGCTCGTTGTTGTACATTTATTTCCCTCTGTTTGTGTTCTCCCAGAAGTCTTGTTGTCCCACTCGTCTCCCCATCCTGTTTCTCTGATGGCCAAATGCACGCACGGTGTCATCGAAACCAGAGTTCTGGAGGAATGCCCAAAAGTCACAATAGCAGGTTGCCTTATTAAAGCGAGGAGCATTACACCCACAGCCACAAGCTGAGCTCCGCTCTTTATTATCATCTTGTCATTGTCACGTCGGGAGTCACCGCCAGAAATGTTCCCGACGGGCCCGGGCCTGCAGCGCGTTTAGGAAAAGCCGGCTCCGCCACCGCCGCTTCGCAACGTGTTCACATTCCTCGACATGTCGGAGTTTCAACTCAACTCCGGTGACTTCCTGTTGCACGGTGCCATGTCGTAATGAATGCATCTCCTTCATTCCCTGCTCCTATCCAACGAACGAGCATTCCTGAGTTATTACAAATGGATGCTGGTCCGTTTGGTTTCTAAAACAGACCCGGCAGTTAATAAAGACGCTCGTCGCTAACGTTCGTGCATTCCTCGGGAGACGGCGGACGGCACCCACGCACTAGCGACTGCGTAAAATAACACAAAAATAAGATTGTTGATAGTAAACTGAAGTGGTTATGAAATACATCCTCTTTTATGGAGCATGTGGAGGAAAAACATTCCTGTTTTTCGGGTCGCTAAAAGGTGTTGAAGGGGAAAATTTTTAATTATAGTCGCATTAAGTGGAAAAAGCTCCTCGACTATTCTGTAAATTACAGTTTACAACAAACATTCTCTTTGGCACAAGACGCCTAAAAGGTGGAGAAATTCAAAAGACAGCGAAAAGCCTGTGACTCCATTTTCTTTACTTTGTACCCAACAGAAGAAAGGTTGTTTTTATTGAACTAAAACTATTAGTCAACTCAATGAATACCTGCATACCTACACATACGTTAGCTGCATCTTTAGTATGTATACACTACCGTTCAAAAGTCTGGGGTCACCCAACGAGACAATTTTGTGTTTTCCATGAAAACTCACTTTTATTTATCCAATGAATTTCAAAATGAATAGAAAATATAGTAAATACATTGACAGGGTTAGAAATAATGATTTTTATTTTAAATATGAATTGTGTTCTTCAGACTTCAAGTTCAAAAGGAAGGCCAGTTGAAAAGCTTCTCTGACCAGCACAACTGTTTTCAGCTGTGCTAACATAACAAAAGGGTTTCCTAAAATTCTACCCCTCCGCTAGTCTTCTAAGGCGATAACACGATGTGCCATTAGAACACTGGAGATGGGCCTCTATACAACCGTGTAGATATTTAATGTTTTTTAAACAGGTGTATCAACCTAGAATAGTCTTTTACCACGTTCATAATGTATAGAGTGCATTTCTTAATCATTTAATGTTATATTCATTCAAAAAACATGCTTTTCTTTGAAAAATAAAGACATTTCCAAGTGACCCCAGACTTTTGAACGGCCGTGTGTGTGAATATGTTATTACTGTCTGGTTTTCCTCATCGTTTATGTTAATAAACAGAAATCGTCACGTGAGCTCTCGGATTTAGGATTAGTTGATTATAAAATGATAATAATCGGTGAATTAATTAATGATGAAAAACAAATTGAAATATCTGGTTGATTAATCTCTAAAATGATTTAACAAAAAACAATCAGTTACAATTCTGAAAGACTATCATGTGTTTAATAAAGATCAGAGTGGTTGTAACATTGTGTGTTTGGGACGTTTGACCTCTGTGGTGGAACGGCGCCCTAGAGGTCACTTCATCCTCTTTTCCTGCACATCGGGTAAACACGTCAGAGTAAACACGCGTTATTCTACTTCCACTGTTTCATTCACGCATACATCCACACATCAGCCTGATAATCCATTCATCTAACCTCAGGGCCTTACTAAGCTGTCTCATAGGGACACACACACACACACACACACACACACACACACACACACACACAGGTAGTGTGAACTGGTCCGTCCACTATGCACAAGGAGCTGGTGGCCTCGAGAAGGGACACACCTTTACTTGCCAAAAGACGCACAACCCGGCAGGAACTAAAGACCATAACAAAACCTGCCATTTGTAATAAAGGGCGATGAATAGTCGTATTGTTCGTGAGTCACAGTGAGTGTGATAACATCGATGCTTTGGGAAGCATTTGCATATTTAATGACATCAAAGAACATTAGAAGCGATGTATTGATGATGTGTGTCTGTTAATTGTGTTAGAAAAACCATGAGAGCGGCTTTCAAATGATTCTTTGTGTTTCTCATTGTGTTGTGTTGAGTCCACCATGAACACGTCTTTATTAATAATAAACAATACAATTACACTGAAGTGACAAAACAATGACACAATATCAGTATGTAGATAATATGCTTTATGTGTGTGTGTGTGTATGTGTGTGTGTGTGTGTGTGTGTGTGTGTGTGTGTGTGTGTACACAATTGTCCTCACTGCAGTTTAATGGGCGGTTCACTTTCAACATATTGTATTTAGATTATTTGTTCACATTTAATTTGCTATTCTTCCAGTTTATTCTATATAATTTGAGAACAGCATTTGAACTTCCTATGAGGCAACGCCGTAGAAAACAACATTAACCTGTTTACCACGCACCTGTTAACACCTCGAGGTAAATGCACCTGTTCGCCCCCCCCCCCAAACCTATAATCAATGTCTGTTGGATTCTTATGCCCCTGATACACAAGAAGCCAGCGTGTCACTCAAACATCAAACATCAACTTTAATAAAGCCCTGGGCTGGTTGGAATGTATTAAAGTTGATGTTTGATGTTTGAGTGACATGCTGGCTTCTTGTGTATCAGGGGCCAACTTATAACAATCAAGTCACTTCACTTCAGTTTATTTGTTTATTATGGGATAATTTGTTTATTATTTGTTTATTAGCCAATTTTCACAAATTACAAATTCCCCTCCGAGTGCTTTACAATCTGTACACATAGACATGCCTGACCTTTGACCTCTGACCTCACATGGGATCAGGAACATCTCCCAACAAGCCTTCAGGGTAAAAGGTGAGAACCCTTGAGGAGAGAACAGAGGAGGATCCTCTCCAGGTGGACAGGTGTCATAGAGGTCATGTGACCAGAAGGAATCATCACACATTAAAACACAGGAACAACACCATGAAGAGGAGATGATGAAGAGTTGGTAGTCGGCATATTCCACCATCCAGACCTCCACCGTCCATCAGGTGGAGGGAGAGAGGAGGAGTGGGCGGAGCCTCAGCAGGGCCGTGGCGTATTGGTACTCGGCATATTCCACGAGTATAAAATACGAGCTGCTGTTGTGAGCAGACGTTCAACTCCCTCATGTCGCCGGGCAGAGAGACACAACACAGAGAAGTGTTTAGTTTGATTTATCTGCTACAACTCTCAGTTCTTTAAATCGGGGGTTTAAGATTTAAATTTTAAATGAATTAGCATTTTTTATTTATATTTTGCACTGAAGAATCGCTGCACTGTTATTTGTGATAATCTTATTCTTAATTATTTTTTATACTATTAATGTGTGTTTTTGTAATGCCTTGTTTTTCTTGTGTATTCTAGTTTTAATGACTTTTTCTGTTGCTTTATAAAAAAAGCTAAATAAATAAACGTGCCTTAATCATCATAAGTGTTCTTTTAAATAACAAGCAAGACCTTCGTGTTTTCCATTTAGAGAATCCAACAGGACACAAACACACGCACACACTCTATATGGAGCGCTCCGGTATTTACAGTCAGATGATTGCCGGATAAACAAATGAAATCTAAATGCCAATCGAAGATCAAACGACAGAGAATGTGAGTGTGAGTGTGTGGAAGGCTTTGATTTGAGAACAATGGGATACACTGACGGGGCCTCCCAGCTGTGGTGTGTTACTCCCTCCGCTGGTTCACCAAGGAAACATGAAGAGCATGTGTGGTTTCAGGGTTGGTTTCAAAAATGTAATTCAACTCAAATTCCCCTCATATCAGTACATGACATCACATGTCATTTAGCAGACGCTTTTATCCAAAGCGACTTACAATAAGTGCATTTCAACCCAGAGTACAAACTAAGAACAACAAGAATACAGAAAGTAACATTTCCTCAACATAGTCAAACTACAAAAGTACCACAATAAGATATTTAAGAGCCTCTGAAGTGATAATCTGTGTTTAATCCAGATATAGTCGGAAAAGGTGCGTTTTCAGTTTCCGGTGAAGCTGTAGAGACTTCCTGCTGTCCTGGTGTCAGTGGGGAGCTGGCTCCACCAATCAGGAGCCAGGACAGCAGACAGTCTGATGTAGAGTGATTAGCAAGATATCAAGTCCACTTTAACACCTGAGACCTGAGTTAAATGTTGCCCATTAAAAAGCAGTGACACACAAAGAACCCAAAACACTGCTTGCTGGTTCCTCAGCTCAGCACACTTTGCATATCTGTTGGCAGCATTGCACGTGGAAGCAATGAGTCACGATCGGTAATGTCTTCTTTCACAATACGGAGAACAGATGTACCCATCTTGGCTAACACCCTGTATTGACCTGCCTACGTTGTTTCAGTGTGCTGCTGTCACCCTGTCTTCTGACTGTCCCATCATGACACACACAGAAGAAAAGAAAAACACTCCAGTGTTTGTCAGGATTATGATATGACGACAGTCACTATTGAATCGTGAGTCATTATTATCCTTTTAAGTAAAGCTTGTTTTAGAGATTAATGTGAATACATATCTAAAGTGGCACCATACTCAGAAACATAGGAGTTGTCCATACTCATAGTATTTATATCTTACGTCTCCTACCTCATCTTTAACCTCATGACCTCCACTTCCACATTCACCTGTACTTCACCTGCACTTTACACATATCACATATCGATGTCACACCGGCACTTTATCCATATTTATATTACCACCTGCACATATTCTGCACTCTTCTGTTTTGCACTTCTGGTTAGATGCTAACTGCATCTCGTTGCACCAAGACTTGTACTTTGTGTAATGAGAATAAAGTTGAATCTAATCTAATCTAAACATGTGATCTGGTTGTAATGAATAGAAAAGACAATACTGATTATATAACAATTTAAAAAAAGTTAAGTTTAGATATAGAAGAGAAGAATAGAATAGAAATATACTTTATTAATCCCCAAGGGGAAGTTTGTTGACACAGACAGTAGCACCGATAAACTAAACACAATAAAATATAAATATAAGAAAGAAAGAAAGTGACTGTGCTTAAAGTATAGTATGCAAAGTGAAATATAAAATACAAAATAAAATAAAATATATATATGTATATATACAAAATATATGTAAATACAGCAATGTAAAATTAAATTATATATTAAATTAAATTATATATATATATATATATATATATATATATATATATATATATATATATATATATATATATATATATATATATATATATACAGTGTGTCTATGGGTCTAGCTGATGACACCAGGGCAGGGCTCTAGATGAGACCTCATAATGTACTGTCATTGTAGGAGTAAATATATATAATATTAATATCTACCGCCTCGCATTAATGTTGTTGGATCAACACCAGCTCGATGGTGACCCTACTGGCCTCAGGTGGTACTGCAGGCTCAAACCCGCCGCCAACAAACAAGGAAACGCGTGAAAAAGAGACACGTGTGAGGAGGTATATTCGTCCTTTGCTGGCCTTTCAAAAATACTCACACGAGCTATAAGTTATGTTACACGAATGATGTCATGTGTACACAATAAGCGCGTCGCTCTCCAGCGGCACGTGACTCGTGCGTAACCGCCGTGCGTCAGAAGCGTCGCCAGAAGCAGGTGGATCCAATCCGGAAGTGAGATGCTCCCCGTCCGGAAGATGGTGTCCGGCTCGTCGTGGCGCCGGACGAACAGCAGCATATGAGAGATAAACACACAATGCCACAGCGACCAGAGGCCACCGATAGGATCTGATCTCACAGCGAGGCTCTGGAGGCGCAGAGGATGGCGCTCCTCCGAGCCGCCGGGGGCTCCTACACGGTGAGGCGACATACGGTACTTTACGGGACAAGCCTTTGTCAATGTGTACCTGCTTCCTCTCAGCCGGTGTTCAACCGTACATGTACAAACTATGTATTATGAATCTGAACTATGTGTCACAACTTAGTGCGCGCGCTCAGACACATATGGGTTTATTGACATGCTCGTAACGTTGTTGACGTATAATCACATTTTATCATCCTCTCTGTCTTCCTACTTCAGGACAACCTCATCGGAACATTGCTTGCTATTTTTGGGAATGTGCTTGTCAGCATCTCCTTAAGCATTCAGGTATGATCTGTCCTCCACAAACACGTCCTGCGATGTTATTCAATTCAATTCACTTTATTTGTTTAGCCCATTTTCACAAATTACTAATGTGTCTCAGAGAGCTTTACAATCTGTACACATAGACATCCCTGACCTTTGACCTTTGACCTCACATCAGATCAGGAACAACTCCAAAACAAGCCTTCAGGGGGAAAAAGGGAATACACCTGTGTTGTGTCCCCCTTCTGGAATAGTTCAGTGTCTCATGTCCTTTTCTAATAATAATAATAATAATAATACATAACATTTCTATAGCGCTTTTCATAAAACTCAAAGACGCTTCTCAGCGTCCTCACAGCATCAGGGTCACCGTGGACAGTTAATCACTTTTGTGTTATATCATATAAACTTGGCTAAAACAATATACAATCATCCCTGACATTGATGTTTGTGTATTTTATTTTATTCAGTGAATTAAATCAAATACAATACAATATTATTCTATACAATATACAAAACAGAAAGACTGAAAAGGTATAGGTAGAATCAAAAAATGCTTATATATTCCTATCCTAAATTAATATAAAATAAAGCAGAACATTAATATAAAATACAGAAAAAATAACAGAAAATTAAAAAAGAAAAACTATATATATATATTTGTATACATATAGACACTTCCACATACATCTTTCATATAAATACATTTCAATCACATTTTTTACTCTCAAGAATTGTTTATAAATAATTCCCTTGAAAACCAAAAGGAGTTAAACCATTATTACATTCATTTCAAGATTATTCCATCGTTGGATCCTACAACAGGAACACATCTTCTTTTAATCCCTTTTCTAGCCTTATTATCCCTATTGTCCATACTCTCCTTACATATAATGTACAACATCTCTACTGCTGAGTAGTTTGTCCTCTATTGTTTGCCGTAAGCGTCCTGCAGCTCTCTCCGGTTGAGCGGAGCAGACTGTTTACTCCGTCTGCTTCCTGCACGCCTCTTGGTGCAGAAATACAGCCATGTGAAGTTAGCGGGAACCAAGGACCTGCGCGCGTTCTACCGCACCAAGTCCTGGTGGACCGGCTTCGTGCTGCTGTGTCTCGGGGAAGGAGCCAACTTCGTCTCCTACGCCTTCGCGCCCCTCGCCCTCGTGGCCACGCTAAACGCCGTGTCCATCCTGAGTGAGTCTGGAACACGTCGATTTGGCGAATTTATGACAACAATGGAGTTTTCTGAAATTGATGCATGCGACTAATTGAAAGGGTCATTTTTAATGCCGTCCGTCTTTTTGCTTTCTTTGTTTTCAGCCAGCTCGATTCTGGGTCTCATTTTTCTGCGAGAAAAGTTGAAGCCGCGGGACTTTGCCAGTAAGTTCCCCTGTGCGTGTGCAACCGGAGACACTCGGGCAATTATCATGGAATCTGTGTCTCTGTATGCACATTTTACTCAAACTCCCGACAAACATCTCACTGCCTGCACTTCCAGTAAAATGCATGAAATAACACAGTCAACAAAGTGTGTTATTTAGTTGAAAAACGCAAATTTGTAAGACCATATTAAAGAAAACTAGTAAAAAAATGACTCTTTGTTGAGTTTCAACGTGATGTCGATGGGTCTTTCTTCTTTATCAAGATATACCAAATGTCCGGACACGTTTCCTTCGTCTCTTGGCATTGAGTCATCGGTTTGCTCCGTGTGGTTTCAGAGCGCTATGGGCTGTCCTTCCTGGGCTATCTTCTCACCATCGGTGGAACATACCTCTTTGTAGCATTTGGACCAAACTCTCATGAGAAACTCAGAGCAGAGAACATTGTGGCGCACCTGATCGGATGGCCGGTCCTCTTGTACATGGTAAGGCGTTTTCTTCTCCTGACAAAGTTCAAAAGTCTAACTGTAAAAAATCCCCACAGTTAGTGTTAAAACTAAAAGAGGCACTCGGTAGAGCGCATACCTTCACATGTCACAAGGTTGGGCATTGAATTATTAACATGTTGCATTAGTTGTATGCAAATTGGATACAAATTGACCGTGCTTTGGTAAAAAGAAGATGTTGACCTTTTCATGACTTTGACCTTTGACCCGACCGATCCCAAAATCTAATCAAATCTAACCAATCATCTCACCAAATGTCATGCGATTCAAGAATATCCTGACCTTATCATGACCTTGACTTTTGATCCTATCGATCCCAAAATCAAATCAAATGCTCCCCGGATAATAACCAATCATCCCACCACATTTCATGTGATGCGGTTTAATACTTTTTGAGTTATGCGAATAACACGCATACAAATACACGGCGATGAAAACATTACCTTCAGCATTTTCAATGCGGAGGTAATAACAGTTTTTTTTTCCGATTCACAGTATTACATGTAACACATTTGCTTTAACCATGTTGTACTCTTCTTCTCCACCATAATATTGAGGTTGTGCCTTTGAAGATATTCACGTTTATCTTGATCCACAAGTAAATCCTACGTTGTGCACAATGAGTCATATTAGGTGGAACGCCATTTACCACTATGTATCATCTTCTATGGAGTTTTGATAAAATAATAATATTTCTATAACATTTAAAACCATCTTACAGAGGTTTGAAGAGGATATATGGTCACACCCTGAATGGCTGGTGGATCCGTTACAAACATTGCATCATTATTTACTTTACCTAGGGCTCTAAAACGAGTAACGCCTTTCCCTAAACGCTTGAGGAGCAGCGGCACACAGACTGAGAGACGCTCGGTGGGAGATCTCCTTTACAGCTGCAGCCGTACAAATGACCTTGACATCTCCTGTCAGACTCGATCATAATTAAAAAGTCTCTTCCTCTTTTGGTGCAAACGGTTTTCTACAAACTTGTTTTGAGCGACGCTAATTTCTCATCCTTATCGACCTGTCGTCGTCTCTCAAACATCGGTCCCCGGCTGTAATCTGGAAATGACTGCAGTGCTTCCTGTTTTTACATTTGTTTACATATCAATGTATTTCTTATTGCTCTCCTCCACATGGAATAAAAGAAATGCACATCAGTGTTTGTCAGGATTATAATATGACGACAGAATCGTGAGTCATTATTATCCTTTGAAGTGAAGCTTGTTTTAAAGATTAATGTGAATACATATCTAAAGTGGCCCCATACTCAGGAACATGTGATCTGGTTGTAATGGATAGAAAAGACAATACTGATTATAATATTTTGTTTAAATATATGTCCTTTGGGTCCAGCTGATGACACCAGGCAGGGCTCTAGATGAGACCTCATAATGTACCGTCATTGTAGGACTAAACATACACTACCGTTCAAAAGTTTGGGGTCACCCAACGAGACAATTTTGTGTTTTCCTTGAAAACTCACTTTTATTTATCCAATGAATTGCAAAATGAACAGAAAATATAGTAAATACATTGACAGGGTTAGAAATAATGATTTTTATTTGAAATATGAATTGTGTTCTTCAGACTTCAAGCTCCAAAGGAAGGCCAGTTGAAAAGCTTCTCTGACCAGCATAACTGTTTTCAGCTGTGCTAACATAACAAAAGTTTTTTCTAAAATTCTACCCCTCCGCTAGTCTTCTAAGGCGATAACACAATGTGCCACTAGAACACTGGAGATGGGCCTCTATACAACCGTGTAGATATATATATTTTTTAAACAGGCGTTTCAACCACGTTAATAATGTATAGAGTGCATTTCTTAATCATTTAATGTTTTCTTCATTCAACAAACATGCTTTTCTTTGAAAAATAAAGACATTTCTATGTGACCCCAAACTTTTGAACGGTGGTGTGTATCGTATCAATATCTACCGCCTCGGCATTAATGTGGTTGAATCGACACCAGCCGGCTGTAATCTGACAATGACGGCAGTGCTTCCTGTTTCAAAAAAAAATAATGATATCCATGTTGTGTTTCTTCTTGCTCTGCTCCTCATGGACAGCTGCTGGAGATCATCACGTTCTGCCTGCTCTTGTACTTCTACAAGCAGCGCCACGCTAACTACCTCATTGTCATTCTGATGCTGGCCGCGCTGCTGGGTGAGTGTCCGCTGGCCAAGGCCGGCAATGTTCTGCAATTTACATCGTCACGCTATTACCATACCGTGGTATACGCCACCGCAGTTATTTTTTATTCAATACAAGGCTTTCTCATTCGTTGTGTGTTTATCCGTCTCTTGTCTCTCTCTCTGGGCTGCAGGCTCGGCCACCGTCGTCACGGTGAAGGCGGTGTCGGGCATGCTGGTCCTCACGGCCGAGGGCGCCATGCAGCTCGACTTCCCCATCTTCAGCGTCATGTTGGTGTCCATGGTGGCGGCGGTGGTCTTCCAGGCCAAGTAGGTGGCGGGGGGGGGGGGGGGGTCTACTGGCCAATAGGGTGGCAACGTTAAAGGAATACTTCACCTCTTTGTATATTGTGTTGCCTAGAATTCTTGAATCAAGAAACAGGGGAACAGGACCGTCGACTGAAGTCTGGGGTCTGAATTTAAAGACGGCCAAACCAGCTTCCACGTCTCATTCATCAAGTCATATTCTCCTATTCTCCTAAAAACATGCAGCTTTGCCAACGCCTAACTATTTAAAACACGTCTGCCTTAGCGGTCTCACGCTTGCACATGCCCGAGGATTTTAAATAGTCGTGTTTTTAGCAAATATTACTGAGTACACAACCGGATAAATGAGACCTGGATTATTAGCTCCCCATTTAATTCAATTCATCAAGACTCTTCTGTTCATTATTCTTTTCCGTGTGTTTTCCTCTTTAGATTCCTCTCCCAGGCTTGTAAGATGTACGACCCGTCTCAGATCGCCGGTCTCAACTACGTCCTCTCCACCGTCTTCGCCGTGGTTGCTGGTGAGTCGTCTTCAAACAAGCCAGTTATGACCGATGGATGCAAGTCACTGCCTCCTCCTCCTCCTCCTCCTCCTCCTCCTCCTCCTCCTCCTCTTAAAGCCATTTAAAGGTCTCTTCTCTTCTTGTTTTCAGGCGCTGTGTTTTACGTAGAGTTCAAGAACGAAGACGTTCTTCACGTCTCGATGTTTTTGTTGGGGTGAGTGCATCATCGGCGTTTATCTCAAAGACATGTTGACTTTGTCACAGCAGGAAAAAGCACTCGTGTAAATAATAAAATCAATGATGGACACATTTTATTTAGCCTCCCCTGTTTCAGGTCCTGATGTTGTGCATTACTAATGATGACCTGTGCTTCTCCTGCCAAAGTAAAGTGTGTCCTGTAAGAAAGACCTGTGGCATTAGTTGTAAAAGCCACAGCTGAACAATATTACACCCAGAAGACAAACATTCAATATAATTATATCCTGTGTCGGCTTTCTGTGGAAAGTTTCTTTGGAGTTCTGACGGATGTGTGGTGCTCTGTCCAGATCTGCTTTCTGTTTCCTGGGGGTCTTCATCATCACCAAGAACAGGAAGAGGAACAAGAGCTTTGAGCCCTATGTCACCATGGACATGGTTACTGGTTAGTGCAAACTTTACATAAACACAGATGATTGGATCTCTCTTTTTTGTGTTTTTTTTACATATCTTATGTACAACCAAACACACGAGTGTGGCTTCAGCAGACGACACGGAGCATATATACCTGTAATAATGACACTCAAATCTTTTTAAGTGTTTGGTTATCTTGGATTACAATTTGAAATGTGTATTACTTTTAAACTCTGCATAATGGTTTATTTGTAATAAATCTCACATGTAGTCATTCTAACATGCAGTGCCTCGCTTGAATCTAGTATTATTATTTAGTATTATTATTTTGTATTTTTTTAAATATATGATTTATTTTTAGAAATTACAAAACAAGACTTATATACAATATATACCTCACAAATAAGGATTGACAATATATCACAGTCAAATGGTGAGGATACACATTACATGTAAAGACTATAACTAAGGAAACAAAAGAAAACACAACAACAACAACAAAAACATATACATAACAATAAGTAAAACAACAACAACATAAAAGGTATAAAAAAAGTATTTAGTATTGTGTTTTTATTTGTATCTTTTCATTTATATTAATGCTCTGATGTACACCCACTGCTGTGATCCTGAAACGAATGAATATCTCTCTCTCTCTCTCTTTCTTTCTTTCTTTCTTTCTTTTCTTCCCATCCCTAGGTATCCCGACTATTCATGACAAGGGCCTCTTCGTCCAGCCGGAGGTCAACGGGTCGTTCTCCTACGGCGCTCTGGTCAACAACGACGGCGCGGCCCCCGCGGCGCTCCCCGTCCCCCGGACACGACCAGCGGGGGACGGCGTGTCCACGGAGACGCCTTCTGGCCCCCCCGACCTGAAGGAAGATTAACGCATTCTGATTGGGGGTTCTCTCTCCTCTTTTTAACTATAAACGATATTCCAGGACCTTGAAAGATCAAGATAAATTCGGTTCTTTTCACAATTACACAACCTCTGATGGGGGAGTCCGCTGGGAGTTTAACTTCCCGTACGCTCCTCTCCACCTGCTCTCCTTTTAGATATCCCTGAACCAAAGCGTGACCTTGAGAAGCGATGCATTGTTTGGGAAGATGTCAGCTGAACGGAAGGAACCGGAAGCTGCTGGACGTCGTCGTGGATTCCCGATGATTGTGCCTTGGGGCGTCGCCTCCTTCTCACTTCCATGACTGTTAAGCTATTTCGTGCTCATCAATAAGTGCTTGTAGCGATCTGTTCTTCCATTGAGGATGATGAAGATGCTCCTCCAAAGATATACCACGTTGTTCCAAACTTGCCAAGGAGCATTGTGACTTTAAATATCTGCCTCGGACTCTGAAACGAGTGTTTTCCCTCCGTAATGTTGCCTTTCGTTCTCGGAGTTGCGTTGTTTTGCTATTTTTCCCGATGGGACCAAAGGTGGATGCACATTTTCTAATTTATTGTCATGTATTTATTCATTTTCATGTTAGCTTTTAGTGTGCCTTTTAAATAAATCTCTACGCCGGATGAATTACTGTAAGAGGGCACCTGACCCAGGTAGGTGAGTGAAGCGTCACTGTAGCCGTTATGAAACAAAAGCAATTGTAATATGTCAATACCTACTGGAATAACAATGTAAAACCTTTTAAAGGAAGGTGATAACACTCAATCATGTCAACATTTAGTTTTGGCCAACACTGTGTCTGTCACCTTTAAACCTGACGTAATACGGCCTGGGTACCGGTTTTATAATCACATTTGATGAAATACTCCATAAGGAATGGATGGATGCAGACGTTGATTCATTCGTTTCTGCATTGTTAAAGCAGTCGGGTTTGTGTCAGTATTCAATAGTCATTTTCATGATGTCCCCTGTGGTTGTGTGTGTACATCCCCATCAGCGTGTGAACCAACTGAAGCCTATACTGTTAATAAAACTGCCAACTAATGATGTATCATGTCTCCATTTCTCATGTGAGAACACTCGGCCCTCGGCTGATCCACAGGTGTTCCTATGGAGGACTTAAAATGACTTAAGAATAAATAAATAAATCTATAAATGAATGAATACAGGATTTTTTTTATAAATAAATACTGATATAAATAAATACAATAATTAATACAGGAATAAATCAATATAAGTTATACCTAAACAAGACATCATTAAATAAATATATTTCTACATTTCAGTATTTCTTCATTTATTTATGTCTGTGTCCACACATATTTCTTCATTTATTTATGCGTGACATTTATGTGTCCTATTAAAGTATTGAACACAACATTCCATTTTAAATAGTTGTTTAGTCGTGTATCTTATTGTGTGTGTGTGTGTGTGTGTCAGAGTTTGTGTGTGTGTGTAACAGGTGGACTAGAGACCCAGGCTGTCGTCTATGTGGACGGTGTGTGTCTCTACAGAAGTACCTACCTCAACACAGAAGGGGAGACCGTTCAATTCAATTCAGTTTATTTGTGTCACACATTTTCACACATTACTAATCCCCCTCAGAGTGCTTTACAATCTGTCCACATAGACATGCCTGACCTTTGACCTTTGACCTCACATGGGATCAGGAACAACTCCCAAACAACCCTTCAGGGTAAAAGGTGAGAACCCTTGAGGAGAGAACAGAGGAGGATCCTCTCCAGGTGGACAGGTGTCATAGAGGTCATGTGACCAGAAGGAATCATCACACATTAAAACACAGGAACAACACCATGAAGAGGAGATGATGAAGAGTTGGTAGTCGGCATATTCCACCATCCAGACCTCCACGGTCCATCAGGTGGAGGTAGAGAGGAGGAGTGGGCGGAGTCTCAGCAGTGGGCGGAGCCTCAGCAGGGCCGTGGCGTAGTTGGTAATAATAATAATAACTTAATCTTCTATAGCGCGTTTCTAGGCACACAGAGACGCTGAAGGCTCATTGGTCGCCGCGAGCCTCCGCCGCACGTCATTGGTCACACCTGCCGGCGCCGACGCATGCGCGTTAGGCTGCGTCAGATGCCGTCCAATAATCCAGCAATAACAAACGGCGTCGCGTCTGACGTCAGTCTCACGACACACTCGTGTGGCTTGGAGTCGGTTTGACAAAGTCACGTGACAACCCCGCGTTCACCGGGTTGTGGCGGGTCGTGTCGGTCACTGCCGGTGTTCTGTTATTTAATGCTGCTTGTCAAAAAACGCTCCTTGTGGTATTGCGCATGCGCCGAGTCGATTTTCCGAGTTTTTTCTTGTTTTTTCCGACACGCCCATCATGTTTAGCTAACCCTGTCTTTGCAACGGTGAGTGACGTCACCTTGTGGTATTGTGCCGAGTCGATTTTCCGAGTTGCACGTCATGCACGGCTGATAACGGTGAGTGACACTTTTTATAATTAGACTCATGACAGAAGAAAACACTTACTTTATGCCTTTATTTGATGTACAGATGTATAAAACCATAAAGTAGCATTTTTTTTTATAGGGTAGCATGAATCGATACACACCTATCAGTTTATGCAGCGGGTAGCACATTTTTACAAGGCAGCAAAAAATGACAACACCGGTAGCGAGGTGAGTAACACAGGCACGCGCGCATTCGCATTTGAACCGGTTAAAAAGGGACTGCACCTTGGAATGCACGCGACGCACATCTTGATGTCACGTGGTCCTGGAGGGCAACGCACATACTGGAACGCTGCTGACGTCATCGCCTTCGTGTGCACTTGTTGCACGTCATTCTGCAGAAGTTGGAGGACATTAGGAAACCGCTTTGGCTTCATATTCAAAATGCATATCACATTTCCCCCATTTAATTTCTTTAATTTCTTTATTTATGTGAGACAATGAGGTTAGTTGTCCGATGTTGTGATTAAAATATTAATACACCTTCACTCGTGTAAAGTGATCCACTAGATGGCGCTCTGTCGACAGGGCAGTGTGTGAGGTTCACATTCGAGTCACACACGTTCTTGTGTGTATGTATTTTGTATTCAGTCAATCAAATCAAATACAATATTATTATATATAATATACAACACAGAAAGACTGACAAGGTATAGCTAGAAGAAAACACATGCTTGTATATTCCTATCAGAAAAATAATATAAAATAAAGAAAAATAACAGAAAATTAAAAAATAAATATATATATATATATATATATATATATATATATATATATATATACACAGATATATATCCACATACATCTTCCATATAAATACATTTCAATCACACTTATAACTCTCAAGAATTTTATAAATAATTAATTTGAAAACCCAAAAGGAGTTCACCATTCATATATCCATTTCAACATTGTTCCATAATTGAACTCCTACAACAGAAATGCATCTTCTTTTAATCCCTTTTTTAGCCTTTTGTACCGTAAACTTACAAACATCTCAAATCATATTTACCCTCATGCATTAAAAACAAACTTTGTACACAGTCTGCAGTGACTTTACTCTAGCTCTTACATCGTCTGCATTATTTTATAATAAACCAAATCATTAAATTTCATAACATGTGATCTGTGACACAATGAGTGTGTGTGTGCTCATAGGAGCCGACAGTATTCATGATGCTGTTTAACTTCTAAAGGTTTTATAGGTCGACCCCCACATCCCCACACAATCATATAGATTATAACACTTCTCTCTTTTTACAAGTTATTCCACGTGTTGCTTTTTCTTTTTTGATTAAGAAGACGATGGTGAATCCTCCAATGAGTGGACAGAAATGAACCACATCAAGTTATTGTTTTGAAAGCACTCTGACCCTTAAGTGCACCGCTGTAATCTTCACGCAGCAGTGTCTCTCTACCTCGTTCTCTATGCGCCACTATATGCACGACCTCCTCCTAACTGAACCTCCCCTCTCCTCAGTCCCCAGCCACTGCGGTCCCCACCTGCCGGTCAGCTGACTCCCCAAAGGCTTCGACATGCTGCGAGAGAGCAACGGCCCAGAGGCCTACAGCAGCGATCCAGAGGAGGAGGAGGAGGAGGAGGAGGAGGAGGAGGACATTTGAGGAGAGTGATCAGGACGCGATGGCGGAGGAGATGATGGATGTGAGCGACCTCCCCACGGCGCTCTGCATGCAGCGTCCGTGAAGCTGCGTTCCAAGAGCGCGGTGGAGCCAACGCACCTGCTGGGTCACAATGTGGTGTGTGTGTGTGTGCGTGTACGTGTGCGTGTGCGTGTGCGTGTGTGTGTGCGCGCGTGCGGGGGGGGGGGGCTTGGAGTGTCAGTCTGTATGCTTGAGTCATGACGCTGGATGTGTCAGCACATCCAAGGTCCACAGTCTACTAACTCATGCATGATGTCACCCACAGCTTTCAGTCCTGTCATAACTTCAAACTGCGCTGCTGATCGCTCAACCACACACACACACACACACACACACACACACACACACACAGAAATGCACACTTGAGGCTGTTGTGTATTTGCCAGTCAGCATGAAGCCAGTGGAGTACAGTTGGAGTCGTGAGTCTCTGTGCATATCGTTCCATCCTGCAGCGTGAGTGTTCACGGCCACGTCTACTTGCAGGGGTCCTACGGTCATGAAAACCTGGAAAAGTCATGGAATGTTAAAATGCTAATTTCCAGGCCTGGAAAAGTCATGGAAAAAACGTAAATCATAAAAGTTTTGGAAAAGTCATGTAAATTTGTTATAATCACATGTTCGTTTACGCCGTGTTTGAAATAATGAATGTGACTTTTAAAGAAAGATGCTCATGATATAAGCCGGCGTACGCAATAATTACGCAATATTTTCTAAATTGTTCATGTTTATACCGAGATTTCAGTTTGGTCATGGAAATTTAGTGAAAAATCATAGAAAAGTCATGGAAAAGTCATGGAAATCCATCGGTCAACATGTGTAAGAACCCTGTACGTGGAGAGGTGGCGCCTCACACACACACACAGTGTACACGCCGGCCGTACACATTCTGTGATCTCTGGGATGCGTCGAGTCTTTCTTCAACTCCTTGGAGTAGAGACCAGGATACAGAGACAATACTTTTAATTTTCTGCCCCTCTTATCCATTTACGCTCTCCTACCATCCATCCATCCATCCAGCCGGCATGCCTCCCTCTCTCTCTCTTTAAGTCTCATCTATCACATCTCTCCTTCCATCTCACCTCCAGAAGCTTTCTTCTCGACATCATGTTGCTCTCCTCTTTCTAATCCCTTGGTACCTTTCTTCTCCATCCTTAATTTTTTTAACATCACCATCCCCTCTCTCTCGCTCTCTCTCTCTCTCTCTCTCTCTCTCTCTCTCTCTTTAAGTCTCCCAGTCTTTCATTCTCGGTCACATCTCTCCCTCCATCTAACCTCAACATCACCATCCCTCTCTCTCTCTCTCTCTCTCTCTCGTGAGCGTTCTTTATTTATCCTCTCTGTGTTCATGATTGCAGAGCATACAGGCTAAATGTAGCGCGTACCCTAAATCCCTTTAAATGAATCGGTCCCCTCTTTGTGAGTCGGCTGTTTGCTGCCGGCGGTGGAGTCCCCCCCCCCCATCCTCCCCCCTCGCCCCCCCCCCCTTCACCCCCTCCTCGCTTCATTACGATTCACACCGCGCGCTTTTAAGTGGAAATGCCGCCCACGCACCCTTCAGTCAGAGCGTGTCAATAGATTGTTCTCCATGCGGTTCAAATTAAATGAGCCGCGCTAAAAATAGAACGGTTGACATTTATTTCAACTTTAAAAACGAGGCCTGACATTGAAAAGGGGCAATCAGTTGTTTTGAGCTCGTAGCCGCGCTGCGTGTTACGCAACGAAGTCTAAAGTAGAGTTTAAAACAGCACACATTCTGTACAAAGCCAAACATCATTCACTTCCTGGCCATATTCAGAAGATGTTTAGAGATAGAGAAGGAGAGTCTGATCTCAGAGGGAGATGGAATTTCAAACAGACGATTGTTCATGCAACTCAAAAAAGCATGAGCATCTCTGTCTGGGGGGGAAACGGGAATATTTTAACTGATGACATCAAGGAAAGTAAAAATCTGTTGACATTTAAGAACAAATTTAAAGAAAAGACTCTGGAGAAGTACAAAGGTATCATCAATTAATGAAGCATCATAAGTAACGGTTAAGGGTGACAAGTTTTTTGTTATTTTGTTTATTGGTTTATGTAAATATGTATGTATGTGTGGATTTATGTGTATGTATGTATATGTGTGCATGTGTATGTGTATATATGTTTGTGTGTGTATATATATATGTATATGTACAGTATATGATTCTCTGAATTAAGTTTCCTTGTGAAATCACAGGTCAGGGCTCTTATAAGCTTGAGAGCTTCAGCCTCGACCCTTTCGGTAAGCCATTATTCTTTTTCTCTTTTGTTGTAAAAATCTTGATTTTTGTATATTACCGAAATAAACTAAACTAAATGGTCTACATTTTGACTAACTGATAAAAACGGGACGCCTTTTGTCTGCAAGACACATACATGTCCCCGCTCCATCATGTGTGTGTACATGTGTGTGTCTTTGGGCTCTTGGCTCCTTCCCAATATGACATTACCTTCTGGTTGTGCTCTGAAAGGCCTGCAGGAGGAGGGGGAGGGGCTCTCTGTCATCACTGGGCTCTCTGAGCGAGGGATGGACAGAGAGGAAGACACGAGCCGCGTCTTCATAAGAAGCTCTTAGCGGGCTGTGAAAGCCGTTCCTTTCTTCTGCGTCGGTGAAAAGACGGCACAACCTAGTGGCACACTTTCTCTTTTATCTGCAGTATTTTGTTCCCCTGAGCAGCTGTCATGTGGAATGGAGAGACAGCGCCGACGTTTCTACGGTTTCCTTAGGAAGTTGGGCTCAGGTCCGGTCCGATCAGCCACTGGAACCATTGGGTTTATTATTCATCTGCTCATTAAAGTTAATTCTCATGATTAAAACAGGGCGGTGGAACCACAGCCAGTGATTTGAATGATCCCTCACTGAGCTTTAATCATCGGGCTTCTCAATTGAGAACCTCAGAAGGGATGGCTATTATTCTTAATTGACCGTGTGTCATTATTGTAGACAAATATACCGTTTAAATGAAGTCCGGTGGCAAACTTTTTGATTTAACGCTAAACCTCAGAGAAAGGTGGGAATAAATCCAGGACACAATTGTTCTACAGGGTTTGTATGGTCATGGAAAACCTGGAAAAGTCATTTCCAAGCCTGGAAAAGTCATGGAAAAAAAATAAATCATAAAAGTTTTGGAAAAGTCATGGAAATGTGTTATAATCACATGTTCATTTCCGCCGAGTTTGAAATAATCAATATGTTTTTTAAAGAAAGACGCTCAAAATATAAGCCGGCGTACGCTCTCAATACACATGTTCTACAGTTTTCATGTTTGTACCGAGATTTCAGTTTGGTCATGGACATTTGGTTTAAAGTCCTGGAAAGGTCATGGAAAGGTCATGGAAATCCATCGGTCAAAATGTGTAAGAACCCTGGTTCTATTTCCAAGCACGTCTGACATGAGTTCTATTTGAGTCTTAATTAAACCGACCAAAAAAGGACCAATTCACCGACCCAAATCAAATTGCACTTAATCTGCTGTGTGTCTCTGGCCTTTAGATTTGGATTATGCCGGTCACTTAAACCTCCATTAGCTTCCCTCGGCCCGGCTCTGGCCGCGGCCCGAGGGAGCAGCGGCTCCACGCGGCTCATGAACACAACGGGCCGCGTTGCGTGGAGCGCAGCTGCAGCCGGCGGGACCTCTCGTTCTGACAGGACTCGTTATCTGCAGAAAGCGAGTGTGCACACGGAGCGAGGGAGTCGGGGACGGAGGCGTGCACGGCCGAGTAACGAGGCAAAGTGGTCTCTGTGCTTGTGGAGGGAAAGGTCAGAGGAGCCATTAGCAGCCCTCTCTCGTGATGCGTAGAGCTCGGCCCAATCAGCACGGAGCGGCGCTCTCATCGCTCTCAAGCCGTAATCAGAGCAATCAAGCCGGCGCCGGCTGCAACACGACGGCCAGCAAAATGTTTTTCATCTCCGCGGCGCTCAAGTAGGAGGAGCTTACAGCGGGACTACATCCATACTTGGATAGGAGAGCAGTCCGATGAGGGTGGGCCGTGAGGCGGGGCGGGCCCTGGGACGCCCGCGGCTCCTCTCAGCTCCGGAGCATTCACTCTCTCTTCATTGTTCGCTGCACAAATGGTGACCTTTGTGTGACCTTTGTGTGACCTTTGTGTGACCTTTGCGGGCGCCACGATGCTGGTCTGCCAGGAGCCGCTCGGCGGACACGGCGGAGCGCTTAGCAGCTGAGAAATCTGCATATTGGATCCGTTGGGGTCAGAAACACGAGTCCAGCTGAGTTCACCCTTTGCAAGTGACAATATTTACCATCTTACCCAATGAAATAAAATAAAGTCGACACACTTTTGGCATTAAAACAAAAGTGCTGAGTAAGTGCTGGGGCACATTTGTCAATACTAGCACCAATACCAAAAATAATATTTTTTTTATACCTTGTTTTGATTGGAACTATTTAATGTTCTCTTCTTGTTAGAGTATTATCTATTTATTTTTAATTTTTTGGATAGCCCATTTTCACAAATTACTCATTTGTCTCAGAGTGCTTATCTGTATGTACTCTTTTCATTATAGCTGTTTGGGGATTTCTTTTAATGGTAATTTGTGAGATTAGTATATTTTTTATGCTTCACTAACAAAGCTTCCGTTTTAATATCTGTCTGGGTTGTTAATGTGTTGCTAATATAACAGTCAGAGTAACTGATACATTTAAAGTTGAACTAACTATTTCTCTCTTGTGGTTTTACTGTGCTGCACCTCAATGTTGATCTTTCACTGATTTGTTTCTTCTTGGCATGAATGCAGTTTTTTTATTACCGTAGTGATTTAACCTTTGTTCTATCGTTGGATTATATCTTATATTTTTCAGATTTATAATCCCTATGATTGAGTTTCAAATCCTTGTCCTATTTATTAGTGGTGACGAAGCATCTCGGGCCTAAAGATGAGAGAAGTGAGATGTAAAGGGACTGTCGCTGTGTGTGTAACAACCTGTTCGGATTGTACGCACAGCGCCATGCACGCGCGTGGTGTAGTGATGTATTTGCATGTGTCACACCGCGGACTATTTCTGGGTGTCGGCCCCCGGGGGGGAGTGGGGGGACGCGAGGCAAGCGGTGCTTAGCGGGCTGAAGGTCAGACATGATCCAGTGTGGAGAGAGTGAGAGCCGCTGGCCTCTGATCCCACCGCTTCACGCATATTATTCTCACCGCACGCCTCACCGACCGCGGGGCGCTGGTTTCTCCTTTATTCATCAAACGGGAGAAAACAAAAAGCAATTTAAGTCAAGCAGACAACGATGGAGAGCGAGAGCAGTCGGGCTGCATCGAGCGGCTGACAAGATGACAGTGTTCTCCTCTGCGATGACAGCTTCTCCTTCATCTGGTTTCTTCTTCTCCAGAGTATCTCAAGTCAAAGTCAGCTCTCGGCTTTCCCAGTAAAAAAATAGCCAAACTAATGCTGTGACCCGATATTTATATTATCTTATTTGTATAAGCTAATCCATGTCTACAGAACATTGTTGAGCGTTTACTGCACAGGTTGATCAACGATGTTTGTGCATGTACAGACGGGCTGTGAGTTAAATAGGAAAGAGATGATCGGTGAACGATGAAGGCCCTGCACAGCCGTGGTGATTCATGCATTATTTTGTGTGATTATGTGTATTCAGGTCTATATGGGTTTGGTGTGTTTAATTGTCATCTTGCTCATTTCCCTGTTTTATCTGTTAGGATGGAACAAGTTACACCTAAATCATCTCCATGAGTCAGACCTGGTGTTTACGTCATTTCAGCCCGGTACGCGCAGAGCGGTCATTAAAGTTCTGGGGAACGAGTCTTTACGGCGAGTCAAAGGCCGAGTCTGAGACCACTCCCTCCTCCACCCGTTCATTATTCCCTACGCAACAAGACACTGAGTTGTTACTCTGTGGTGAGCTGCGATGTGAGATTCTGTACACACAACTGTCCTTTTTGCCGAGCATTGCATTGTGGGAATGTGTCCATAGTGAGCCACTTAGTTTAAGTGTATAGGTGGAGATGTACGCAGTTATCACAGCCGCCCTGCTGCATTCAATTCAAATGAGAAACTCCCCTCAGAGAGCTTTACAATCAGTACACATAGACATCCCTGACCTTTGACCTTTGACCTCACATGGATCAGGAACAACTCCCCACAAGCCTTCAGGGTAAAAGGTGAGAACCCTTGAGGAGAGAACAGAGGAGGATCCTCTCCAGGTGGACAGGTGTCATAGAGGTCATGTGACCAGAAGGAATCATCACACATTAAAACACAGGAACAACACCATGAAGAGGAGATGATGAAGAGTTGGTAGTCGTGACGATCGCTGCCTTTCTTACTTCCATATTTATATTTGTGAACCAGACAAAACACCGACCTCGAAGTCTCTCAGAATTTGTGTTTTGCAGCATTCTTCTATCCTCAATCCCCCCCCCCCCCGCACAGGGGCTGTTTACGACAC
The DNA here is from genome assembly GCA_036178185.1 of Liparis tanakae. NCBI lineage: Eukaryota > Metazoa > Chordata > Actinopteri > Perciformes > Liparidae > Liparis > Liparis tanakae. The sequence continues at coordinate 22,152,288 of CM070093.1, forward strand.
TATAAGATCTAGCATGCGTCGTGAGATGCTGTATTTCTTTGTTCTCTGTCGTGCTCCTGGGAGTCTATTTAAATCCAGATTATTTTTTGGGTTGAATCAGTCTAAAAACAGAAATGTTCTGTGGGCGTCTTCAAGATAGCCGTTCTCAATAAACAGCGTTTTGACTGAGGTATAAATGGAGTCCCGTGAATCGAGGCGTAACTGCAATCAGTGCGTGACGTAGAAAATGTTCTGCACATAATTGCTTTTAGGTACGAGTGTGTAAAACGAGGAGCTAAAATAAACCCACAGGCAACGGGAATGGATCCGACCGAGAGGCTTTAGAGAACCATTATTAAAGATATGTTTTTTAAATCAAATGCAGTGTTTTATTTCTGTACGATTCGGTCGGACTGCGTTGTACGTCTAAAAGTGGTGCTGTTGCAAGGAAATCTGACTTCCAATTGGTCCAACGATGGAATAATGTTGAAATGGATGTAAGAATGGTTTAACTCCTTCTCGGTTTTCAAGGGAATTATTTATAAAACAATTCCTGAGAGTTATAAATGTGATTTAAATATATTTATATAGAAGATGTATGTGGAAGTCTGTCTGTATGTATATATATATATATATATATATATATATATATATATATATGTATGTATGTATGTATGTGTATGAATGTATATATTTATATATATATATATATATTATTTGTATTATATGTATGTATGTATGTGTATGCATGTATATATTTTATATATATATATACATATATGTATGTCTATGTATGTATATATTTATATATATTATTATTTGTATTGTATGTATTATATGTATGTATGTGTATGTATATATATATATATATATATATATACAATTTTATTATTTTCTTTGTTATTTTTCTTTATTTTATATTAATTTTCTGATTTATTTTATATTAATTAAGGATAGAAATATATAAGCATTTTTTGCTTCTACCTATACCTTTTCAGTCTTTCTGTTTTGTATATTATACATAATAATATTGTATTTGATATTACACATTAATACACATTACTGCTTCTCCGAGTTATTCCTGAGGAGGGAGAAGCCGGCATCCACATCGATTCCTGCCGCCTGTCGCCCACAGAGCAGGACGACTGACAGACGGCTCCTCGGCACTCGTCTTTGGCCGTTGTTACTTTGCCGGAAAATTCAATTTGTTTTCCTTTGCTTCTCGTTTGTTCCTGTTTTTCTTTTGATGCTTCGTTTGTTCCTTCCTCCCTCGAGTGTTTCCTCTCAGTGAAGTTCGTCTTTGTGTGCATCTCCCTCTCCTGGCCTATCGCTGCCTCCGTCATGTCGCTCATTGATGTTATTGGCGTCTGGGGTCGGCGTGGCAACCTGTCCTGGTGATGTGTGATCTGCTGCACTGGTGGCTTGTCTGGAATAGATCTGGAAGCTGAAGCATAACTCTCTGTCGCCCTTTTCATTCCGGATGCTTCTGAATCATCCTTTAAAGTTTGATTGTTCTCATATTTACCTTCGCATTGAAAATGCGGAAGGTCATGTTTTGATCTGTGTATTTGTATGTGTGCATGTGTGTTATTCGCATAAGTCAAAAAGTATTAAACCGAATCGCATGCAATTTGGTGGGATGATTGGTTATTATCCGGGGACCATTTGATTAGATTCTGGGATCGATCGGGTCAAAGGTCAAGGTCATGAAAAGGTCAACATCTTCTTTTTACCATAGTAAATTTATATCCAATTGGCAACTAATGCAACATGTTCATAATTCAATGCCCAATCTTGTGATATGAAGGTATGCGCTCTACCGAGTGCCCCTTCTAGTTGTTCTTGTTCTTCTTATGAACCTTACATTAGTGAGTAATAGAGATCCTGTTTCCCTCTTTGTTTGCCTGCATCCGTGAATGCTTCCCGTCCGAAGCGCTAGGACCTCCACGGGTCCTTCCCCTCCTCTCCTCTTCCCCTTTCTTTTGTTGTTGTTGTTGTTGTTCTTCTTCTTCTTCCTCGTTGTGTCTGGCCTTCAGTGGCGATGCCGGCATGCAGGTCGGAGAGCCGTCCGACCAATCCACAGGTTTGACCTGATTTAGAGGCAAAGCAATCAGCGGGACCATCGGCACGTGTCCCTCTGCCCTTCCTCGCCCATCCCCCTCCTCTCCCTCGGTCTCGACATGGCGGCTCCCCTCTGCAGCTCCTGAGCTGCCGCACCGGGTCACTGAGCAGCTGCTGGTGGCCCACCAGATGTGGCTGTGCACCACAAACAGACATTTGAGAATGCAGAAGGTCATGTTTTGATCGCTGTGTATTTATTTGTTTGTGTGTTATTCGCATAAGTCAAAAAGTATTAAACCAAATCGCATGACATTTGGTGGGATGATTGGTTATTAACCGGGGACCATTTGATTAGATTTTGGGATTGATCGGGTCAAAGGTCAAGGTCAAGGTCATGAAGAGGTACTAAAGAAGTGGCTGTGGCGTATGCGCTCTACTGAGTGCCCGTTGTAGTTTATTTTGTGTACGTGATGGAAAAGTATTCTCATATGACCAAAAGCACAATCAAAAGGCCTCTGGTGCAGCCTAATTAATGAACTAACTAGTATTGCATATCGCTGAGTACGCTGATCCGATATCACGTTATCGTAGAACGTATCACATTACATCACGTGTCATTTCATTTCAACCTAGAGAACAAACTAAGAACAACAAGAATACAGAAAGTAACATTTCCTCAACATAGTCAAACTACTAAAGTACCATAATAAGATATTTAAGAGCCACTGAAGTGATAATCTGTGTTTTAATCCAGATATAGTCTAAAGGTGCGTTTTCAGTTTCCGGTGAAGCTGTAGAGACTTCCTGCTGTCCTGGTGTCAGTGGGGAGCTGGCTCCACCAATCAGGAGCCAGGACAGCAGACAGTCTGGATTTCGAGTGATTAGCTCGAGGTGACGGAGTCACGTATAAGCTCATTTTCTCAACATAACAACAACAACAACAACACGCGTCACTCGCTACCCAATCTGAACATCCGGCACGATCGGTACTGCACACGTGCAAACTAGTGCACACACAAACTAGTGCACACACAAACTACTGCACACACAAACTAGTGCACACATAAACTAGTGCACACACAAACTAGTGCACACATAAACTAGTGCACACACAAAGTAGTGCACACACAAACTAGTGCACACTCAAACTAGTGCACACACAAACTACTGCACACACAAACTAGTGCACACATAAACTAGTGCACACACAAACTAGTGCACACATAAACTAGTGCACACACAAAGTAGTGCACACACAAACTAGTGCACACTCAAACTAGTGCACACACAAACTAGTGCACACTCAAACTACTGCACACACAAAATAGTGCACACACAAACTCTAGTGCACACACAAAGTAGTGCACACACAAAGTAGTGCACACTCAAACTAGTGCACACACAAAATAGTGCACACACAAAATAGTGCACACTCAAACTAGTGCACACACAAACTAGTGCACACACAAAGTAGTGCACACACAAACTAGTGCACACTCAAACTAGTGCACACACAAACTAGTGCACACACAAACTAGTGCACACACAAACTAGTGCACACACAAACTAGTGCACATACTAACTCGTGCTGCATTCACAGTGGTGCTGAATGACGGAGCTAACGGATGACTCATGGGGTTTGCATTGAGTTGCGATGCAGTCATCTTCATTCGGGAAGAATGTTTATTGCCAAGACTGATGATGACGTACGGTTGTTTCTTTGCCTCCACTGCATTCTGCAGATACACCCCCACCCCCCCACCCCTTGCCTCTGATTGGTTCCCACCCTGACGTGAGCCTGTTGTGTATAAACACTTATCTGCCCACTTTAAACCAGCGACAAGTGACGGAAATCATGACTCAATTGAAATAACTCAAACTGTTCTAACTTTGGAGAATAAAGCCGTGTGATGATGATGTCATCGTCTGGAGGCTTCTGTCCTGGAGGGATGTTTAACATTCTGCCTTCATGTGCACGATCCACATAGCAACAGGCTCCTCTTAGTTAACCAGGAGGAACGAGACGATAACTATTCAGTTTATTACATTACACAGGGCTTTACAACCTGTCCACAGGACGTCCCCTCACACGACCTCACACAACCTCCCACGACCTCCCACGACCTCCCACAACCTCACACAACCTCACACAACCTCCCACAACCTCACACAACCTCACACAACCTCCCACGACCTCACACAACCTCACACAACCTCACAACCTCCCACGACCTCCCACGACCTCCCACGACCTCCCACAACCTCCCACGACCTCACACAACCTCACACGACCTCCCACAACCTCCCACGACCTCACACAACCTCACACAACCTCACACAACCTCCCACAACCTCCCACGACCTCCCACAACCTCCCACGACCTCACACAACCTCACACAACCTCACACGACCTCCCACAACCTCCCACGACCTCACACAACCTCACACAACCTCACACGACCTCCCACAACCTCCCACGACCTCCCACAACCTCCCACGACCTCACACAACCTCACACGACCTCCCACAACCTCCCACGACCTCACACAACCTCACACAACCTCACACAACCTCCCACGACCTCCCACGACCTCACACAACCTCCCACGACCTCCCACGACCTCCCACGACCTCACACCGGAAGAGGAAACCTCTTAAACGTCTCGCCATTAAATATTCTTTAAACTTATCCACCGCATTCAGATCCTCACATGGAGCACGAGACCTGTTCCCCCTCCAGCCTGAATACTAGAACACTTGGTCCTCTCTCTCTCTCCCCCTCTCTCTCTCTCTCTCTCTCTCTCTCTCTCTCTCACCCTCCCACTGCTTTTATTCCTTCTGTGCCATCCTGCCTCCTCCTGCTCCTCCTCACCTCCGCCCCGTACATCTGTCTCTCTGGCCTGTGGATCCTCTCTCATCCTCCCATCTCTCTGTCTCCCCCCGTCTCCTCCCGTCTCCCCCTGTCTCCTCCCGTCTCCTCCCGTCTCCCCCTGTCTCCTCCCGTCTCCCCCCATCTCCTCCCGTCTCCCCCTGTCTCCCACAGTCTCCCCCCGTCTCCTCCCGTCTCCCCCCGTCTCCTCCCGTCTCCCCCCGTCTCCCCCCGTCTCCCCCCGTCTCCCTGCGTTATAAATAGCGTGGCCTAGATTACAGCAGCTGCCTGGCGCTGGCACCGGGAGTTTGGGTCGGGCCAAGAGACGTAGCCCGGTGGAGCGAGAGGTCGGCAGGGACGGGACGGTGTGTGTGAGTGTGTGTACGTCTGTGTATGTGTACATGTGTGCATGTGTGTGTGCTAGTGTGTGTGCAGATCATATTGATAGTGCACCTAGAGCCGGCAGTCTTCATTCCTTCCATTATTCTGCTGTTACATCACACACACACGCACGCACGCACGCACGCACACACACACACACACACACACACACACACACACACAGCTCACATCGCTTGTTTGTTATATTTTTATGCATTTTTGTTGTTGTTTATTTTGGCGAATTGTGTCAGGGAACACGTCTGTACCGTGTGTGGTTGTGTTTGGCTTGAATCTACAGATGACGAGGCACAAACACAGGACATGTTAAAGACATCTGTGTGTCCTCGTGTTTATGCGTCGGATCGTCTGGTCGGTGCGTTGCGTGTGTTAACGTCGTTACGTGCATTTCGAGCGTCTTCCCGCCGCCCCGGTGATCCGCTGCTCTGCTTCCCCCCCGCTCCGAGCAGAGCTCGACTCCAGAATACAGATTCTGCTCGTCAGTCTCGCCACTCGAGCGTCTCCTCCTCCTCCTCCTCCTCCTCCTCCTCCTCCTCCTCCTCCTCTCATCTCTTATGAAGTGCATCACGCACATTAGACACACTGACATATCTCTTTCATATTTCCATTTTCTTAATGTATCCTTTGCTTGTTATGGGCACGATACAATACACTTCAAGGCCATAAAAATATCCAACTTTGCAGCCGATGTATCGCCAGTGTTGACCTGAGACACCGGACCGCCTCCAGAGGAGTCGAGGAGTCGAGGTGAGGAGGTGAGGAGGTGAGGAGGTGAGGAGGTGGAGCTTGAGCTCTGGGGGCTCCGGGGGGCCGCTACACACTGTGTAGTAGTACACATGGTAAACGTATACTTTTACTCCCGACCGTTTAAATCAGCCACATCTGAAAAATAATTGTAGCTATTGAAGTGAAACAGACGGAGACTGTTATAACACGTCTGTAAGACATGAGCAGTCGCTCCCAGAGCCGCTGCTCGTCATGTTGGTGCCCTGAGCACAACTCCTTCATGATGAAACCCCCCCCCCACCCCCCATAAGAAATATGTTAAATGATCAGCACATTCCCCATATTTAACAATGATTAAACATGGACGTACCTGAAAGTGACGCACAGGCATCGGCTCTCTGTTTCTTTCTTTTCCTTTTTTCCGCCCCTCACTCCTTTTGTCTTTTTGTGGCCATTTTTGAAAAGTTGAAGCTTAATGTCAAAGGTCATCGGGCCGCTGAGAGGAAAGGACCACGAGAGCTGGGAAGATGAATGTTGTATTTTATTTGTATTTATTTTGGGGGGGGGCACCATCGTGACTTTTTTTGAGCAATTAACTCTATCTCTTGTTCTGCCTGTTTCTACTCTGAAATAATCTCAGCGTTATAGTGATTATAACTATAATGATGTTTAGTGGCCTGTGTGTTGGCGCCCCCTCGGCGCCCTACGCTCGGCGGCGCCGGTCGCCCCTCTCACCTCTGAGTCCTCCTTTGAAGAGGATAAAGAATGTGTTTCATTGTTCTCGCTGTTCTGGGCGAGCTGAGATCTAACGGAGGGAATTGTGAATCGGCAGAAGAGAATCGAGGAGGAGGAGGAGGAGGAGGAGGAGGAGGAGGAGGAGGAGGAGGAGGAGGAGGAGGAGGAGAGCTGCAGAACGAGGCCAGAGAGGAAGAAAAGTGCTTTCTCAGCCCCAGTGATCCCTCCTCCTGATGGAGGAGGCTTTGATAATCAAACCGTCTCGGTACCCCTCCAGTGAGCGGCCCGCGGGTCCGAGGCGCTCCAGAACCTTTCTATCCTCAGACGTCCGGCCCACATGCCACGCCATGACGTGATATTGATGTGGACGGCGCTTCACGGGGCTTTCTACGAGATTGGGAGCATTTCTTTTGCCTCTCGCCCGCTTTCAAAACGGCAGCGGAGCCGGCAGCCAACACTGAAAAGGAGGTTCTCGTCTGCTGACCACTCAGAAGCACTTTACACGTCAACATTCACCCATTCACACACACACACACACACACACACACACACAAACACACACGCACACACACACACACAGGAGCTGCCCGGCGTTTGCTCTCGTGTCCAAACATGCACTGAAAGCTCAAATAAAAGCGTTGATAATATTAAACTGTTTCTCAATGTTCACGTCAGTTTGTTCCTTCGTATACGAAGATACAGGAGATACATGTTGTTTTTTATATATGATTCATTTTTAGAAATTACAAAACAAGACTTGTTTTATATATATATATATATATATATATATATATATATATATATATATATATTGACAACATAACACATAGTCAAGTGGTGAGGATACACATTACATGTAAAGACTATAACTAAGGAAGCAAAAAAAAATAAAGCAAACAGAAAACATATACATAACAATAAATAAAACAACAGCAAAATAAAAAGGTATTAAAAATAAATTAAAATGCTTTGAATATGTGTTCCCAATAAAGCTGTTAAAACAGGATACTGGTGCGTTGTTCATATCATCGTATTCTTTGGCTCAACCCGTTGTTCATTTTAGCCATTCATTCATACATTTGAGTTATTTCAGGGTTTATTTTAAGCATTTATTTATGACTTTTCGTGAACTATTTCAACCATTTGTCCATCTTGTTTTGCCGTGTCAGTCATGTATCTGTTAACATGAAGCATCTTCTTTTCCGTTCCTTCTGGCTTCCTCTTCTGAGCTCGTTAACTGGTTCCAGGCTCTTTCAGTCGCAGCAGGCTCCGTTCAGGTGTCACAACTCACTCAGGTGGAGGAGCGAACTGTGCAGCCTCTCGTAGCTCGAGCTGCTTATTGTGACCTCTGACCCGAGTTAGTAAACAAAATATATGGACATGTGTTTTCATTTAACGCTCCTCTTTTTTTATTTATTAACTGAGCATCTCCACAATCTGTCTACACGCCTCATGCGCCCGCGGTTCCTCTGGTTCCACGTTCTCTCGAATCGCTCCGGGCTGAACCACGTCGGGTCGGACTTGGTTGAAAGTGAAGGCGTGACGCTCGTCTTTGTAAATAGAAGCAACTGGAAAAGAGAAGTTCTGAACAGGCCCTAAATAAACGCTCACAGCGCGTGGCGAGCGGAGGCTCCGTCAGATCCCAGAAAACAGGATTTAAAAGATGCTCTGCTTTGTCACTTCTCATGATTAATGAGACGGCCACGTTCAGTTCAAGTCAGTTTATTTGTATCGCCCATTTTCACAAATTACAAATGTGTCTCAGAGGGCTTTACAATCTGCACACATAGACATCCCTGACCTTTGACCTTTGACCTCACATGGGATCAGGAACAAGTCCCAAACAACCCTTCAGGGGGGAAAAAAACACCTTTAAGTAACACCTAACACCCTCAAGAAACAAGTCACACCTTCTCTACTGGCTTCTCTTTCTTACCCCCGTGACTTCCCACTTCCCTCCAGTCCCCCGCGTGAAGCCGCTGGCCCAGGCTCAGTTTTTTATTTTGCATTAACGGCTGGATTTTTTCCAGACTCGGTGACTGACTGATGTCTGGTGGAAGAATGTCACAGTCATCCTCACACGTCTCACTAATGTCCTCCGTATGCACAGCATGGACAATGCCTGACACACACAGACACAAATAGCCTCACCGCCACGAGCCGTCGTATTAATAGCTTACAGGGGACTTAGCTGTCTCGGCCGAGCAATTATTATTATTATGAAATGAAGGGACAGAGAGATGGTGTGAGTGACGGAAATAAAACGACACGGGTCGTTATGCAATGGCGTAATGTCTGTGGGAATGTTTTAGAAGTGGAAACTCACACGGTATCATGACGGTTAAGAGAAGCCGGGTTCAGTTAATCTCCAATCAACCAGTCGGCACTAAAGTTATCCGCACAGCTCACGGGGAAGTTGTCGCTTTCCATCTTTGGAGTCTTTCCGGACTCCACAAGGCGTTCGCCCTCAGGACTGATGTCCGAAATAGATCCGTGTGAGCGTTGTGTTCGCTGCACGTCGGGAGACGGCAGTGTGACCGCCACGCAGCATCGCGGTCGGTCTGTTATTCTTAGGCCCGTGAAGCCACATGCCAGGTCAGCTAACGGGCGGCATGCTACCCAATAGCATGCAGCGGACAGGCGGAGTTATGCAATCCTGCCTTGAGGGGGGGGGGGGGGGGGGGGGGGTATACACGCTGTATGTAGTAAAAAAGCTTTCAAATGCAGCGCTGCTATGAGTTCACTTTGTAAGGATATTACGGGTATTCTAGGCCTGGGAATCTGCCGTGCCGCTCGTAACGTTTATTAATGCTCAGGTGATGGACACAATAACACGAACACCTGTGTGTGTATGTGTGTGTGTGTGTGTGTGTGTGGCGGTTCCCAGTCCTTTGGCTCGTGACCCCTGGAGACTGGTGTACTCTTTGAGAGCTGAGCATGCTTAATCAAAAAAGAGCAATTGGATGAAAGATCGTTTTTAAATAACTGATACGATTGGTTTATTAATCAATTAGAATGAATCACCAACTTTGTTATAGATTATACAAATACCCCAACTAATGTTTTTTATTTTAATAGTTTGATCAACTTGAATGTCTTTGGTGTTTTGGATCTTTGTGATGTCTGAACAAAATGTACTGAATAATTGAAAAACAAATTGACAGATACATTGATAACTAATTTTTAGTTGCATTCCTACCAAGATATGACCTTGAAATGTGCAGTTAGATTTTATATATATATATATATATATATATATATATATATATATATATATATATATATATATATATATATATATATATATCGGCCCGTATGGAGCGCCATTGAAACGCACGCGCCGTGACCAGCGCGCGCTCCGTCAGGGTGACACACACGAGGCCGTGACGTGATGGATCTGGTGGACAGAACAACACGCGGAAAGACGAGGGAGGCGGAATAAACCGGACCGTGAGTTCTGCAGTGGCCCGTGCGCGCGGATCGTGGCGTAAAACACGACGAACGTGGAGGATGGCGATGACGTCAATGTGGAGCCAAGGGGGGAGGGCAGGAGAGAGAGAGAGGGAGGGAGAGAGAGGGAGAGAGAGGGAGGGAGAGAGAGAGCTCGCGCGCTGCTGCAGCATCCCTCTGAGCAGCGTCAGTGCGGTGAGGAGTCCAGCAGCAACTCTCCTCTCTGACTGACCCGCCGGACTGGACTTTACCTCGAGCGTCTGGAGGAAGAGCTCCGGGGGACTCTTCGTGTTCGACCTGCAGCGCGAGAGAGGAAGAGGAGGAGGAAGACTTCTAACTCCGTCCCGGCTGTTTTTCTCTTCTTCTTCTTCTCCCCCCCTCCCCCTCCCCTCCCTCCCCACCCCCTCTAACCACGGAAGGGAATGCCATCGATAAATATGAAACTGGAGATTGTGACCATCATCGCCTGCGAAGTGGACATCGAGGTGTTTACCTCAGACAAAATGCAGGTACGGCGCCCGCGCGCACACACACACACACACACACACACACACACACACACACACACACACACACACGCACAAAAAGAAAGAAAGAAAGGGGAACGAACGTCGCAGCACTACCCGAGCGGGGTGCTTGTGCAGCAGTGTGCTCGGGACCGACTGCACGCTGCCCTCCACGTGCACGTCTCTACGCGCACGTCCCGGTGACGTTGTCTGCAGCCCGGTCTCTCAGCAGAGGGGTTTTTATCAATGGGAGCCGCGCAGCGTCGCGCGCACGGCCCAGTTGATTGACGCCTTATGAATTGCAGAAATGGGGAGACATATGGCAAGAATGGGACACACACACACACACACACACACACACACACACACATAAGATCCTCAATGCACCATTTGTTGTATCGTTGTGTGAGTGATGGAGCATGAGGCGTAGGGAGATGACGCGTAAGTTGAATGGGGGGGGGGGGGGCAGTAGTCACCTGCAGGTGAAAGAACCGCGGCCGTTTTAGACGCAGTGGTGGACGGACCACAGGCCGTCCCCCCCCCCCCCGTCCCGCTGCCTCCTCGTCCCAGCAGCGGGTGCACAGGGTGAGGTGGGATACCGAAAAACAACCAGCCAATAAAAAAACTCATCCCATTATTGCTAACATCATGTAGTATGAATAGTCCAACTGCGTTAGATTGGTGCTATAGGGGATACAAATACAATGTAGGTGTTTCCATCATGGTGTTGAGTCAAAATGGACTTAACTGGAAGTACATTACGGTATAAACTCAGCGCCGACTTGAACGCTCCCTGCGCTCATATTTTATTGACATGTCCTCGGGTCAGGTTCAGGTATTCAATACGCAGCCTGTCAGTCACAGAGCAGGGAAGCAGTCGCTCTGAGGTGTGTTCAAAGTGAGCCTGGGGGGACATCACCTTTGACACGGACACTAGCCAGTTTCGGGGTCCTTAAAGGCCACACAGATGGTCTGCCGATGCTCGGCTCACCCGCTAAACCCTTTGGAAAGTGCATGTCAGAATATGTTCCCTCACCTGCTGGTCCCGGTCTGATTTGACTCATCATCAAAGAGACGGAGACAATCGCAGGAAGGGAGACAGAATGAAGCCGAGCTGCAGCTCAGGGATACAAAGACTACCATTGTGGCTGAATTCAGCGATTCGAGAGCTGCACACCCTCATCCCCCACGGCACCGTCCTCAGCTAAATGTCATCACTTTTTTTGCAACTCTGTCCGATGATGACTAACCATGCACTCGCCACACAGAGGGATTTGTGCAGCTATGTGAAATATCCTATTCATGTGTCTGAATGACACGTAAACTCCTGCTTATCCATATATGGGCGTAACACCCGGGCCTCTGACCCACCCTGTGAAGCCAGGCAGCTGCTGCTCCCAGACCTCATTACACCTCCTACCCACTGCAGAGCCGTCAAGGTGAAAGACACTAATGTGTCGCCCTGCAGTCGTCCTGTAATTACAGGAGAGCGGTCATCATCCTTAAGGTTACCAAGGGACTCTGTCTGTGATTGTGCAGAATTTATCAACTCTCGGTTCTCCGGATCATGACAGTGAACGCCTCTCTGTTTACACCAGTCGTGTGGAGGACTCAGAACACACGTGCTGTTTATGTATTTGTTATTGAGTCGTGTTGGTGAACTCTTGAGTCCAGACGGGCAGTCTGATCACAGTCTACTCACGTTTCATGTCCAGCAGCTCTCCTCAGCCCACCCAAAGAAAACAAGGTCTTTACACAATTAAAAGAGCAGACAGAGGGGCTGACTTTGGAATGGCACAAAGAACACCACTAATCCTGCTTTCTGGCACACGGGGAGTGATGGAGCGGGCGGATTAAAGCAGGACAGGGGGAAACTAAGGCCTCTGATGGAGCTCACCTCCCCTTGTTTTTATTAATATCTCCAAATCTGGAAAATGAGAACAAATCATCTCAAGGCTCCTGTTTTGGTTGCAAAGCACTTGAGATGAACTACTATGTGGATTGCTGCTATATATAGACATGTCGTACAACGATTAGGCAACGAAGTGCTTGACTGGGTGACGTGACGAAGAGGAGTGAAGGGTGTGTTTCTAATCAGAGGGGACGCTGCGCGCCGGGTCGTTGTTTTGGCGCGGTGGAAACGGCTCGGCTCCGTCCCCGCTGGTTACGTCATTAATGAGCCGAACACACGGTGGACGGAGCCGGTTGTTGTCGCAATACCGGCGGAGCCGCCGCTACAGAGGGCTTTTTATACCGGAGGTGCTTTGTTTATATCTGGGAGGAAACGGAAAGGGCCGATTGTTGCCGTGCGGCGGAGCGAGGCCGGCGCCGGGGCGCGCGCGCGGCTCGTCACCGCGCTATTGTTACCTGGAAAATGGAGCGGCGTCAGCAGACGATGGCACAGGACGCGCCGTGAAGGTCACGCGGTGAAGGTCACGGCGCGGCGGCAGGCAGAGGACGTGTCACCGAGCAGAGTGACGCGAGGTTCACCGTTACCGCGGACTCTCAGTTTCACGCTGCTGTCTGATACGTTTCTTTGTTTACGCGCTTGTCCCTGTGGCGGTTGACCATTTATTTGCTCTTTCATACCGGCGTGGATAATGAATGATCCCGGCCACTCGCTCCTTCTGTGGAGGAGTGCCTCTGCAGTCCGTCACTGAGTTCAATGTGTTTTTAAATCTGAAGCGTCGGGAGGAAACGGGACTTTATAACCCGCCTGGCTGGAGGAAACACGTTGTAACCTGGAGAGCGGCTGCCATGCCAGAGACAACGGACAGCTGGTGCTCTCTCACACTCACACTCACACACACACACACACACAGAGCGGCAGACACACACCGTCAGCACAGATACGTCGCGCTGAGGAGCCTCGACACGTTTCCGTCCACCTGGATTCATTTTCCATCTGTCCCGTCTGTCCCTTGAGTCATATGTCGGCTCTCAGACTTTACTGCCTCAGAAGATCAGTTCTTTTTCAATTCAGTTTATTTCTATAGCCCAGTTTCACAAATTAGAAATTCCCCTCCGAGTGCTTTACAATCTGTACACCCAGACATCCCTGACCTTTGACCTTTGACCTACAGAAGTACCTACCTCAACACAGAAGGGGAGACCGTTCAATTCAATTCAGTTTATTTGTGTCGCCCATTTTCACACATTACTAATCCCCCTCAGAGTGCTTTACAATCTGTCCACATAGACATGCCTGACCTTTGACCTTTGACCTCACATGGGATCAGGAACAACTCCCCAACAACCCTTCAGGGTAAAAGGTGAGAACCCTTGAGGAGAGAACAGAGGAGGATCCTCTCCAGGTGGACAGGTGTCATAGAGGTCATGTGACCAGAAGGAATCATCACACATTAAAACACAGGAACAACACCATGAAGAGGAGATGATGAAGAGTTGGTAGTCGGCATATTCCACCATCCAGACCTCCACGGTCCATCAGGTGGAGGTAGAGAGGAGGAGTGGGCGGAGCCTCAGCAGTGGGCGGAGCCTCAGCAGGGCCATGCGTAGTTGGTAGTCGTCATATTCCACGATCCGGATCTATGACGTCTCGTCGGGTCCGATGGAAGTTCTGGTTGTAAAGAGGAAGGAGGAGAGATTTGATGACTAGTCGTCGTGATGTTTTTGTTCTTTTTTGACGCACGCCCTTTCATAATGTGCCGTCACTCCCTTGAAGTTGCAACATTTATTTTGAGCCTCTCAGCAACAAAGGGAGTCGTTCAATGCTCCTCGTCAAGTTCACAGCATGAGGCTGAATGAATGTCTTTGGAGAGGGGGAAGGATACATGGATGTATATAATGTTTTATTAATCCGCTCATTACTTTCTCAATTTAGCGTCTACACATGGTGAGCCTCTCCCTGTCGCCCATGACGACGTCTTCAAGTTGATGTCATTTCTGCTTGAAAAATAACTTCAGGATCAATTAGTGAACAACATATCTGTTGTTTTGCTGCTCAATGTTTTGTCTCTAGATGTTTGTAATATTTTCTACATTGTAAATAAATTAAAAGTGTCAGATTCGTGATATCGTCTCAATGGACGGACTTAAAATGATTTTATCAATCGGTCCTTTCATCCAGCGACCCGTTCTCTGTGCCGTGTTTTATTATTTAGAGACAGGACAGCGACAGACCTCTCACTCCTCATCAAACATGAATCAGCCTGAATGTTAATATGGTCCATCGTCTCAAAACATGTCGTGATGCTGGAGGTGGAGGCGGGAGGCGGAGGCAGGACGGGCCGGAGGGACGCGGACGGCGGCGGTGTCGTGTTCGGCGCCGGCGGGAAACCGGATCGGCGTCTCGGCGCGGTGGAGCGGTCCCGGGCCGGAGCGGTGGGCTCGGGTGCGCCCGCTCCCCCGGGGGGGCGAGGCCGGGCGGCTCACGTTGGCCTGAAACCTGAGAGACGCGGCGCGGCTCGAGTGTCGGCTAGAGGTTAGCGCCGCTCCGTTAGCGTGACGTAGAACAAAGGGCGGCCTCCCGGGCGCGGTGTCGGGTGTCGGGTCGCCGTGCGTCCGAGACGACGCGCGATGGAGCGACCGCGTCGGAACCGGAGGACTCTCCGTGGAACGTGTTGCCCGCTTCGCTCGGCGAGGAAAAAACACGCAAAACACGGATGATGGGCCTCGTTGATCCACGGGTTGGACATCGTTTTATTGTCAGAATTTCCAATAACAATTTCCATTCCGACACAAACAGGGCTGGAGAGACGGGAGCTTTACGTGGTTAAAATAGCAGTTTAGTAGCTTTCCGTGCAGTTTAGATATATACTTTATTAATCCCCAAGGGGGAATTTAGTAGTTTTCCGTGTTTAAAATAGCAGTTTAGTATTTTTCTGTGTTTAAAATAGCAGTTCAGTAGTTTTCCGTGTTTAAAATCCTTCCTCCTCTTCTTCAGAGGGGCGATCAGGGACTAGAGCTAGACCAGGAGTCTGTCATAATGAGACCTGGACTAGAGTTAGACCAGGAGTCTGTCATAATGAGACCTGGACTAAAGTTAGACCAGGAGTCTGTTATACAGAGACCTGGACTAGAGCTAGAC
>CM070093.1:22173063-22308063 GCA_036178185.1 Liparis tanakae
CGCAGGAAGCAGCTTTGTGGGAGTAACACGCAGGTACAAATTACACCTTCCAAAGATTAGGATAAACATCTGTTGGCATTTTAAACACGGAGCCTCTCTTCTGCCGCCTGAAGGATTCACTCGTTTCATCTTCTTAAAACCTCTGGGCTGTTATCAGGGTTCTGACACATGTTGACTGATGGATTTCCAGAACTTTTCCAGGACTTTAAAACAAATGTCTATGACCAAACTGAAATATCAGTATACACATGAACAATTTAGAACATTGTGCGTATTGAGAGGTACGCCGGCTTATATTTTGAGCGTCTTTCTTTAAAAAACATATTAACTCGGCGTAAATGAACACGTGATTATAACAAATTTCCACGACTTTTCCCAAACTTTTATGATTACATTTTTTTCCATTACTTTTCCAGGCCTGAAAATGACCATTTTAAAATTCCATGACTCTTCCAGGTTGTCCATGAGCGTAAGAACCCTGTGTTATCATCTTCAAGAATAGAATAGAATAGAAATAGAATAGAAATATACTTTATTAATCCCCAAGGGGAAATTTGTGGACACAGTAGCATCAATAAACTAAACACACAAGAATAAAATATAAATATAAGAAAGAAAGAAACAGTGACTGTGCATAAACTATACAAAGTGAAATATAAAATACAAAATAAAATATATATTTATATATATATGCACAACATATGTGAGCTACTATGACAGGCAGCCGTTGGCACGGCGCCATTTTAATTTCAATACAAGGAGGCCTCTTTCACATTGAGGTTGTTGCTCTGCTAATTAGCAGTTCCACGTTTCACAAATGGGGGTCGCTCGAAAACCCTGTATACATTTGTGATTTCTAAGTGGTTATCGCATCCTCATAAAATATCTGATTATTGAAACGTGTCAATATCAACGGGAGTGGTGAAGATTTAACGTTGCAGATTGCTACTCGCATGTCGGTGAAACGCTCCCACGGCTCTCTCAGCTGTGCGGCTCAAAGTGAGGAGATAATCCAGGACGCAACAGGAGGAGAATGTGTTCCGCTGAGGTGCGACACGGGTGTTACGCACAGGTGACATGGAGAAACGAGCGGTCAGCAGTAATGACACCACTCGCCGTTTCAATCACGCCAAACGGTCGTCTATTAGAGCCCGCCGCCGCGCTGCGTGTTCAGCTGGAACACAGCAGAGAAAGCTGGTGAGTAAATCATATACTTAGTGTGAGACGGAACCGTTCTATTCTATTCAGGTTATTTTATACACCCACCCCCCATACCACAAATTACAAATTTATCTCAGAGCGTTTTACAGTCTGTACACATCCCAACAAAACTCCCAAAGAACAGGGGAAAGGGAAGAGAGGAGGATCCTCTCCAGGATGGACAGAATAATAGATGTCATGTGACCAGATGAACAATAGATGTTGTGACCAGATTAACAATAGATGTCATGTGACCAGATGAACAATAGATGTCATGTGACCAGATGAACAATAGATGTCATGTGACCAGATGAACAATAGATGTTGTGACCAGATGAACAATATATGTTGTGACCAGATTAACAATAGATGTCATGTGACCAGATGAACAATAGATGTCATGTGACCAGATGAACAATGGATGTGACCAGATGAACAATAGATGTCATGTGACCAGATGAACAATAGATGTCATGAGATCAGATGAACAATAGATGTCATGTGACCAGATGAACAATAGATGTCATGTGACCAGATGAACAATAGACGTCATGTGACCAGATGAACAATAGATGTCATGTGACCAGATGAACAATAGATGTCATGAGATCAGATGAACAATAGATGTCATGTGACCAGATGAACAATAGATTTCATGTGACCAGATGAACAATAGATGTCATGAGATCAGATGAACAATAGATGTCATGTGACCAGATGAACAATAGATGTCATGTGACCAGATGAACAATAGATGTGACCAGATGAACAATAGATGTCATGTGACCAGATGAACAATAGATGTCATGAGATCAGATGAACAATAGATGTCATGTGACCAGATGAACAATAGATGTGACCAGATGAACAATAGATGTCATGTGACCAGATGAACAATAGATGTCATGTGACCAGATGAACAATAGATGTGACCAGATGAACAATAGATGTCATGTGACCAGATGAACAATAGATGTCATGTGACCAGATGAACAATAGATGTCATGTGACCAGATGAACAATAGATGTCATGTTTTTCCTCCTTGCTGGTTACAGTTCGTAACATAGATATATTTCTTTGGTCCAGTTTCTTCGATGTTGTTGTTGAACATGCTGTTCTCTTCTCCTCTCACTGCACATGCAGCAGGAGCAGGTGCTGGATCAAGCTGTGTGTGTGTGTGTGTGTGTGTGTGTGTGTGTGTGTATCTCTGGACGCCGGTCGTCCTTCAGCTCCGGTCCTCATGGCGCTACCTGTCACATGACTTCACTATGCAGACACGCCCTGTGTGTACATGTGTGTGTACCTCCAGCAATACCAGCCACCTAATGGTGGAAACACAGCTGAACGTGTGTGTGTGTGTGTGTGTGTGTGTGTGTGTGTGTGTGTGTGTACACACACACACACGCCTATTCACACAAGTCTCTCACACACACACACACACACACACACACACACACACAGAACTGGGGACTGGGTTACCGAGGGAGCGATAATGGAAGATGAGCAGGACTCTCTTTAGGAGGCTGTAACTCAACACCCTTCTCCTCTTCCTCGTTCCCCCTCTTCCTCCTCCATCCCTCAGGATGTCCGTATGAAGAACACATCCATTCCTCATGAGCACGCTCACTTGTGTGTGTCAACCTCAGCGGTTAAAAACAGAACGTGCTCTTTGGGAACGTGATCTGAGCGTTCCCAAACATCCATTCAGGAGACAGAGGTAGCCGCTGTGTGTGTGTGTGAGAGAGTGTGTGTGTGTCTGTGTGTGTGTCTGTGTGTGTCTGTGTGAGTGTGTGTGTGTGTGTCTGTGTGAGTGTGAGTGTGTGTGTGTGTGTGTTTGTATGTGTGTATATGTGTGTGTGTGTGTCTCTGTGTGAGTGTGTGTCTGTGTGTCTGTGGGTGTGTGTGGTGTGGGTGTCTGTGTGTGTGTTTCTGTGTGTGTGCGTGTGTTTGTACGTGTGTGTATGTGGGTGTGTGGGTGTCTGTGTGTGTGTCTGTGGGTGTGTATGTGTGTGTGTGTTTTTATGTGTGGCTGTGTGTGTGGGTCTGTGTGTGTGTGTGTGTCTGTGTGTGTATGTGTGTGTGTGTGTTTCTGTGTGTGTGGGTCTGTGTGTGTGTGTGTCTGTGTGTGTATGTGTGTGTGTGTGTGTGTGTATGTGTGTGTTCATACGGTCATGGAAAACCTGGAAAAGTCATGTAATTTTAACATTTTGGAAAGTTCTCTGGTCATTTGTTTGATTTGATGTAGACTATATTGTTTGAATACTAAATGTTCTCACTGTTTGATAAACCCAGGTTTCGGTTTGGTCCTGGTCATTTGGTTCAAGTCGTGTAAATCCACTGGTCACCATGTGTCAGACCCTGGGAGCCACAGGAGACCAACTCACTCATAACTCTGATTCCCTTCGCCCTCTTTGTTCCACATTGTGATTCATTCTGCTGTTTAACCACTAAGGGACCTAAACCCCACTAAGGGACCTAAACACCACTAAGGGACCTAAACCCCACTAAGGGACCTAAACACTACTAAGAGACCTAAACACTACTAAGGGACCTAAACACTACTAAGGGACCTAAACACCACTAAGGGACCTAAACCCCACTAAGGGACCTAAACACTACTAAGAGACCTAAACACTACTAAGAGACCTAAACACTACGGAGGGACCTAAACCCCACTAAGAGACCTAAACCCCACTAAGGGACCTAAACACTACTAAGGGACCTAAACCCCACTAAGAGACCTAAACACTACGGAGGGACCTAAACCCCACTAAGAGACCTAAACCCCACTAAGAGACCTAAACCCCACTAAGGGACCTAAACACTACTAAGGGACCTAAACCCCACTAAGAGACCTAAAACCCACTAAGGGACCTAAACACTACTAAGGGACCTAAACACTACTAAGAGACCTAAACACTACGGAGGGACCTAAACACCACTAAGGGACCTAAACCCCACTAAGAGACCTAAACCCCACTAAGGGACCTAAACACTACTAAGGGACCTAAACACTACTAAGAGACCTAAACACTACGGAGGGACCTAAACACCACTAAGGGACCTAAACACCACTAAGGGACCTAAACACCACTAAGGGACCTAAACACCACTAAGGGACCTAAACACCACTAAGGGACCTAAACACCACTAAGGGACCTAAACACTACTAAGGGACCTAAACCCCACTAAGGGACCTAAACACTACTAAGGGACCTAAACACTACTAAGGGACCTAAACACCACTAAGGGACCTAAACACTACTAAGGGACCTAAACCCCACTGAGGGACCTAAACACCACTAAGGGACCTAAACACTACTAAGGGACCTAAACCCCACTAAGGGACCTAAACACCACTAAGGGACCTAAACACTACTAAGGGACCTAAACCCCACTAAGGGACCTAAACACCACTAAGGGACCTAAACACCACTAAGGGACCTAAACACCACTAAGGGACCTAAACACTACTAAGGGACCTAAACACTACTAAGGGACCTAAACCCCACTAAGGGACCTAAACACTACTAAGGGACCTAAACACTACTAAGGGACCTAAACCCCACTGAGGGACCTAAACACTACTAAGGGACCTAAACACTACTAAGGGACCTAAACCCCACTAAGGGACCTAGGGACCTAAACACCACTAAGGGACCTAAACACTACTAAGGGACCTAAACACTACTAAATGACCTAAACCCCACTAAGGGACCTAAACACCACTAAGGGACCTAAACACCACTAAGGGACCTAAACACTACTAAGGGACCTAAACACTACTAAGGGACCTAAACCCCACTAAGGGACCTAAACACCACTAAGGGACCTAAACACCACTAAGGGACCTAAACACTACTAAGGGACCTAAACACTACTAAGGGACCTAAACCCCACTAAGGGACCTAAACACCACTAAGGGACCTAAACACCACTAAGGGACCTAAACACTACTAAGGGACCTAAACACTACTAAGGGACCTAAACCCCACTAAGGGACCTAAACACCACTAAGGGACCTAAACACCACTAAGGGACCTAAACACTACTAAGGGACCTAAACCCCACTAAGGGACCTAAACACCACTAAGGGACCTAAACACCACTAAGGGACCTAAACACCACTAAGGGACCTAAACACTACTAAGGGACCTAAACCCACTAAGGGACCTAAACACTACTAAGGGACCTAAACACTACTAAGGGACCTAAACCCCACTGAGGGACCTAAACACCACTGAGGGACCTAAACACTACTAAGGGACCTAAACACCACTAAGGGACCACGCTGTCTGATGAACTATATCCATCAGCTGAGGGCGAGAGACTCCGTGTCTAACGAGCTAACGTAACACGTGTTCTGCCGTGATGTTTACGAGCTAACGTAACACGTGTTCTGCCGTGATGTTTACGAGCTAACGTAACACGTGTTCTGCCGTGATGTTTACGAGCTAACGTAACACGTGATCACGCTCTCCCCTCTCGTCCGGCTGTCTGCTGTCTGCGCTCTGATGCTGAGTTAGTCTGAGATTCTCCTTGAAACACAGAAAAGGAGCCGAGACGTTCACACATTCCTGATCCCAGCTCTGAGCTTCTTTCGAGCGCCCCTTGTGAGGCCGACTGGAAACCGGACTAAAGAAGGTATGGCGGCGCCCGGAGGTGAAGTCCGCTCTGAGGTTCAGCCGGCCTGAGGGAAGAGAAGATGAACTCACAAGGGGAGAGAAGGACTGGGAATAAAACCAGAAGCGGAGCAGGAAGGTCATGAGCAAATGAATCTGCTTAATCTTAAGAATGAAAGTCGTTTTATCACAGTGTACGCCACACTGTGGCACAACTGTTTCTCACAGCATGCACAGTCATTAACAACTCTGCATGTGTCAGACGGGGCGATGATGTAATGAGCAGCAGACTCTGGATCCTCACAGAGAGGACTGGGCAGCAGTTTAGGAGGCATTCATCGAGAAAGTAGAGGTACTTTAATACGCATTGTTAAATGTACACTACCGTTCAAAAGTTTGGGGTCACCCAACGAGATCATTTTGTGTTTTCCATGAAAACTCACTTTTATTTATCCATTGAATTGCAAAATGTATAGAACATATAGTAAATACATTGACAGGGTTAGAAATAATGATTTTTATTTTAAATATGAATTGTGTTCTTCAGACTTCAAGTTCAAAAGGAAGGCCAGTTGAAAAGCTTCTCTGACCAGCACAACTGTTTTCAGCTGTGCTAACATAACGTAACATAATAAATTCTACCCCTCCGCTAGTCTTCTAAGGCGATAACACAATGTGCCATTAGAATACTGGAGATGGGCCTATATACAACCGTGTAGATATATATTTTTTTAAACAGGTGTTTTAACCTAGAATAGTCATTTGCCACGTTAATAATGTATAGAGAGCATTTCTTAATAATTTAATGTTTTCTTCATTCAACAAACATGCTTTTCTTTGAAAAATAAGGACATTTCTAAGTGACCCCAGACTTTTGAACGGTAGTGTATTACAAATAATGTCACGTTTTGAAAAGGTATTCAATAGTTTGTTGATAATGGACAATTTATATATCGTCGTTTTTCTATTACGATGTGATGTCAGTGGGTGATGCACAGGGTGATAATCTACAGCTGCCTTCTTACATTGCAAGTGTATTTATGTTTTATTACAGTTAGTGCTTATTTACTTTCCAGGGCAGAAGTGATATATTGCAATATAGTGATGAATACTAAAACTTAAAATGTCTCCCTTTTTTTTAACGGCAATGCAAACAACTTGGACTGATTTTTAAGTTTCCTGACGCTTTATCAACCAATTGATGGGTAGAAAGAAAAAATAGGTTACAGATATTTTTGTGATGAATATAGAAATGAGTTGATGGCACGGTGTTGGGACCAGATGGACGGTATATGTGCGGGAGGTTCTTCTTCACGTCTTCATCCAAAGGACTCGTCTCAGTGCTGAGTCCTGAGTACCTGGTGTCTGCAACACGGAGCTGTCACTGATGCAGTCAGGCGGATCTCACAGCCGGCACCCTTTCCATCGCGGTGGGAGGAGCTGCGTCAGCCGAACGCGGGAGTGTGTCAGGCCTGGAAATATCTCCGGACTCAGGGTTCCTACGGTCATGGAAAACCTGGGAAGGTCATGGCATTTTAAAATGATCATGGAAAAAACTTAAATTATAAAAGTTTTGGAAAAGTCATGGAAATGTGTTATATGCACATCATTTACTCAGAGTTTGAAATAATTAATATGTTTTTTAAAGAAAGATGCTCAAAATATAAGCCGGCATACGCTCTCAATACGCAGAATGATCTACATTTTTCATGTTTATACTCAGATTTCAGTTGGAAATTTGGTTTAAAGTCCTGGAAAATTCCTGGAAATCCATCGGCAACATGTGTAAGAACCCTGGAGACTCTGGCACGCATCAACACAATCATGGACTGATTTGATGAAGGCCAAACTTACCAATTGATGATGATGATGGTGATGATGATGATGATGATGATGATGATGATGATGATGATGACACTGACTCCACACCTGTGGTTCTTGATGAGCAGATCAAAGGGAAAGCGAAGGCGTTTCTCCTCTTTCCCACATCGCTGGTGCAGAGCGGTGGAACCGGTCGGTCCACCGAGCGTCTGTTTTTTTTGTAAAGGAGACTTTATTCGGCGCATCCCGTTCCCGCGGCGCTGAGAGACGGTCGGTGGGGAGACGAAGCACGGCGCCGCCGCTGATTACTCAGAGAGCGCCCCCCCCCCTCCCGTCGCCCTCCTCCTGAGCCGCCTGATTGAGTTCACAGCTGAGGAGCCACTTTAAAAACACAGGAGATACGGGAACATATCATATGGGTGTTTATGAAAGACAAATGTGATGCGTAAGAAGGCGGGGGGGGGGGGGTCGGAGATGAGAGGGAGTTACATAAAGAGACGAGGAGGAGGGAGAGGGAAGACGACTGGAGGACGACTGGAGGACCACCTCGCAGGCGAATGACGGGAAGTCTGAAGTCTGAGGAAACTTTAACCTCCCGTCAATGTGCCGGCACTCCTCCGTCAGCATAAAACGTCTTCCCAAAAAAAAAAATAGTGCAGAGATAGTGATGGATAGATAGAGATAGATAGTTTATTAATCCCCAAGGGGAAATGTGTCGACACAGTAGCACCAATAAACTAAACACACAAGAATAAAATATAAATATAAGAAAGAAACAGTGACTGTGCACAAAGTATACAAAGTGAAATATAAAATATATATATATATATATATATATATATATATATATATATATATATATATATATATATATACACACACACACACACACACACAACATCTTTGCAAATACAGCAGTGTAAAAAAAATTAATTAAATATAGACAGAGTGGGCAAAATGCAGTTTGTGCATGTGTGTAGTGTAAATGAAATGTGTGAAGTGCAGATCAACACAGTGCAAGTGTGAATGTGTTTGATATTTACACACAATACACTTATTGAGAGAATTTGATGACTTGTTCTTATGATATTTGAAGGATTGTTGACACCATAAAGAAGGATATTGAGTAACATTTGACCAGAAGGCGATCACCGCTCCGCGTCGCTCGCCCGGAACAATCGGAGAGTTAGTCGACCAACAGAAACGAATCAACACAATAAGGAGAGCAACAGAAACGAATCAACACAATAAGGAGAGCAACAGAAACAAATCAACACAATAAGGAGAGCAACAGATTTGCTGCTCCTCACATGTCGGGACGTGTTTCCTCTGCTCTGTATTTGATATTTGAAGATGAGGCTCTAGGAAGTGTTTTCTTTTCCAACAGAATGAATTTGAGAAAACTGATCGTCGATATTGAATTGAACAGTTGTTCTTCTCCTTCTCCTTCTCCTTCTCCTTCCTTCCTACTGATGATTTCTACACTTGTTCTCTGTTGACGGATGCTGTTTCTTTCTGCTCCTGCAGGAGAGGTTTGAGGCCTTGTTCCGGATCTACGACGAACAAACCACCTTCCAGATGTTCAAAAGCTTCCGGAGAATACGGATCAACCTGGGCACGCCGGAGGCCGCGGCCCGCGCCCGCCTGGAGCTGCACGAGACCGAGTTCAACGGGAACAAGCTCAAGCTGTACTTCGCCCAGGTGAGGGCAGCTAGGGGTTAAGGGAGAGGTCAGGAGGGGGGGGGGACAAAGCACCATCTGAGATACATCAGAGAGGATTACATGGGACGTTATGCTAGTGCACCATTCACATACACACACACACACACACACAAACACACACACACACACACACACAATAAACTCAGCAAAAGAAGAAACTGGCTCTCCTCAAGTCCTCTCACCTCATTTTGTTGTGTTCTCTTCTCTGGCGCCACCTGGAGGCTCCTTCACCCTCCTGTCAGTCACATGATTTATCTTCCATCGACGCTCTGCGTGTGTGTGTGTCTCTGTGTGTTTGTGTCTGTGTCTGTGTGTGTCTGCGTGTGTGTCTGCGTGTGTATGTCTGTTTGTGTGTGTGAGTGTCTGTGTGATTGTCTGTGAGTGTGTATGGGTGTGTCTGTGTGTGTGTGTGTGTGTGTGTGTGTGTGTGTGTGTGTATGTCTGTGTGATTGTGTGTGAGTGCGTATCTCTGTGTGTGTGTGTGTGTGTGTGTGTGTGTGTGTGTGTGTGTGTGTGTGTGTGTGTCTGTGTATGTGTGTGTGTGTCTGCGTGTGTGTGTGTCTGTGTGATTGTGTGTATGTGTGTGTGTGTGTGTGTGTGTGTGTGTGTGTGTGTGTGTGTGTGTGTGTGTGTGTGTGTGTGTGTGTGTGTGTGTGTGTGTATGTGTGTGTGTTGCCTTTGGGGGAGAAAGGAAAATGAAAACAGGGTGAAGTGTGTATGTGCATATGTCTTCTGTGATGAAATAGTTTTACATATCAGCTTATGGCTACTAACATGAGATGAGGCTTCATCACCTGGAGGTGAATCCATGTCTGGTCGTTTTGGTTGAAGTGGACGAGATGTGGTTGAAAAGCAAAAGGTTTGACTGAACTGTTGACACGCAACCGTCTGAATGTCGTTCAATGTGTAGAGGGATCAGACAGACCATTGACGTGTTCGAGCCCCTGTGGCGTCCGAGAACAACTCTTAAAGACACACTCACGCCCAGACGGCTGGTCGTCATCGGCCTGCACATCTTCATCTTCCTGTTTCCTTGGAAACCATGAGTCAACTTATAATTGATGCCCGTTTTATAACAAACACATCCCCAGTCGTAACCCCTGCTGCGCATCTCAGTGCTTTGTTGTGAGAGGATTATGGATCTGAGCTCTCAGACAGACGCCACATGTAGGTGATGTAATGATGGCAACCGGTGTTTATCAAAAGGCCAAAATCCCGTCGTAGGAAGAAGGAGACGACTGTGGCTCTCCCCGGGCAGTAAGGGGTGGAGTCAGGCTGCAGTAAGGGGTGGAGTCAGGCTGCAGTAAGGGGAGGAGTCAGGCTGCAGTAAGGGGAGGAGTCACGCTGCAGTAAGGGGTGGAGTCACGCTGCAGTAAGGGGTGGAGTCAGGCTGCAGTAAGGGGTGGAGTCAGGCTGCAGTAAGGGGAGGAGTCAGGCTGCAGTAAGGGGTGGAGTCACGCTGCAGTAAGGGGTGGAGTCACGCTGCAGTAAGGGGAGGAGTCAGGCTGCAGTAAGGGGTGGAGTCACGCTGCAGTAAGGGGTGGAGTCAGGCTGCAGTATGGGTGGAGTCAGGCTGCAGTAAGGGGAGGAGTCAGGCTGCAGTAAGGGGAGGAGTCAGGCTGCAGTAAGGGGAGGAGTCAGGCTGCAGTAAGGGGAGGAGTCAGGCTGCAGTAAGGGGAGGAGTCAGGCTGCAGTAAGGGGAGGAGTCAGGCTGCAGTAAGGGGAGGAGTCAGGCTGCAGTAAGGGGAGGAGTCAGGCTGCAGTAAGGGGAGGAGTCAGGCTGCAGTATGGGGTCAGGCTGCAGTAAGGGGAGGAGTCAGGCTGCAGTAAGGGGAGGAGTCAGGCTGCAGTAAGGGGTGGAGTTAGTCTCCCTCGAGCTCCCGTTCTTCATCGTTTATCCTCTCCTCTCTTTAGGTCCAGAATGGCGACGAGGACATCGATAAGTCCTACCTGGCCCCGCCTCAGCCCAGCAAACAGTTTCTGATCTCGCCGCCGGCCTCGCCTCCGGTGGGCTGGAGCCAGAGCGACGACGCCACGCCCGGCATCAACTACGACCTGCTGTGTGCCGTCGCCAAGCTGGGACCGGGTCAGTGCCCCCCTGACGTGTCCATCCCTCAGTGTTTTCCATTTAGCTTTAAAATCCTTCAACAAATTCAAAACACAATACCTGTAAGTCGTCGTGCAGGTAGCTTGTGCAGTAAGGTCCTCTCAACGAAGCCTAAGTACACAGACATGCTCGCCCTGATGCAACGTAG
This sequence comes from Liparis tanakae, assembly GCA_036178185.1. Classification (NCBI taxonomy): domain Eukaryota; kingdom Metazoa; phylum Chordata; class Actinopteri; order Perciformes; family Liparidae; genus Liparis; species Liparis tanakae. The sequence continues at coordinate 22,184,685 of CM070093.1, forward strand.
TAGGGTATGTTGGTGCTCCTCAGCAGGTTACTATGGAAACGGCCATCGATCTAGGAAGCAATTTGACAGAAATTGGCTTTAATATTATTCCTGTTTTATTCTTGACTTTCAGTGCAGGCGTTTAAGTAACGTCTGCACAGCAGAGAGAGAGAGGGGAACGAGACACAGGTGAATACGATGGGGGCGGGGCTAATAATCACAGAGAGGGAACAATCAGGACCAGCAGCCAATCACAGGGAAACCGGTGACACCAGGACTTCAAAATAAGACACGAAACAAGACAGAACCTGACGGGATGAGGGTCTAATTTACCAGATCACAGATACAAATATGGCATCAACAATAGATATATGAGAAAGAGAATAAATTAAATAAAGCCAACTATTTAAATGAAAAAGAAGGAAGGCATGTCAGAGGGCTCTGGAGGCGGAGCGGCATCCCCCTGTCTTTAAGATGGAACAAATGTTTTTATTGTTTTTTTCCCCACATGACACAAACACAAACATAACAAGACATCAAAAGCACATAAAGGCACTTGGAAATATGAACTCCGTGGCACGGTTAGTTTTTTGGCATAATTGAATGTTTTTCAGCAGTAACTCAAATTGAAATAACAGTAGAGGGAGACAGATGAATACATGCAGAGATAGAGAGATATCATACCCCCAAAGAGACGCTCCTACATTCACAGATGAGAGAAAAAAGATGAAACAAAAACATTTAATTAAATTAAAGGATGTGTGGAGTTACAGAGTTACACCAACACACGCCCCTCCACAAACTACAGGAATGATCTCCAAAGGTTATGTTATGTAAAACACGACTTCTAAATCTGTAGTCAGCTTTTTCATCGTCAACTAAAACGTGATTAAACTTACACACACACACACACACACACACACACACACACACACACACACACACACACACACACAAACAAACAGATGAGCACCATCCAGCCGAGAGCACCGCTTTCGACACGTCCTGCCGTTACCATGGCAACACGGGTAAACCAGGATGCTCTTTGCGTCCGCTGCTCGCCGCCCGCCGCTCTGTTTTTAGCAACGCCGGAGGGGGAGGGGGGGGGGCTGGGGGGGGAGCGGCGAGACCAATTTCCTCCTGTCTGCCAGCCGTCTGATCTCTTCTCCATGGCAACTTTGATACAATCTAGCAAAGTGCACGTTTCCAATCGGCGGCTGCTGAGTCTGGCATCCGGCTGGTGAACGTCTCTCCGTCTCCTCCAGAAGCCGCGAGCCGACTCAGCGGCGTCGGGCCCACAGCACACACCTCGGGCTGTAGAGATATCCTCAAGGGGAGAAACAGTCACAATGCATCAGTAATAAAATACACAAGCAGATTATTTCACCCAGAGCTGATCAGCTTTACTCTCTTCAGACTCATTTATAAGTAGAAGTCCTGCAGACTCGTTCAACTAAATGACGGATCATCTGGATAGTATTATCAACTCAATGTGTGGTTATCAAAAGTTAAAGGCACATATTTCAAATGTCAGATTATCATATAAATGATGGGATTAGTATAATCTATGTGTGAAATGTTCTCGGAATACTGTATTATACTGATAATTAAAAAGTACAGTCATGTTCCTTTGAATAGTGGATTAAAGGTTTAAGGAGCATGACATGGAAAACATAGCTTACAATTTGAATTTAATTAGGATTTCTTTCTAGTTGTCTGAAATATGTATAGCAACTACTTCTCTATAGCCCAATATATACATCTCCTACAAGGGTTGATGTCATGTTTCATTTATTTAAATGGCTAAAACATTCCTCAAACAGAGGGATGCGTTACATCAGGCTCTGGTTCTTTGGCTTTATGTGATTGAAATGTATTTATATGGAAGATGTATGTGGATGTATATCTGTATATATATATATATATACATATATATATATATATATATATGTATATATATATATATGTATATGTATATATATATATATATATATATAAACATATACATATATATACATATATATATATGTGTGTGTATATATATGTATATATATATATATATATTTATATATATGTATATATATATATTTTATTTTCTTCTTAATTTTCTTTGTTATTTTTCTTTATTTTATATACATTTTCTAATGTATTTGTTAATAATTTACGATAGGAATATATAAGCATATTTTTGCTTCTACCTATACCTTTTCAGTCTTTCTGTTTTGTATATTATATATAATAATATTGTATTTGATTTGATCGACTGAATAAAAAATACACCAAAAAGAAACAACACAACTTTATTGCTGGGACGATGGGATCAACCTTAGATAATAAATGTGCCGACTGATGAAATGTCCTTAATAACTCCTGCTCTCTCTCTCTCTCTCTCTCTCTTCCCCCCCCCCCCCCCCCCTCTCACAGGTGAGCAGTACGAGCTCCACGCGGGGACGGAGTCCACCCCCAGCGTGGTGGTCCACGTGTGCGAGAGCGAGGCGGAGGCGGACGAGGCGGGCCGGCCGAAGCAGCAGATCGTCCAGACCCGGCGCCCGGAGGGCCCCCCCGCGGTCCTCAACTAGAGGGGCCCGCCCCCCCGACGCCGGGCGGCCTCCGAACGCCCCTTTGACCCGCAGCACCCCGGCCCTCTCTCTCTCTCTCGTCTCTGGCCTAACGGAGAGCGCCGACGCCCCTCATCTCAGTTCAACCATCGCTCGCAGACGGCGGTCGTGGCGGAGCGCGGCGGCGGAATGAGGCGGCTCGGACGGGCCGGATCAGAACCACACAGACTCATCACATTCTGGGACGGCGTGGGGAGCGGCGGGCGCGCTTTGCCCCCGACCCCCCCACCCCCCCTCCACCCTCGTTGTCAGCAAAAGGGGGAACACCTGTTCCACCGCAGGCACCTGTCACTTAGCACACACACACTCAGCTCTCATTGCTCGTCCTGCTCGTAGCTCGCTAGTTAGGTAGCTTGTTAGCTTGTTAGCTTGTTAGCTTGTTAGCTTGTTGGCTTGTTAGCCTGTACCTCTCCCTTCGTCTCACGGTCATGTGTACAATAATCTTTGGTTGAGCAAAGACATTGATATTTCTTCTTTTATTTTTTTTATTATATATATATATATATATATATATATATATGTATAAATATGTATGTATAAATATATATGTATATATACATATATATATATGTATGTATGTATAAATATATATATATATGTATAAATATATATATGTATGTATAAATATATATATATATATATATACATATATATATATGTATATATATGTATGTATAAATATATGCATGTATGTATAAGTATATATATGTATAAATATATATATATATATATATATATATACATATGTTTATATGTATCTTTTTCATGTATAGTCATACCTGCTGGTTTGTGGCTGCAGCTCGTATCGAGGTCGAGTGTGTGATGTTCCTGCTCTTGTCTGCATGTATATACTGTATTACAAAAAAATACATACAGAAACACAAATACTAACAAAATATATCAAGAAAAAGGAACACGTATAACATCACGCAGCACGACGCGTCGCCGTGGGGACGGTTTCTCTTCCTTTCTGCTCCTTTCGGCTTCTGTCTTTTCATTTGGAGAGGTGTTGTTTTCTGCTCAGCTACTAGATGTGTATTCTATTCTTACAATGTATTTGATACCCGACACTTTTTGCATGCTTAATTACTTCTGTAGATGATGAGCTGAGGTGTTTTTTAATTGTTGTTTGTGACGACGGGGAGACGGTGTGACGCTGTCGACGCGAGTCGTTTAAAGCGTTTACAGGACAAAAGAACATTTTTACAGAAAATGTTTTTTTCTGTAAGATTGACAGTTCAGTCTTCAAGTTGATGGCGACATCTTTTGTCTCTGTTGTTGAGATGCGATGAATCCGAGGCAGTTCTTCCCCCTCTTTCCTTCAAGGGGTTTGGGATGTGGATCTTTCTTTCTGATTTGCTGTTATTGGAGCATCTCTGATGTTCTGGTTTTGCCGTCTGATCAAACTCACCTTCTACGTGTCGGGCGTTCTTCTGAAACCTACTACTGCTTGTTTTGCACTGAGTATCTTCTGATATCTGCTAGCCGTCGACCGCCCGCTGCTCGGCGCCAGAACTCTGCGCTGCTTCTCGCTGTACATAGCTGAGCGGTCCGTGGAAGTCCTTCTTTTAGATTTTGGAGTTTATCTGAAAGCATTTTTGCGGAGAAAAGGGAAAATTAGGTAATGAGATATCAAGTTATCAACCAAAGCATTCACATATTGTCATGAGACATGAAGCAGTTTGTTCTTACGCCGATACACGGATGTTTATCGTTAAAACACGCAGAAAGAAATCATACTTTACCAACACACCTTGTTTTTGCATTCATTTAATTTTGTATTGCCGTATCAAGTTTAGTGGAAAGTTGAACAAATCTTCACTAAAAACCATAAACCTTTAATATTTCTTCCTTTTCTGCCGGGACATCGCCCGTTTCATATCCGTGTTCCACCTCCTCGTTTATTGGGCGAGATACGTCATCGCTTTAGGAGCAGCGTGAACACGTGCTCCACGGGGCTCGGGGGGTCGAAATCTACTTGTTTGCTATTTAACAATATAAGCAAACGCCCGTCTGCATGTGAGCACTTTACGGTGTCCAGTTTGTTTCCTCCACATAAAATAGTCCTGAGACACATAGGAAGCACATTGCATCTCTTCTGTTTCTGTGTGTTTTCTTTTATCTCAAGCTGAACACCTGGTTAGCCTTTTCACCAGCAGACTGCAGTGAGTCGAACACTCGCGTGAACCTTGGAGAACCTTGGAGAACCTTTGAGAACCTTTGAGAACCTTTGAGAATGTGCGGCCTCTCCGGTCCACGGAGGTGTGCAGCCAGTGGACGTGCCGGTGTTAAATGAGGCGGGACGACCCTGCAGAGTCAAATCGATGTCGTCACGTTCGTGTTTGCCTGCAAGAAACATTCGTCTTACATGCTGAGGAAGTTAAGTGTATTTTATTTATTTGTAAATGTTGGCAGAGTGCAGTTTTATTGGCACTACAGTAAATCTGTCACATTGATCCGAGCAGACGGAAGATGGATGGAGCGACGGAGGTGCGATGAAGAGGAAGGAAGACACTCGTGAAGATTTTGTTTACTCTCTGTGGTCATGGTGTTTAAAAACTGGGTGCATTTTGGTCACAATTGAAATGAAAATGTATATTTATGTACATATGCCAAGCGTTTGTGTTCTTCGTTGTTGCGGAGGCCGGTCCCAGTGTGCGGTTTGTTACGGCTTCTTTGGCAATGTTGTAATGAGAAAATAAAAAGATCAATATGTACCGATACGTCCTGAAGATGCTCGATCAGAAAGCATCCGTCGTCGTGTTTCGCTGGACTCTGTTTGAATGTTTCTTTTATTTCTGGGGAACGTCTACTAAAAAGATCAAGGATACCGTTTGTCACTGTTGTACCGTTTCTGTTGAAATATGAATATTGTGTCTCGTATTGTAGGAATCCAGAAAACAAAGTAGCAAAACAAGCAATAATTTACAGTTCTCTAATACCGGTATGTGTATTTCCATGTTCTGTACTTATTTCTCAGAGATGGTCTCTGTCTCTTACAGTATCCGCTTCTATTTGTGTAGTATAATAGCCATTTGTTTCACATAGAGAAATACATAAAGACTTATTCTTAAAGCTGTTGGGTGTTGTTTGTTTTAGGGTTCTTTGCTTGAGGGGCTTCACACTCGGGATGCAAATATAGGCAGAAACTAAATCTCATGCAATATTTCATATGTTCAGATTGCACGGGATATCTTCATCTGCAAATAACTCCCTGTGAGCAGCCGAGTTTGTGTGTTTCATAAACAACGTTTTGTTCAAGTCAGAGAAACTTGTAGTTTTTCAGAGAGAAGATTCATGAAAACCAGAAGGTTGTGTCGCGGCTGTGTTGATGGATAGAAATCTAATCTTTTATTGTTCATATGGATCATAAAAATGTCTGCTGCATGAAAAAAAAGAAGATTTTAAACTAATTTAGCAAGTTGTGAGTGTGACTATATCTACCCTCCCAAGATGGTTATTTACACAAATAAACACAAATAAACTAAACTATTTCTAAACCAAAGGAGCATGTCATCGCTACAATGTCATAAACAATGCAACTGACATATTTAGAATAGAATAGAATAGAAATATACTTTATTAATCCCCAAGGGGAAATTTGTTGACACAGTAGCACCAATAAACTAAACACGAGAATATAAATATAAGAAAGAAAGAAAGTAACTGCGTAAAGTATACAAAGTGAAATATAAAATAATATATATATATATATATATATATATATATATATATATATATATATATATATATATATATATATAGGAGAGGGGAGGAGAGGAGGAGAGGAGAGGGGAGGAGAGGAGAGGAGAGGAGAGGAGGAGAGGGGAGGAGAGGGGAGGAGAGGAGAGGAGAGGAGGAGAGTGGAGGAGAGGGGAGGAGAGGAGAGGAGAGGAGGAGAGTGGAGGAGAGGGCTGCGACCTCCACTTCAGGCCAGTGAGTTCACGGTTTCCTCGTGACAGAAGGCCACTTTAAGATTCCTCTAACGATAGCTGTATCTCCCCTCCTGTGACCTCTGGGGTCAATTTGACCCCATTCAATTTTTAACGTCTTTAAAAAAATGATTGACATCATTTTGTTTGCTTCCTATTTCATGACTTTTCCTGATTTATTGGGGACAACTGGGAAAACATCAAATTCACACGATGACATGTTTTCACTGTCCTGAACAACTTGTCTAATCGGTGTTCTTAGGGGGTCAATTTGTAAAACATATAAGAAATATCACAAATATAACGTTTATGTATTTAAAGGGCTATTTAGGAAGTCAACAAACAAACAGAAAGTACCTCACACTTAAACTAGGGAAAAAATAGAAATTCTATTAATTTTCTGGAGGTTTAATGGATTAAAGATGTTAGTAAATGTGAAGGTAAAGGAGGGTTCATTTCCTCCTGACTCATAGCTGCACAGCCACGCCAAAAAGGTTGCAGCATCACTCATGATTCGACAAAAAAAAGTGTTTCGCAACAACAGGTTGGACAAACGATATCCGACAGGAGGAAGAAAGTCTGAGACCGTCTCACGATTTAACAAGATGCGTGTTTTCAGAGCGGTACCCTTCAAAACAACACTGATTAAACATCTGGAGGCAGGTGCAGAGGAGCCACGGTCATACAGGTGAGCTGCCTCACTTTGATGAAACCAGAGGCTGTCGTGTTACAGGTGTAGGGGGCGGAGCCACAGCTGTGGGGTCAGGCTCACTGGGCCTCTATGTTCCTCTCCTCTTCACGCTGGTGGGAGTCGGGAATTCCTCTCCACAAAGACCCCTCTGTTGACTGAGAGGATGAGTGCACTGTGCACACCTGAGGGGGCGGGTCAGGTTCCCCCCCCCCCCCCCTGGGCGTCATGGAGGCCAGTTGCTCCAGATACCTGGAAAGGTACTCTCCAGGATTACACAGCAACACGGACTGTTGACCAATGCGTGAGTCACGAGTCGACAGGATTATGGGCTCTTGATTTGTAGTCCGGTGCACATGGAGTCAACAGAGACGGCGTAATGGGTTTGTTCGGCCTGAATTCAAACATTTACTTCTGCTTTTCAATCAAAGTCTCCTAATGCAATAAACTGATAAGTAGAGCGAGAGTCAACACGTTTATCTCAGCCGGCGGAGTGAGAACAGATTGTCAAAGTCAGAGCAGATATTTGGCATTCTCGGGAAAAGTTGATAACATAAATTATCTTATCTTTTTTCAATTTAAAATCATAAATGATCAAAGGATTCCAATGTATATGTAATATGTGTGGTTTATAAGGAATGAGGACACTTCTTCATGAGGGGTTAGCGCCGTGCTCCAGCAGCGTGGCTGGAGGGCCAAACACCACTTTGGAGACGCGAATATCTTAATGATTACAAGTTTTGCCAGTCAGATTTTGCCAGATTTTATCTTCATAAAAGTAATTGCTGTGGACATTCCTCCAGTGTTATGACCACATATTATGATCCTCGGGCCGGATAGATTTTGGACGTTTCCAGTTGGACCGTTCGCCTCGGGGGCCACGGCGCGCCTCGGGGGCCGCGGCGCGCCTCGGGGGCCGCGGCGCGCCTCGGGACCGGGCGGGAGGACCGGAAAAACCAGCTGCCGGAGATTATTACACTGAGGGAAGGGGCAGCGCGCGGGGCGCGACAGGTGAGCGCGCGCGGAGCCTCCTCCTCTTTACATGAACACTCTGATTCCAACGGGAACCACAGAGAGAGAGAGAGAGGAGAGAGAGAGAGAGAGAGAGAGAGAGAGAGAGAGAGAGAGAGAGAGAGAGGGAGGCTGAGCTCTTTTGAGAGAGAGAGAGAGAGAGAGAGAGAGAGAGAGAGAGAGAGAGAGAGAGAGAGAGAGAGAGGGAGGCTGAGCTCTTTTGAGAGAGAGAGAGAGACAGAGAACTCTTTTGTCCTCTCTCGGTTGCCGTCCCGCCTGAGCTATTGTCACTTTAGTCGCGCCTGTGATTTCTTTCTACTCGGAGTCCTCTCTCTCTCTCTCTCTCTCTCTCTCTCTCTCTCTCGGAGCGTCCCGCACTCTCTCCTGTCTCCTTCTCCCCGGTGCCCCCCCCCCCCCCCCCCCAGCCCTCCACCGTTGGACTATGCCCCCGTCGGCCCGCTGAGGGCGGGGGGCTCTGCGCGGCTCGCGCTCCCACCTGGAGAAGACTCGGCGGACATCCGAGAGGAGGCGCGGCGAGGTAACCTCCGTCCCCTGACTGCTTCCTGCGCTGATTTCAGTGTGTTTGAGAGTAATGTTCCAGTGAGGCTATTATGTGACTGTGTGTGCGTGTGTGTGTGTGTGTGTGTGTGTGTGTGTGTGTGTGTGTGTGTGTGTGTGTGTGACAGTCAGTGCCGCCGCTCCCATAGCGCGCACTACGCGCTGTGCGTAAAGCACCGAGTCCTTTTTTTTTTTTTTAAATCATCATAGTTATAATAATTGTAATGCCGATGTAATTTCAGTATAGAAACATTAGGCACCTTGTAGGCATGTCAAAACAAGCAGAACAAGAGATATATTTAATTTCACCAAAAAAACAAATGCACATTCAACTTCGGGCACCAACATGGCGAGCAGCGGCACTGTGTGTGTGTGTGTGTGTGTGTGTGTGTGTGTGTGTGTGTGTGTGTGTGTGTGTGTGTGTGTGTGTGTGTGTGTGTGTGTGTGTGTGTGTGTGTGGCACTGTGTGACCGTGGGTTCTCCCAGACACCGTGACTGCAGGTGAGTCTCAGGTGAAAGGGAATCGCTCACATTCCAGAGCTCTCTGATTTAGAAACCTGCTGTCCACCGCAGCTCCTCTTCTCCTCCTCACTGCGTCTCTCTATTGATTCATTAGCTGCTCCTTCATCACATCCTCAGTTACCGCTGACTTACACCAGCATAGGACATGCTTTTGTTTGTGATTCATGTAATATGATCACATGTATGATGTGAGTATAAACAACATGTTCCAGTGATTTGACCCGGGGAGTTGTCTGTGTAGTACAGGTACACGTACCTGTTCTTCTAATTAATGTGTCATAAAGGATAATGACTGATTGCATACCAGCTGCACCTCACAAACCAGAGTATAAACTAACATACAATTTAAAAAGTCACAGCGATCGACGTTGGATAGTTTATACATGAAGTACATGTATATGTATACGTGTTTATTACCTTTGCATTGTAAATGCAGAAGGTCATGTTTTGATCTCCGTGTATTTGTATGTGTGCGTGTTATTTGCATAAGTCAAAAAGTATTAAACCGAATCGCATGACATTTGGTGGGATGATTGGTTATTATCCGGGGACCACTTGATTAGATTTTGGGATCGATCGGGTCAAAGGTCAAGGTCATGAAAAGGTAAAAAAATGTTTTACCATAAGGCGGTCAATTTATATCCAATTGGCAACTAATGCCAACATGTTCATAACTCAATGCTCAATCTTGTGACATGTGAAGGTATGCGCTCTACGAGGGCCCCTTCTAGTTCATCGTGTGTTCCTGTTGACGATTATATTTATCATTATTATACATTGAGAGATGAGTTATGACAAAAGGACATATGGGACCCGTAAAGGAGCTTAACAACCCTAAAGAACCCCACATGAGGGGATATCGATGATCCACCGTTTGATATCTGCTCATTTCATGGAGTAATGAATATGAATGCAGGTATTATTAGACTGTAAATACAACTAGATATCACCTGATTTTCAGTGAAAAGAATATGATCTCATGTCTGGCTCTGCAGATAATGATCACAGGGCTTTTGTACGCTCTTTCTTTTGTTGTCATTTGTGTCTGTAGGATAAGCATCGTTTGAAAATCTGCTTCATTAAAGCAGACAAGTGTCAATCTGCACCTCTGGCTGGATGGAGAGTAATGAACAGTCGGTCAGCGCGCTGAACGCTAAATGAAATATATTCTGTCAGCAGCACGTTTTATAACTGGTGGTTATAAAATGGATGTTCTGTGAAAGAGGACTCGGGATGACAGCGAGATGCCGATGTCATTGTTCAACAGTAACACAATGAGCAGCGGCTCAAAGGAGACCGGCTCCACGGCATGACCTCAGCATTAGTCACCTGTCCTCCGGGCCGGTCGGGGTATCAGGCCTGTGGAGGAATTGAAACACCGTGACTAATTCTAATTGAGGAGTTTATCTCAGAGTCAAAATGTTTATTGATTAATCCCAATTAATCAGGTCTATAATTACCTTGCTTGTAAAATCCTGACTCACACGTCAGGTCAGAGTTTATTCATGACACAAAGGTGACACAAAGGCTCACATAGACGCTAAGGCCCGCCTCCACATTTGGCCCCGCCCCCTGAACAATACCAGGGATTATTGATTATTTATTTTTTTAGTCTGGCCACACAAATCCTGGACTAGCCGCTGTCAAATAGAACGGAGTAATGGCGAAAAGGTGAGGTAAGATCCCGGAAGGGTTATTAATATTTGGTTATGTGTCTTTCTGGAGATCAACACATGTTTACGTTTAGGCGCCCTGGGATCGTCACAACGTTTCTTTTCTTTTTTGCGATCAAATGTTTTTATTGAGCATAATCGTACAGGATGGAGGAACACCAAGACATGGTGTCCTTTCAAATAGAAACAATATGTTGAGACAAAAGGAGTCTCAGAACCATGAAACAGAGAGGAAGGATGGGGGGGGGTATACAGTGGGGGGGGAGTATTTAGTCAGCCACCAATTGTGCAAGTTCTCCCACTTAAAAAGATGAGAGAGTCCTGTAATTTTCATCATAGGTAGACCTCGACTATGAGAGACTAAATAAGAAAAGAAAATCCAGAAAATCACTTTGTCTGATTTTTAAAGAATTTATTGGTAAATTCCTCGGTACAATAAGTATTTGGTCAATAACAAACAAGCAAGATGTCTGTCTCTCACAGACCTGTAACTTCCACTCCTTACCTGTATTAACGGCACCTGTTAGAACTCTATATGAGTATAAAAGACGCCTCTCCACAACCCCAGACAGTCACACTCCAAACTCACTCCGGCCAAGACCAACGAGCTGTCAGAGGACTCCAGAAAGAAGCTCCAGTGTTGACCTCTCAGTCGTATCTGAGTCTCTGGACGCACAGCGGTGCATGAGACCGGAGAGTCCTCTCGTCTTCTACGGTTGTTAGGAACATGGAATGATAAACTGATTTAATAACCACACATCAGTGAGCGCCTTCCACCTGATCGCACCACCCGTCTGCTTCAAACACAGTTTAGACAATGACCTCATCATTCAAAGCCTTTTTTAAAGATTCTTTTCTATGATTAGGGCTTGTTTTCACACCACAGCGTTTGTCTTATTGTCGCTATTCTATAAATATATATTCATCATTATCTTCATTACAAAGTATATCATCTTGTAAGCGTCAAGCTTTTGTGCAAAACCTACTTCACCCTCAAAGACGAGGTAGCTTCAGGCTTCTTGATATTAATGTTTAATAGCTCATTCCTAAAGTCTTGAACCTGTTGCATCATGATGTGTAAATCTTTCCGGAGCCGCTCACAAACTGTGTCTGTTTTTTTCCTCGCGTTAAAAAAGAGGAAACTAAAGACTTCCTGTTCTGCGCCGCGTCTGCTCTCTGAAAAGGCAATATGCGCCGTGTTGACCCAGGGCGGAAGAAAGGATATTGAATCTGCCATGTTAACGAATTGCTGCAATTTATGGAACAACAAACAGAACTGTTATTACAGCAACGAGAGAGAAGTCTGCCGGAAGTCTGCGCCGACGTCAAAGGGTCGCATGGGTCGTCGTTGTAAATTCCTTTGCTGGAAAGCACAAAACGTTTGTTTATTGATGATATTGTTGACTTTGTGGCTCGTTGAAGCAGCCAGGGGTCAGGCCAGGGGTCAGATCAGGGGTCAGACCAGGGGTCAGGCCAGGGGTCAGACCAGGGGTCATGCCAGGGGTCAGGCCAGGCGTCAGGCCAGGGGTCAGATCAGGGGTCAGGCCAGGGGTCAGGCCAGGGGTCAGATCAGGGGTCAGGCCAGGGGTCAGGCCAGGGGTCAGATCAGGGGTCAGGCCAGGGGTCAGGCCAGGGGTCAGATCAGGGGTCAGGCCAGGGGTCAGGTCAGGGGTCAGGCCAGGGGTCAGACCAGGGGTCAGCGGTGTTACGTTACGGGGAGAAGAGTCGTACACTACTGCTGAAAAGTTTGGGGTCACCGAGAACATGTTGTGTTTTCCATGAAAACTCACACTTTTATTTATTAAATGAATACAAGATTAATACAAAATATAGTCCAGACATTGAAGAGGTTATAAATAATGATTTTCATTGTAAATATTAATGTTGTTCTTCTTGTGGCTCAAAGGAAGGCCAGTTTTAGAGCTTCTCTCACCAGCATAACTGTTTTCAGCTGCGCTCACATAAAAAGGGTTTCAATGTCAAGGAATAATCTGTTTGTGGAAAATGCAAAATAAAAAGTTATGAAAGATTTTAAAAAGTGTTTCAAGGGGGTTCTACCCCTCTGCTCGTCTTCTAAGGCGATAACACAATGTACCACTAGAACATGGAGATGGGCCTCTACACACCTCTGTAGAGACTTCACTAAACAACAGAATAGTCATTTACACATTAATGTGTAGAGAGAGGATCTATGATTCATTTAATGTCATTTTCATTGGAAAAAACAGCTTTTCTTTCTTTTTTCTAAGTGACCCCAAACTTTTGAGCGGTAGTGTATGTGTCGTCATCGTTCCAAAGAGGAAATGTTCTCGTGTTTAACGATGTCGTTCTCACATCGGAACTATTTCCTCCCATTGTCCTTTACAGGTACTGGTATTTTAATGCCCCATCTGTTATTGACAATACAGGCTGGATTTCCAGTCCGTAGAGAACTACATTTACCAGTTGATTCCGGTGTTGGTCGGCATGGCGACGTGCAGCCGATGTGATGCTGGGCTTCGTGGTCAAAGGAATCGTTTAACGTCTCGGGATGTGAGCCTGTTTGCTTTGTGTCGGAAAGATAGAAGAGCAGATTGAGGAGATGAATGCGGAACTGCAGCCAGCGGGGGGGGGGTTTCTCACACAGAGCATCGCTTAGTTTCACACGACGGCCGATAGAGAGAAGACGAGCTGAGCATGAGGGATGAAGGTCGGAGCATCAACAGCACGCTCCTTCAGCTGCTGGTTCAAACCATCAATTCAAATCTGAAATAGTCTCAAATCTCACATCGTTTTCCACTCCTGTGAATACAGAGTGAAAACGTTGTCATGGAGACGGAGGGAGACGGACTCTGAAACCTCACCTGAAACTAGAGAGGAATGTTTCAATTAGCGATGTTCTTGCGTAACTCAGGGTCATTAAGGCGTTCGCTCTTTAGGGAGAGACGACAACAAGTTGTTTGTTTTCCAGGAGGTTCCGGTTGAAGTCGGGAACCACCGGATCTGCGGCGCTCGGTTCAGTCGCGTGAGCGCTCGGCGTTCCCTCCGACGAGGGCTTTCCCGATCCCGCCGTTATCGCTCCGGCGCCGCCTTCTGTCAACGCGCCCCGAGGAGGGAGCGGCCACACCCACCGACGGCGTAATGACAGATTAACACGCAAACCCATGATGTCATTAACTTCAATTAGAGGGGAAACGCCCGTTAGAGGTCGGTTTGGGTTTAGGCGACGTGTTCCTCGGAAGATGCTTGTTCTGGCGTTAAACACACGGCAGACGTCATAATAAAAACGTCTTTGTCCTAATAAGGAGTAAGAACACTTTATAATATCACTCGGCAAATGAAGTGCGCCTCTCTTTGCTGTAGTCAAAGAAAGTGTACACAAATGTGCTATTTAAAGTTATTATACCTGATAAAAAGCTGCCTGAGCTGAATGTAAACTCAGCATTTTACTTTATTTCTCCCCTGTATATTTAGTATTAGTATTTAGTTTTTAGTATTGTGTTTTGTGTTTTATTGTTATTTCATTGACACTCATAACATATCATATCATATATATGATATGTCATATCATATCATATATATGATATATCATATCCTATCATATCATATATTCCTGTGCCAGTGTTTAAACTCGGTAAATACAGACACTTTACATTTATAATATTGTTAAAGGTTGAATCAAGGTTGAATATTTTTGTCACTGCACAACCCGGGCTGCCAAACAAAATACAGGTTTTTATACTACACAAGAACCAGAAGTACTTTCCTGTAGGGCATTTAATAATAAGAAGGAAGTAATATCATTAAGGATTTTAAACAGTAGCAAACGGAAACAAACTGGTGAATTCTGTCCGGTATCCAAAAGGTTAACTTTGTTAAAACCTGGATATTGTTGCATGCGTTTGTTTCTTAATAACTAATGGGGACAATCATTATTTAAATTGCTCCATTGTTGAGGGAGAATGCTGCAGAACGGCTGTTATGTCACGGCTCCTCGTCTCCTCGTCTCCTCGTCTCCTCGTCTCCTCGGCCCCTCGGCTCCTCGGCTCCTCGTCTCCTCGTCTCCTCGTCCTCTATGGAGGTCCATGAAGTGTTTCACACTCAGACTGTTATTATAAGTGTCTTATGACATGTTGGACCCCATCTTGATCCGACACGTTTGTTATGTCCGATATATTGTCAAAGAGTCGTTGTATCTGGCGTTGCATCCACATCCTCCAGATTCTCTAAACGTGTGTCGTGACCTGAGATGAGAGCGACGCCACAAACACACCGCCGTGTGCTCCGTTCTCCCCGAGACGAGACACCGAAGCTGCAGCATCCTCGGTCAATACTGGACACGCTTGTTTTCATTAGTCACAAAAAACTGGGAAATAGGTTGAATAATACTGGAGTTACCTTTTCACATTAAACTTCAGGGAAACATGATCCACCATTCAAACCCTTCTCCTCATCAGGGTCGCTGGAGCCGATCCCAGCTGACACAGGGCGGAGGCGGGGTCACCTGGACAGGTCAGAGGTCATCCAGGGCCCACATAGAGACAGACAACCACTCCCTCACATTCACACCTACGGGACATTTAGAGAACAGTTAACCTGCTGCATGTCTCTGGACTGTGAGAGGAAGCTGGAGAACCCGGAGGGAACCCACGCCACCACGGGGAGAACACGCTCCACACAGACGGACCGCCCACACCTGGACTTGAACCCACGGCCTCTCGCTTTGAGGCCACAGCGCTAGCCACTACGCCGCCGTGCAGCCCGATACATCATCCCTCAACTCCAATAAGTTTGAGTCTTCCTCCCCTGCGACCCCTCGCTGCCGAGCCGGGTGGAGCTCCGTGTCCGGCCCGACTCCATCCCCCCCGCTCCGTCTCTGGAGAATGTCTCGTGTGCATTTATGAGCACAAGGGGGCAAAGTCCCTCTTGCGTGTGCACACACATGCAGCAGGTGCCTGCATGTGTCGTTGTTGTTTGTTTGAATGCTTCATGAAGCCTGACTCCATATGATGAGAGCTGCTCTGTAAACAGAAGCTCACAGCCTGTCTGAGCGGGGCAGAACCCTCTGAGGCTCCTCATGACTTCAGAGGGATCCACAAGACGAACAAAGTCGCGTCGTCCCAGCTTCACGTCGCATGTGCTCCGCCTGTCACTTATCACACTCCGTCACCTCTGCAAACAGGAACATGACGTGTGTCTTTGCTAACCTCCGCGGCTCATAGCGCGTGTCAACACTCTTTGAGCGATGTTTGCTTTGAGGGACAGCTGCAGGACGCTCTGAAACTTCTGACTCCTGACTTATCACGTCTCGTAAGTCAGAATCCCAATCTGAGGACGACTTCTACAAACCGTGACCCCGTCACAGGAATGCAGAGGGTTGTGACTTGTCACGTTGTGTAACCCGTCCCGTCACAAGGCCTCAGGGACACCGATGTAACGCGCTCTGCTCGGCTCACGGTGAAGGCCGCATGTGTCAGACGATATTAGACCAGAGACTAACCTCATAACCTGTGAACAATGGAACCATTTAAGGTTAAACCTTAAATAAAAACACATTAGGAAACAATGTGTGTGTGTGTGTGTGTGTGTGTGTGTGTGTGTGTGTGTGTGTGTGTGTGTGTGTGTGTGTGAAAGAAGGAGGAGGCAGTGTGTCAGTGTATCTGTTAGCAGCCAGGTGTTCATTACAAATCCACTGAACTCCAACCTTTTCATTTATAACAGGTTCTTTGTAGCAGCAGCAACTATTATATCATTATATCATTATTATTATATATACATATATATATACAGTATATATATATATAAATATATATATATGTATATATTATACATATATATGTGTATATATATATATATATATATATACATATATATAATTATGATGTATGACTTGAGTTTTGTATGCCAACTCATATCAGTAAAGCGTATTAATTTTCTGATTTATTTTATATTAATTTAGGATAGGAATATATAAGCATATAAGTATATATGCTTCTACCTATACCTTTTCAATCTTTATGTTTTGTATATTATATAGAATAATATTGTATTTGATTTGATTGACTGAATAAAAAAATAAAAAATAAAAAATAACAATAAAAACAATTTTTAATAAATTCATAAATAAAATACACAAAAGTGGTTTCTTGGTCATGAGAATGACAGCAGTGAATCTAATGGAGAGAACAGAGACGAGTGACGTTGATTCATGACATTTCATTAAAGCCCAACAGTTTGACAAAGTAATAATATATAATATGTAAACAAAGAGGCTGAGTCATTGAATCTAAAGAAACTAAATAAACTGAAGTGCATCGGGGCAGAAAGACGACCTCACATTCCTCAGAGGTTCACCAGACGCCTGCAGGGATGTAAAGACACACGTTGTGATAATCCGGGCGATACAATAACGCTGATGGTGTGGCTGATAACTGATAACGCTCCTCTGGGTGACGCGGCGCTGACTCAGCCGCCTCGCCGTCGCTTTCACAAGAAGAGGAGGAACTCCCGCGGAACACGACCAGCCACGTGCAATTACAACCTATTTGGCTTTTCTAATGGAACGTGGAAACAAAGCGTCGGCGGGTGTCATTATTTCACATTAAGTTTGCACGGGTTTCGCTCTCGGAGCACGCAAAGGCGTGGCGCCCGGTCGGGGCGAGCCGGACCTCCAGCTGTGAGCCGATCGGTTTCCTCCTGAAGGACAGAGGATCCCCGTGTGAGCCACCACAACCGAGAGATGACATCAGTGAGAACAGTGGAGCGTACCATGTCTGAGGAGATACGGGGGGGATGAGGGACGGTGAAACGAGTCATGGGGGGGACACAGGTCAGATCATCAGGGTCAATATCTACGACTGCAGGGCGGAGCATGAGATGTGGACTGAAACAAGATGTGCACTTCAAGAAATAACTGGAGCACGACTCCCTACCTCCTTTCCTTTCCTTCACGCTGTTTCCTTCACACTGTGTCCTTTACGTTGTTTCCTTCACGTTGTTTCCTTCACACTGTTTCCTTCACGTTGTTTCCTTTACACTGTTTCCTTCACGTTGTTTCCTTCACACTGTTTCCTTCACACTGTTTCCTTCACACTGTTTCCTTCACATTGTTTCCTTCACACTGTTTCCTTCACACTGTTTCCTTCACATTGTTTCCTTCACACTGTTTCCTTCACACTGTTTCCTTCACATTGTTTCCTTCAC
Organism: Liparis tanakae; assembly: GCA_036178185.1. Taxonomy (NCBI): domain Eukaryota; kingdom Metazoa; phylum Chordata; class Actinopteri; order Perciformes; family Liparidae; genus Liparis; species Liparis tanakae. The sequence continues at coordinate 22,202,848 of CM070093.1, forward strand.
ACTGTTTCCTTCACACTGTTTCCTTCACATTGTTTCCTTCACACTGTTTCCTTCACACTGTTTCCTTCACACTGTTTCCTTCCGATTGTGAAGAGAGAATAAAAATCTAACACACTGATATTATAATCTTAAAATCTCATATCCTCTCCTTCGCTCCTTCGCTCCAGTCGGCGTAAACAATGTCAGCCTTGAGAAGCAGCGGCGCACACGAGCGTTTCTCTGCGTCGTCGTCATGGTTTCAGAGGACATGAAGTCCACTTCAGTGTGTTGTTGTGTGTGTGTCTTCCTCTGCAGGTTATTGTTGAAGATGCAAGCCTCAACCGCCTCACCTGTGACCAACACCACCACCACCAAGACCAAAGAGCAGATACTCATCCAGAGTACGTGTGTGTGTGTGTGTGTGTGTGTGTGTGTGTGTGTGTTGTTTCTTTGTCTTAATCCATTGGATATTGATAAAACCAGGGTTTGTACGGTCATGGAAAACCTGGAAAAGTCATGGCATTTTAAAATGGTTATTTCCAGGCCTGGAAAAGTCATGGAAAAAACTTAAATCACAAAAGTTTTGGAAAAGTCATGGAAGTTTGTTTTAATCACATGTCCATTTACGCCGAGTTTGAAATAATTTATATGTTTTTTAAAGAAAAAAGGCAAAAAATATAAGCCGGCGTACGCTCTCAATACATAATATGTTTGAAATTGTTCATGTTTTTACCGAGATTTCAATTTGGTCATGTAAATTTGGTTTGAAGTCATGAAAAAGTCATGGAAATCCATCCGTCAAAATGTGTAAGAACCCTGTAAAACACACCGTGTTTTTTGTGTCCACCATCATGTTTTAGAATGTCCCCCATGCAGAGATTACAAAACCTAAAAACAGATAAGATTTGCCGTATTAACACCACCCTCTTGCATCATCGGTCTCACCTGGATGGTTTGTACAGGTGTGGCCCCGCTGCACGTTACGGGACATATCTAGCATGCTCTGTTTGTGAGTGATGCTGTTGCTAAGCGACGGCAAACGGCCTCTGGACAACCTGCAGAAGGTGTCGAACGGCGTGAAACGCTTTCAGAACAGACACAACGACTTGAGGAGAGCCGCTCATCGCGCCCGCCGCTCATTTCTTTCTCGTGCCGCAGGTTCGGGGGCGATGATCGTCATCATCGTGTTGGGGATCATCGTCCTCCTCGCCATTCTGCTGATCATCCTGAAGACGTACAACAGGTAGGGCCCCATTCCTGTTTGACGGGAGCGTTACCGTATGGCGAATGTCGCCAGCAGAAAAGCAAGCGCTGCTATTTATAGCGGCTTCAGGAAGGACTCTGCGCTTTCTTCACCAGGCGATGAAAACAAATATGCAAATAAACATATTTCTGTCGTTCTCAAAGGACGCACTCAATCCTTTTCTTGAATTGTTATCTTAATAATTTGTTCTGAAGAGGTGAAACGATCCAGTCTCACACGTGTTTTACCATATTTCCCTCTTTAGCAGACAGTACACTGCAAAAATTCAGCCTAAAAAACAAGGAAAAAAAGTAATAAAATGAGGGAATATTACTTGAAATAAGCCAAATTATCTGCCAGCAAAATAGGAAAATTTGACTTGCCAAGATTTCTTAAAACAAGTGAAAAGCTCCAACATTAAAACTGCCTTCTAAGAAGAAATATCTTTTCCAAAAACAAGCACAGATTGCCTTAATGTGAGATATTTCATCTTACTTAGATGTTAATGTTTGCAGTGTATACAATGTAAATAATAATTACAGTATTTGCATAGCGTTACCCGCCACATTCCTCTGCTGCATAGCGATAGATCTGAGAGATAAAGCTCTTTGATCCCAGAACGCAACATGTTCTTTGTGTTCCCTGCCAGGCGGATGCACGTCTCCAGGGTGCTGGGCAACAGCCGCGGCTCCAAGCCCCGCCCCAAGTCCTCGCTCACCACGGTCAACGGCGGCGTCCCGCTGAACCTCATGGGACCCGACTCGGCGTCGGGCGCCGTCTTCAATTCGAGCCCCGTCTTCAATTCGAGCGCCGCCTCGGAGATCGTCTCTACGCCGCCGCCCAGGGCGTCGCTGACCAGCGCGGAGGGCCACCCCATCGAGCAGCTGAGCGCCATCAGCGAATCCTCCGCCATGACGCAGAGCGACGCTCCGTCAATTGGGAACACATAGCGGCGCGACGGCGTGACGGCGGCCTCGCGGCGGGCACCGAAGACAATAGAAGTCGTGAACGCGATGGCGCCTCGAACAGACATGATGGATGCATGGAGGAGACTGAGCATTTCTTTTGAAGGATTTCTTTTTGGCTGAAGTCTTTTTCGCGCGCGTCTCCCTGCGTGGTCGCTGGAGGCCGCGGCTCATACCATGAAGAACACGTGTCCTAAAGACGGTGATGACCACACGGCTCTGAAGCAGGCAGGTGCACAGACATGTTGGGGCAGGTGCTCAAGCCCCCAAATTTTTTTTTTAGCATCATCAGCGTGACGCTAGTGATGCGTCCTCGACCGGCGTCTCCTCTTGATGGATTAGACGGCTAGATTACATTTATAAATATGAATAAATATGAATTATTACACGGTAACGACAGTACAAGCGTTCTGATTGGCTAATGGGTAGTCATGTAAAAGAAATATTAAAAATTAATTAAAAAACCCCTTCAGATATCAAAACAATTGAATTGACGAAATTCATTATTTTTTCATTTTAAATATGATGAATGAAGAAAGGATTTGTCTCGGCAGTTTTCTCATCCATGGCAAAAGGGGAGGAGCTTGAGCGCCACGAGGGGTCTACCTGTGCACGTGCCTGCTCTTAAGTGTGTACATGTCTGTATTAAAGATGATCACATGTGTAAATGTAGGATTAATATAAACTTTAGAGAAGACAAAGACGGTATGAAGACACTGTCTGTGTGTCTATGGATTCCCGTATGTGTGAGAAACACGTGTCGATCTGGCATACATTATTCCTGACTAAATCTGCTTTACCTGCATCGCACTGTCTTTGTCTTCTGTTCACAGATCCTCTCGGATTAGTTTTCGTTAAAGAAATCTATAAATTGTCAGTGAGTTTTTTACTATGTATAACGAAAAGTCCACCGAGATATTTTAAGACATCTGTTTGTCAGTCCAACACGGTGATGTAAATCCTTTTTAAGTTTGACGCCTAAAGGTTTTGCACTTTATTTTCATTGCTCTCTGTATTTCTATTGTTTGTGGTTCTTTGAATGAAATTAGATTAAAAAATCAAATATGATATTTCTAATTGTGAATGACCTGTTTGTTAAAATGAAGTGTGATATGGACAGAGGACAACACGATGTGAACAAAATCATGTGCCACCTGCGGTGGTTGATTTTTGTTGAACGGTCTGGTCACAGATGAGGTTGAAGTCGAAAATCAATTTAGTAGAATTCTTTTTGGACATGAATCATGGGAGGAAGAGCACCGTGTGCTGGACTGCAGAATTTCTTCAACTCTTTGAAGAAACCACAAGATCTTTAAACCTTAACCTGCCATGTAGAAGTGGGGGTGACACATCTTCATGTCCATTTTATGGATGTTAACCATCTTGAATATAGGTTTGAACCTAGAGGTCAGTTCAGGGTGAGATGATGAGGATAGACATATGAAACATAAATCCATAAATGGCGATGGTCATAGGCATTGCTCTCTAAATAAAAAGGAGTTAATCCCACTGGTCAACCAGCTACACCTGTTCTACTAGAATGTGTCCAGTCACACAGAGTTTGTTTAGGAATATCAGCATGAGTAATTCCACAACAACGCTGGAACTATATACTAATACATTGCGTATTACCTCTCATACACTGCTACAACATCACACACACTGTTATCAAACTTAACATGTTCACAGGATATACCTCCACAAACCCCAAAGAGAAAGACAAGAGGATTGGGGTGAATGTTGCGTGTTATTGTGTTGTTGAGTTGTTGATTGTTGTTAGTTATGGCGCCCTCAGATGGTACTTGTTGGTACTACATCGTAAACAATATAAACATTAAAGCGGCATTCAAGATCACAAGAGACGTTGCCAAGACTTTGCTGTTAACGAATGAGTCATCGCATCACATTGCTCACTGTGTTTAATTAATTTGTTCAATTCAAAGATTATAAATCTGTAAATAAATGGTTCGGGGTAAGTAAATACATTAATAATATTCAAACTATGTATTGGTCTGGCTATTTCCGTAATGTTTACTTAAATCTGAATCGCAGGAGTCTTGAATGCGTATCGGCAGTAAATGTTGGCATTGCGATGGTGACCATAGGTGAGTGGCCGAGGAGCCGATTTACTTTCTAAAATCATGACATTCGTCGAGTATTTTTATATTTTTTTGATGGCGGATATATAAGTAAACCTCATTATCCGTTCCTCTTCAGTTTAGATAGCATGACTAAGCCAAACGTAGCTTAGTCCTTAGAGCTAAAGCTAAGGAAGTAAGCTAGACTGTACACCTGAAGTCGACTATGACCACCGGTGTTACGGATTAACAGGCGACCGTGTTAACTGGCGACATTGAACCAACGCGTCCGTTGGTGTGTACAGACAGCCGTTGACCAATATGAAGAGAACACGTAGCTGCCCTTGTGAATGCCGCATTGTTTATTTTCTATAGTATATATTATCATGTATATGAGCCTGTTAAACCGTAACACCTGATTAAGAAGCGACCGTGTTAACTGGCGACTTTGAACCAACGCGCCCTTTGGTGTCGTGTGTAGACAGCCGATTAAAATCATGAAGAGAACACGTAGCTGTCCTTGTGAATGCCGGATTGTTAATTTGTATAGTATATAATATTATGTATATGAGCGGGGTTTAAACCCTAACAGGTGTTACGGTTTAACAGGCGACCGTTTTAACTGGCGACTTCCGGTTGAGCTGTCCTCGGGAATGTCACTTTGTTTATTTTTGTTATGAAGTGTCAAACCCGCTCATATACATAATATTATATACTATACAAATATATAATATATATAATATATATATGTGTATATATAACATATATTATATTAATAATAATATTATATATATATATATATTTCCTTTTTTAGTATATATATATATATATATATATATACTAAAAAAGGAAATGGTTCAAAGTCGCCCGTTAACACGGTAGCCTGTTAATCCGTAACACTAATTAACATTACATTACGTAACATTAATAATATATATATATATATATATATATATATATATATATATATATATATATATATATATATTTCCTTTTTTAAGGAAATGGTTCAAAGTCGCCCGTTAACACGGTAGCCTGTTGATCACACGGGGTCCAGGTGTGATCAAGTGTCAACCCCGCTCACATTCATATACTATACAAATATATATATATATATATATATATATATATATATATATATATATATATATATATATATACAAAAAAAAGAAATGGTTCAAAGTCGCTAACACGGTCGCCTGTTAATCCGTAACACCTGGATGACCTGTGGTGACTGTGTGGTTTTCCGTCTCCAGCGGAGCTGCTGGGTCTCCTGCTGGTGTCGCTGCTGTGGGGCTGCACCAACCCCTTCCTCAAGAGGGCCGCGGAGGGCATCGAGCACGTCCGACACACCAACAGGGTCTGGCAGCTCCTGGCTGAGGCCAAGTTCCTCTTCCTAAACCTCAAGGTGAATCCTGAGCGGTGTTTGCAGCTCGGACTTTCCTCTCCAGTTGTAGTTTCACTGACCTGCGTTCCTCTCCACAGTACCTGGTCCCGTTCCTCCTGAATCAGAGTGGCTCCTTGGTCTACTATTATACACTTTCCACCACAGGTGGGACACGCTTCACAACCCTGGGATGCTGTATTTTGTGTATTTATTTTGTATTCAGTCAATCAAATCAAATACAATATTATTCTATATAATATACAAAACAGAAAGACTGAAAAGGTATAGGTAGAAGCAAAAAATGCTTATATATTCCTATCCTAAATTAATATAAAATAATCCGAAAGTTTATATAAAGTAAAGAAAAAATAACATAAAATTGTGTGTTTGTATGGTCGCCTCTGGGTTACACACACGTGATAGTTAAAGTTTTTTATCATGAAGAGCACAGGTGTGGCGCGGAGCACTTACTGAGGAGTTCACTTGTGCCAGTAAATGTTTACACGTTTGTCTTTCCTGCTATGACATGGCATAAAAAATTAAAACAAAAATTCCAATTATCTAGAGCCTAAATTAAATTGCTTTTTCTTAGTCCAAGCAACCACATAAAAGCCAACAATAATATGTGTACTATACTTTAAAGATAAGGAAAAGCATCAAATCCTCACATTTGTGGATCCGGCACAAATCAATATATTTCTCAAAGGAAGAATTGATCCTCAAATTAGTCCCGTTGATCAACTAATTGACCAATTATTTCAGCTCTAAACTGACCGCCCACTCCATATCGTAAGAGATGATATTGTGCTTGTGGGAACAGGTACAGCCCTAATTATAAAGAAGCAATAATTCTACATTTTCTTGGATACAATTAGACAAAGAATACGTATCCATGAACAAACGCGGGTCTGACTGGCACTAATGGTTCTGTAACATATTGCATCATGTCGTCGGACACGGCGGGTTTGCGTATTCATCTAGCAGCCGAACATCACCGACAGTTTTCACTACTTCTCTTCTGCAGAGTTATCGCTCGCGGTCCCTGTGGCCAACGCCCTCACCTTCCTCTGCACCCTGTTCACCGGCAAGCTGCTGGGGGAGGAGTTTGGAGGGAAACGTAAGTGAGAAATATATTACAGGGTTCGTACGCTCATGGAAAACCTGGAAAAGTCATGGAATTTTAAAATGGTCATTTCCAGGCCTGGAAAAGTCATGGAAAAAACTTAAATCACAAAAGTTTTGGAAAAGTCATGGAAATGTTATATTCACTTGTTCATTTACGCCGAGTTTGAAATAATGAATATGTTTTAGAAAGAAAGACTCAAAATATAAGTCGGCGTACGCTCTCATACTGGCGGCGCAATTTTCTTTTTTTTCCACGTTGCAAGTGAACGCACCGTAACTGGAAAGTTGGATGGCCATAGCTCGGGAAGCAAATGTTTATTCTTTAAATAAAATACTGTCTCTTATTCATTTGTTTCATTAAATGTATACTTTATGCTTTGGAATTCACATTGTTTAAATACTACATGTTCTCACTTTTTCATGTATAAATCGAGATTTCAGTTTGGTCATGGACATTTGGTTTAAAGTCCTGGAAAAGTCCTGGAAATCCAGTGGTCAACATGTGTAAGAACCCTGATATTAGATCACTTCACTGGCACGCCGAGACATCTGAGGTTTTGATTTCCTCCTCGACTTGAAGCGTACTGTTCCGGTTGTGTTAAACATTTTAAGATGTTCTTTTTCCCTTCCCTTTTTCCTTCATCTCCTGCTTCTTCTCTGCAGAGGCGGTGGCCGGAATGTTCCTCACCACGGCCGGCATCACCCTCTGCGTCGTGAGCTCCGTCGACGGCAGCCACGCCGGGACGCAGAACGTCACGGCCGCCGCACGCTGACTGAGATGAGGATCAGAACAAAGCCTCCCTCGAGTTGGACCGGGACCAAAGGGGTGGGGGGGGGGGCTTTCAGATTCACACAGCCACTCTTGGAGTAACGGCCGGGGGGAGAATGGAGCCTGAAGGAAGTCGGCGTGAGCGTCAAAGGACCCGTCCACAACCCGACGCCACCTCGAAGGGAAGTGGTTCAGTGGGGTTCACCTCCAGGCCGCGGAGGATTCATGGGCTGGCTTAGGAGTGTGTGGCTGTTAACGTTCACTCTAAGCCCTCAGTCAAAGGCTGGAGGCCACGTACAAATAAGGCTGAGGGGGGAAATGGACCATTTAGACCTCGGTTGAGGGGGGACATGTTTACTGCGGCTGCCTGCTGTGCACTGGGGGGGGGGGCATCATTGCTTTTCTTTACCCTGCATACGGAGGGTATTACTGAGACAGATATACCACTGTTATTTAGTTCTTGCGTCTAAGAAAAAGTTGCACAGATTTCAGAAATAACTGAAAGTTCCAAAGTATCTGTTGTTGTTTATGTTGTTTAATATTGTACAAATAGTTTGTTGCTACCTGTTGTCTTCAATGTCTGTAAAACAAATATTTATCCTGCTATTTGGAAACTTGTAACTTCCATGTGTGTGCGATGAGTCTGTGTGTGTAACCGTCTGCACATCTCCGTGGCCAATAAAGCCGATTGTGACTCATCGTGTGTTTTATTTTATTGTCACTAAGCGCTGGACAGACGCCTCTTGAGTCTTTGCTGCTGCGTCTGTTCAGATGGGATTTGGCTCATATGTTAATAAACTGTTGGCAAAACACGATGACCTCCATCACTGATTTAGGTACATTCATGCTTAAGATGTCCCCAAAATATTGATTCTTATGTACATATCTTGTATATTGAAATAACTGCATCGTTGAACATCTACACATCAACATTGACCCCGTGTTGTGGGGGTTACGTCAGAATTAGTATTGTGACTATTGAACTCTAGAGCTAATCTATGAAAGTGAGTCCATTAGTGGGCAGAGAGTAGAATAATCGGTCAAATTATGCTTTGTTCTTCATAAAACTGTATTTCCCCATTTTGAATGATCTTGGTCTCTATTCGTATGTCTCTAGTCTAAGTAATCTGGAGCTAAACATGCTAATTTATTAGACTTGTGACCAAAATGTTATATTTTCAAAATGTTAACTTTCTTTGATTTAAAGAAAAACAATTGAATTCAGATGTGAAGACGAAGAAAGTTCTTTTTTTTTAATCAACATTTTTCATATTTTGATCACAAGTCAACAATTTAAATCGGGGCAATTAAAACAGTTTTATCATAATTTGCACGATTCTTGTTATAAAATGATTTTATCTGCCCCTCTACATCTCTTCTAGTTTCTGTTAATTTGTCTGAGCCTATTCACATTTTTTAAATGTTACTTTTCCAAAAAATAAAAAGTACGACCAGTTGAATCAAACATTCATTCGTCTGTTTATGACGATGCGACCTCTTTGACACATGGTATGTGCTCGTTATTCACCAGTCCTCCTGATGATGCTTCTGGAAGCTCTCCTGTTAAAATAAATGATTAAGACGCTGTAAAGAAAACACAAAAAGAATCAATCAAGCACACGTTTCATCGGGCTGACACGCTGTGAGGTCGTGGGCTTGCCTCGTCTTCTCCAGTCGGCGGCTGAGAGGCTGATGAAGAAGGTCTTGACTTTAACAGCGTCTGCTTCAACTCCGGCTCCTTTGTGAAATGAGACGCACGTTGAATTGTGACTCATTTGTGTGTCTGTGTACTTCTGAATGGAAGCTGATGGTACTTTGATTCAATATATTATCATTGCTCACAGTACAGGTACACACAGAGTACAGGTACACAGTACAGGTACACAGGCAACGAAATGTATTCTCTGGACACTTCGACTTGCAGCTAATGGGAGGGCGGGGATCGACCCGACGCCCTTGTGGTTGCAGGACGACCCCCTGACCCCTCTGAAAAGCCCCATGTGTGTGTGTGTGTGTTGGTACCCGACGTGCAGCAGCCGACTCCTCGGTCCTCTGGGTCGCAGCCTCCTGCTCAGATGACGGAGGCTGCAGCAGGAAGAGAACACATCTCATTCTGAACCCGTTCATACAGAAATAAAGTTACGCTTTTCATCTTCAGAACCACGTGAACACTCACATGTTCACTGTACCTGTTTTCCATGGCGGTCGCTCTCACTGGGCAGCGCGTCCTCCAGAACCGGTGAACGTCTCTGGGGGGAAACACATGAGGATTCGTGTTCCACGTGCAGAACACGGTATCACACGTGTCACGCATATTTTAGTTGTCGATCGCGTTGACTAATTCAGCAACGGCAGCATAAGCACGGAAACATCAAATCATTCTTTCTATTTAAACCCAAAATGAGTTTCCACTTTTGAGAGTGAGTTAACATTCGCTGGATCACTGGAGATCCTGGAAAACTCTGCACTTTACTCAGCACTGTACTCTATTTCCCCTCGTATATTTAGTATTAGTATTTAGGTTTTAGTATGAAGTTTTGTGTTATATATTTATTTTCATTGATGCTCTGATGTGCACCACTGCTGTGATTTTTTAAATGTCCCCACTGTGGGACAAATAAAGGAATATCACATCAAATCATATCATATATATTATATATTCCTGTGCTGCACGATGCACTGTGCCAGTGTTTAAACTCGGGAAATACAGACACATTACAATTATAATATTGTTGAAGGTTGAATCAAGGTTGATTTTATAAACATATCATATCATATCGTGAATATGGATTCCTCCTCTAGGATAAACAGCTGATGAGATCTGTTTTGATGTACCTGCTGTGTGTTCCGGCCGTTCGGCTCCTCCTCCACGGTTTCTGCGACTCTCTTGAGACAAATATGAGAGCCGGGTTAATAAAAAACAGACGTTCATCATTTCATTGACCCTCCTCCAGTGACGTGTTTGGCATTAAACTCTGGCGTCGTCTGGCTGCGAGGCCTGAAGCCGACCTGGTCCACGGGGAGCTCCGTCCTCGTGTCCTCGTCCTCCTGCACCTCCTCGGCGCCTCGCGCCTCCTCCCTCCTCCTCCGGCCCGCTCTCCTGAACACGCTGGGCTGCTCTGCAACGGACGGGGATACACAAAGAAAAGCTCCCGACGTCACGACCAACACAAAGGAGGTCTCACGCTCGCTGTGAGCGCCAAGAAGGAGCGGGATGTCAAATAATCAGAAGGACGACGTCGGGGGGGTCGAACCGGAGCCGCTGCCGGGGGGGGGTCTGGGCTGCCCCCCCCTGATGGAGCGGATCTTGACCGGCCTGGCGAAGAACGCAGAGATCTCATCTGCTCCTCCTCCTCCTGCTCCTCCTCCTCCTCCTGCTCCTCCTCCTGCTCCTCCTCTCCTGCTCCTCTGCTGTGCGCCTGATGGAGCTGCAGCCTCGTCCCCCGTCGACTTCACCCTCCGACCGTCTGACTGAAATTCACGGGATGCAACAGAATAAATGTGACGTTGTGTATGAGGCCCGAGATACTCTGGTGGTCCTATGTGTGTGTGTGTGTGTGTGTGTGTGTGTGTGTGTGTGTGTGTGTGGGGGGGGGGGGGGGGTCCTACCTCTGGGGAGTTGAGGAGGGCTGAGTCGCTGTACTGGTCTTCCGGACCGCTCCGGGCGTCCCTGTTCTGAGGAGCACAGACACACGAGCTGCTGAACCCGACCCACGGGGCAACGACACTCTTTAAGACGAAGGTGAGTCCGTTGTATTGTTATATACAAGGATCTTACACATTTTGCATTTCCATGACTTTTCCATGACTTTTCCATGACTTTAAACTAAATTTCCATGACCAAATTGAAATCTCGGTAAAACATGAACAATTTAGAAAATGTTACGTATTGGGAGTGTTTTTCTTTAAAAAACATATACATTATTTCAAACTTGGCGTAAATGAACATGTGATGATAACAAATTTCCATGACTTTTCCAAAACTTTTATGATTTAAGTTTTTTCCATGACTTTTCCAGGTCTGGAAATAACCATTTTAAAATTCCATGACTTTTCCAGGTTTTCCATGACCGTAAGAAGCCTTTGTATATACTGAAGGTACCTCATTTCTCACGAACAGCCTTCTCTTTCCTTGTTTATACCTACAAAATAAAGAAAAGCACTTTTATTCTGGCGTAGACGCTCATAAACGATCACTTTGCTCTCAACGGGCCTTGGGAAACACACAATACCTCTCTGCGGCTTTTGAGATCAGCAGCTCCACATATGGAAGTTTCTTGAACCTCTCGGTTCCCACGGCAACGTAGCAGTGGCCCGTCTCCAGTTCCAGAGCCGAGGACACCGTCGCTCCGTCCAGAGAGCACAACCTGGCGAGGCAGCGGCGTGAGGGATAGAGTGTCCTCTGATCTCCGGGTGGCGCTCTGCGGGGACACTGACCTGCGCACGGCTCCGGTTCGTAAGCTGACCTTCTCTGTGACCACGCCCAGGATCTTCTCCAGGTCCTGCTGCATGCTCCGGGGAATGATGAACCGGAACGGTGGACAGAGGAGGTCTCCATTACGGAAAACGCTGAAACCGGATGGATGGTTTAGTCACATTTCTTAAATGAGACAGATCCTCCTCTCAAAACTATAATTAAAACTAAAACTATATATTTTAGTATTTAGTAATTTAGTATTAGTATTAGTATTTTGTATTTTGTATTTTAGTAGTAGTATTAATATTTTGTATGTTAGTATTTAGTATTGTGTTTTTATTTGTATCTTTTATTTTTATTCTCTGTCGCGGTCACGAATACAAAACTATAATTAAAACTAAAACTATATATTTTAGTATTTAGTAATTTAGTATTAGTATTTAGTATTTAGTATTTTAGTAGTAGTATTAATATTTTGTATGTTAGTATTGTGTTTTTATTTGTATCTTTTATTTTATTATTTTTATTTAATTTGTATTAATGCTCTAATGTACACCCACTACTGTGATCCTGAAATGTCCCCACTGTGGGACTAATAAATTAATATCTTATCTTATAAGAATGTTATTCCGACAAAATCCCAATCCCAAATGCCCTCTAAAGTTTAGGCAAAGTTACGGGACTTTAGGGTATCTTTTATATCCCTGATGAATAACAACTTTGAACTTTGGCACGAGAAATTATCGCGATTTATCCTGAGAGGAAGATGAAGAAAATATGTCTGACATAGCATCCCTACAGACAGCTAGTGTTTAAAAAAAAGGGATAATGTTTAAAACACAGTCGTTATCTGTGTGTTTTCATAGTATGTCCAACTCACTGTAGAATGCAAGGTAGAGGTACAAACTTCCTCCATTTGGCTGAAACGTTTGGCCTCTGGGGGACTCTGGCCTGCAGAAGACAGTCAGAGAATCACATTAGTGCAACTGCAAAACGTTACAATGTCGGCTAATTGGAAAATCAATTTTTACATCATTCATGTCCTGCACATCCATCACAGAGAAAACACTGATCTGCTCCTGTGGGACAGACGTCTCTATTTTATGGACGTCTCGGGCCTGTCCAGACAGGCACGTCGCCCGATGACACGGCGTGGAGGCCTGAACTCTTTGTTCCACCAGGAGGATCCGACTCCCTCACACACACACACACACACACACACACACACACACACACGCGTTCCATGCATTGCCCCACAGCAACACGACACAGGTAGAGACGTCAAAACCAAAGAACCAAGACGGCAGGCGAACAGAGGAACACGCGATCACTCTGCACCCCTAAGACGGATTCCGACTGAAAAAAAACAAGAAGTGGTTCTTTAGTACTTGTCAGCATGTCAACACGTGTGTGTGTGTGCGTGTGTGTGTGTGTGTGTGTGTGTGAGGGAGTCGGATTTAAAATCTACGTTGTGTGTATGTTCAGAGAGCTTCGCCTGCACGACGCCACCGTCATCATCATCGTATACACGCAAAAGAGAAAAGACTTCGGACTCATTGTGAGTTTTCTCGGTGGATGTGATGATAAACTCTGAAACTCTAGGAATTCCTGATTTGTGAGGATATGCAGCTGTAACGCCTGAATCTAGTGTCACATGAGACCCTCAAAGGGGCCCTGTGATGCCTGAGTGACGGTCAATGGGCCGCACATCATGACCACATTGTTTCCTGCAGTTTACACGACGTCAGGGCTGGACTGAGCTGCTGGCCTTCAAAATAAAACCACACGACAAAATAAAAGCCTACCTGGGTTTCTTCACGGGCCGCAGGGAGCTTCTTCATGTTGGTGTTCAAGTAACTAAACGTCAACACAACAGATACCATTAAAATACACACACACATATATACAGATACATACACATATATATATATATACATATACAGTATATATATTGATATAGATATATAAATATGGATATACATACATATATAGCATATATATACATACACATATATATATACATACATATACACATATATATACATACATATATACATATATATACACATATATACATGTATATATACATACATATTTACATATATATACACACTTACATACATACATATATATATATAAACATATATACACATATATACATACCTTTATATACATATATATACATATATACATATATATATATATATATACATAGATATTTATACATATAAATATATGCGTATACTTATACAGTATATAATCTATATATACATAAATATTTATACATATAAATACATATATATACATATATATACATAGATATTTATAATATATATTTACATACATATATATACACACATAAACATAGATATTTTATATATAAATACATACATATACATATATACATCTATATATATATATATATATATATATACATACATCTATATACATATGACAAATAATTTCCCCTTGGGGATTAATAAAGTATCTATCTATCTATCTATCTATCTATCTATATATATATATATATATATATATATATATATATATATATATATATATATTTGAAGATATATATATATATATATATATATATATATATATATATATATATATATATATCTTCAAACCTCTTTTCCAAATACCAAAAAGTATTAATTCAAAAAGTATTTACTCTCATCCTCAAGACAACTATGAGAGGAGCTTATCTAACTACATCTCAGATCCCCCAGCCAGTGTTTCTGGTACTCACTCCAGCTTCTTGAACCTCTCGAAGCCGGCGGCCACGTACTGCGCCCCCGTCTGCAGGTCCCGGAGCTCGGGGACGCGGTGGCCCCGCCGGGGCGTGTACAGCGCCCTGACGGCGAGCGGCGCCCCGATGCTGTGGGTCACCTCGGTGAGGAAGGCCTCCATGGTGGCCACCTGCCTCAGGTTGACCACGAACCTGCGCCCGCCGTAGAAGGGGTCTCCGTTCCGGTACACCACCACGCTCTTCACCGGGGGCAGGGGCGCCGCGGCGGCCATCGAGGGGCCGGCTGCTCCTGGCACAACACAGGAGTTTTTTAAAGGCGTTTCTCTTTAAGTCCACTCACTTAGCATTTACCAACCGCCTTCACACGCCGGACACGTTCACACAGCACATTCCTCAGGTCACACATTAACACACGGCCAGACTCACGAGCCCGGAGGACGACGAGGGAGAAGCACACCTGAAAGGTGAAAGGTCAAAACCAGCCCCCCCCCCCCGTGTCGGTGTGGTCCGTCTGGACTCCGGCTAACCTGCTTCTGCTCTCTCTGTCCCACTAAACACGTCCACATTCACTCATTCACATTCACTCGGCGGGCGGCGGAGAGTATTTCCTGGTTGCCATGGCAGCGTGGCCAGCAATGAGCGGCTTTGTGGGCCAAACCATTGGCAGCCAGCACAACAAAAGAGTCGCCAGGAGGAGGAGACGGGCGGGTCGCCGTGTCGTCGGCTGAGTCAATAAGATAAACTCTTCCCCCGTTGTCTGTTCCCCCCAAAAAAGATTATTGAACAACACATCATGCATATTAGCATTTCACAGCCAGTGCAGGAACCAGCAGGTGATAAATCCATGACTGAAATTTCTAAAAGGTGATCCGTTAAGAACATTGAAATAAGACAAAGACTTCTTTTGTTTTTTGAAAGTGCAGTTTTAGAAGCAGGACACCACCATGTTCTGTCTCATCTTTGGGAGCCTCCTCCTGCGCGGCTCTTTCCAGACAACAATGCCACAAGACAACAAAGACGTGTGAATATTTGTAAAGCGGGCTTCTCATTTTTTTAGAGAAAACTGACTCGTTGTGATCGAAATGGGGAACGAGTCGTAAGCGACCTCTGGATGAGCTGACCTCCTACACAACAAACAGGAAGTAACTTTTAACCCCATATCAGGGTTCTTACTCATGGTGACCACTGGATTTCCATGACTTTTCCATGACTTTTCACCAAATTTCCATGAGCAAACTGAAAATCTCGGTATGAACATGAACATTTTAGAAAATGTTGCGTATTGAGAGAGTGTGCTGGCTTAAATTTGAAGCGTCTTTCTTTAAAAAACACCTTAATGATTTCAAACTCGGCGTAAATAACAAATTTCCATGACTTTTCCAAAACTTTTATGATTTAAATTTTTTCCATGACTTTTCCAGGCCTGGAAATGACCATTTTGAAATTCCATGACTTTTCCAGGTTTTCCATGACCGTACGAACCCTGCCATATCGGCAACGCCACTGCAGAAAGAAAGACTTTTCCTTAGAAAAATACGATTTATTAATTTGTTAAATTAGAAAATGTTATTTACAACGTACAGCTTTTGTCAAACATGATTAATACCACTGAAAGCAACGTATTCACAGAGTGTTTATGGATCATCAGATGTAAGTCATCAGACAGCATCCGGGCCTTCAGGACCAGGTCACATGACTTCTGCTGTCAGGAGACGCGCAGCCGGTCCTTCAGTGACAAGTACTGTACAAGAGAAGATGGAAGGGGAAACACTCATTACAAGTTTGATATTTAATATTGTTGAAATAAACAGGCAAGTGGATATCTTCAGTTTATCTGTGCTGCTTCACAGTCTTCAGGTCAAGTCAAGTCGTTACTCTGCTGAGAAGACAATGTTATTGTCCAACTTCTTTTTGAGGTCACTAAACAACAAGAATACAGAAAGTAACATTTCCTCAACATAGTCGAACTACAAAAGTACCATAATAAGAGCTATTTAATTCCCACTGAAGTGCTAATCTGGATTTAAACACAGATTTTCACTTCAGTGGCTCTTACATATCTTATTATGGTTCTTTTGTAGTTTGACTATGTTGAGGAAATGTTACTTTCTGTATTATTGTTGTTCTTAGTTTTACTCTAGGTTGAATTAACTTATTGTAAGTCGCTTTGGATAAAAGCGTCTGCTACATGACATGTGATGTAATGTACTGTAAATACATTTAAGCGGAGGTCATTTTCTCACAGGAGGAGACGGCCACTGCCTAATAAACACATGGAACGGACCATCTGCTCCATCCTACCTGCTTCCTGCTGTCGATGGCCTGTTGCAGCCAGACCAGCTCCATGGTCAGCGTGTTTCTATGGAGACGCAGGCCCTCCGGGGTGCAGGGCTCCTGCTGAGCCACGCTGGGCTGCCCGGGTGCTGGAGGAAGGATGGGAGATTCAAAAAGGACGGATGAGACATCGACTCTGCAGGAGAGAATCGGTTGAGAGCTTTTTTTTAGATGGATATTGTCTGCAGTGTTTCCACAACAAGACTTGAATCATCGATCATTTAATTTGATTTATTCAACACATTTTGATGACTGTATTCTTGTTGTTCTTAGTTTGTACTCTAGGTTGAAATGCACTTATTGTGAGTCGCTTTGGATAAAAGCGTCTGCTAAATGACACATGACGTAATGTAATGTAATATGTAATAACTAGTAATTTTAGTCATTTATTTATAAAAAAATACCTCCACCCTTGCTGTGACTAGCTCTATTAATTATACTTCCCCGTACATTGTAAATTGCATATATATATATATATATATATATATATATATATATATATATATATATTAAAAAATAAAAAATAAACCAATTTAAGCATTTCATTGATTGTGTTTGAGGAATGTTCTCATAGTAACTTCTTGTTTGTTGAAGTCCCACTTAAGATGCAACCTTGTACTTCTGTTATAAATAAAGTAAACTGTCTAATGGTATTAGCACAAGATAAAAGGGAACTACGACTGTTATGTGGACAACTCTCACCTTTGTGAGAGTGACCGTAGTTCACGTCCAGCTCCAAACTGCTCCAGGTGGTGGTGGAGGAGTCTCCATCTTTCTCCACCTCTGCACTTCCTTTCTGGACACCGTGTCTCTTGTTTTGTGAATCATCTCTCTCTGCTTCCATCTTCTCCGGGAGGACACGCTGATCTCCCGTCTCCTCTGACAACGGTGCTGATGGTGCTGATGGTGGTGATGGTGCTGATGGTGGTGATGGTGGTGATGGTGGTGATGGGCTCTGGGGACTGGCACGAACAACTCGTCGTGCATTTGGTTTGCAGGCAGAGCTGCGGGGACGTAGAGGTGGGCCGTCCTGAAGATGCACAAGCACAAGCAATGAGAGAGGCACCGAGACCCGGATTCACTCCCAAATCCCAACACAGTTTCCAGGGTTCTTACACATGTTGACCACTGGGTTTCCAGGACTTTTCCAGGACTTTAAACCAAATGTCCATGACCAAACTGAAATCTCGGTATAAACATGAACAATTTAGAACATTTTGCGTATTGAGAGCGTACGCCGGCTTATATTTTGAGCGTCTTTCTTTAAAAAACATATTAATTATATCAAACTCGACGTAAATGACGTGATTTTAACACATTTCCATGACTTTTCCAAAACTTTGATGATTTAATTTTTTTCCATAACTTTTCCAGGCCTGGAAATGACCATTTTAAAATCACATAACTTTTCCAGGTTTTCCATGACCGTAGGAACCCTGAGTGTCAGTTAGCACCACCTACAGTGTCCGTGAAGCGGGGAACGGGGACCACCGCCTCCCTCCACTCCAGATGGGTCAGGCCTCCATCGATCTCTTTCACGATATCCTCAAAGTCTCCTCGGGCACGACGGACTTCATTCCTCACCAGGTATCCACGAGCAGATGCCTACAGAGGAGAGGAGAGTTAGATTAACGAGCACGTGTCCCTGCTAGCCCGACTAGCCTCCTTTTGGTGACGTCAATGCTAATAACAACAGCAAGTGTCGCTGTTAGTTAGCAAACAAGCTAAACAGCCCGAACGAGCAAAAACAACGTAAATAACTAACTTGAATAACTTTAGGCGTAAATAATAAACGTGGTGTATTCCAGCTAACTAGATATATAATTGTTACCTGAAAGCAGGTGAGTATCTTCTCCCGGGTGCTTCTCTCCATTGCTATGGTTACGTGACAGCGGCGCTCGCGGAGAAGCGGGAGATGAACTCAAACGTTTGATTTGCTTCCGGTGTCACACGCACAAAATAAAAGCCTCATTGTTAAACGCCCCAACGATTTAGCTCTCACCTTGACATATCGCCATCAACACTATACAGAGATGGTATTCACGATGTAAACTTGATTTAAATAACTGAAATTACTTCGCAGTGAAACCGTCGTTACGTATGTGGTGTTTTACTTTGGTAGAACGTGGGCGGAAGTGATCCGGAGTTTGTACACTGGTGTTCAGATTGCAATGTTGCTGCTCGTGCCTTGGCACTTTTCCTCTTTTTTATCCGACACAACTAATGCAAATGAGTGGTGCTTCAAACCAGAGGACGTTGTTCCAGACATGGGGTGCGCCAGTTGCTCAAAACAAAGTTATTCAACCGAAAAAAGACGTCAAGAAAGCCGCCGCGCGGCGCAGAGCGACCCCGAGCAGCGCCGCGCAGGACGCTCCAGTCAGAACTCAACTTCCTCACAGTCAGAGTCTGTGGGCTCAGATCGGTCAGGGGTCCGCCTACCCACCGCCGAGGCCGGAGGACCCCCCACCTTTCCCTGGAGATGAAGAGGACGACGACGATCTGATGGTGGTGGCTGTCAACGAGGCTGAACAGAGCCTGCAGCTGGGTAATGCAAACTATGTTCACTGCAACAGCTTTGCAGGAGCAGAGAGCTCCGCCATCTCCCCCAGCCCAGCAGCTGGACACACCTATCCAGACCTGCCTGGCTTTGACAGCTCCTCAGCCAAAGTGTGGATTTACCCCACCAACTATCCCATCAGGGAGTACCAGATGAAGATGTCCGAGGTGGCTCTCTTCCAGAACACACTGGTGTGTCTGCCCACCGGCCTGGGGAAGACCTTCATCGCCGCTGTGGTGATGTACAACTTCTACCGCTGGTATCCATCGGGGAAGATTGTATTCATGGCTCCCACCAAACCTCTGGTGGCCCAACAGATCGAGGCCTGTTATAAAGTGATGGGGATCCCACAGGCACACATGGCGGAGCTGACAGGTAACAGGTGGCACAACGATGACGCCCGTCTGTCCTCTTCTGGCCTCTAACTCGGTCTCCTACCTGCAGGCAGCACGCTAGCAAAGGACAGGCCGAGCGTGTGGAGGGCCAAGCGCGTCTTCTTCCTCACCCCCCAGGTGATGATGAACGACCTGTCCAGAGAGTCCTGTCCCGCCCAGCAGGTCAAGTGTGTGGTGATCGACGAGGCTCACAAGGCGCTGGGCAACCATGCCTACTGTCAGGTAAATACACCTTTTGTTTGTGATCAAATCTTTTATTGGGTTTCGAGATATGCACATGCAAAGGAGCATATGTACACATTGTACGTACACAATGGTACTCAGACAAAAACAACAATGAGCTCATTCATTTACTTTATGTACTGGTATGCACTGGTATATTTAGTATTAATTGAAATATGCAAACTAACCACACCTAAGTGTCTTTGAGTACCTTGAAAAGCGCTGTATAAATCGTATGTATTATTATTATTATTATTATTATTATTATTATTACCTGTCAAATATGTTTAGTTCATTAAAGTACAATAATTGTTTGTTGTGGAGTAGAAGTATGATGTTGCGTAAAATGAAAGACTCAAGTACTTTAGTAACTTAGTATTTAAGTAAATGTTACTTTCCACCATTGACAGTTATGTTGGCTTTAAACTCATCTCTCACTTATATTCCCTAGCAGGGGCCTCTTTAGATGTGTATTCTTACTCTTGTACTGACTCAACTGTTTGGACTATGGCAATAACGTTCTGAAAGTTGTGTTCTTGGCCCTCTTCTCGTTTCCCAGGTGATCCGACAGCTCTGCAGCCGGACCTTACAGTTCCGCATCCTGGCCCTGAGTGCAACTCCAGGGGGCGACACAAAGGTCAGAACGATACACCGTACCTGTGTTTCTAAATGGTCTCTCTGGCCTCTTGTGACCGATTCATGCAAATCCTTCATTTAACTATCGTAATATAAATTTGATTCAACTCTTCTCCTCCTCTCTCTCGCTCCATCCCTGCAGTCGGTGCAGTCGGTGATCTCTAACTTGCTCATCTCCCACATTGAGCTGCGTTCGGAGGAGAGCCCGGACATCCAGGCCCATTCCCACCAGCGCAGCGTGGAGAAAGTGGTGGTTCCTCTGGGGGAGACCCTCTCTGCTCACCAGGCGCGCTACCTGCAGGTAGGCACAACACGTTCAGGATCCTTTTAATCACAGCTCCTCCCCGGCTTTGAAAGCTTTTTATCTATTTGACCAACAATGTATTTCTTTCTTGTTAATACCAAAAATATTGGACTACTAAGTTAATTAATTGCTGGGTAGTGTTTGCGGTTTGGATGTGATCAATAACTTTAAGAATCAGTCACTTCTTTTAAATCACTTCTTAAAAAACTTTTTTAAAGTGATCTCGTACTTTTATGCAGAACTTTGGTTCCCCTAATTTAGTTTTTCTGTTTTTCTATTTTATTTAAATTTGTATGTATATATATATATATATATATATATATATATATATATATATATATATATATATATATATATATATATTATAATTAAAAAACGTGTATATATATATATATATATATATACACACGTTTTTTAATTATAATAATTATTTAATTATAAGTGTTATATTTGTTTCTTACTATTCTATTTGTTTTGCCTTGACTCTGTAGAGCACTTTGTAGACATTGTTTTTAAAGGTGCTATATAATAAATTATTATAATATTATTATAATAATAAAAATACAAACACATCAGAGGACAAACACATGAAACTATGAAAATAGTGAGTTTATATTCTCCCATTAGTTTGGTTTTGATTTCATTACGAGGGAACGGGACCTTTTCTGGTCCTTGGCTGCCACCTTGTGGTCACAGTTGGTTTTCTTTTCGGTCGTGATCCTTTCCCCAGCATCACATGCCTCTGTGTGCTCTACTGGGTCAGTTCATATTAAATGGGGTTATTCGTCTTGAACGCAACATCCTCTCAGTGCTCGACCTCACATGCTCCCTCTCCTCGCCACGGGTCGATTCCCCGCGCTGTAAATGTGCAGCTACTCTTCCTCCGTCTCCACTGGCTGGGCAGCTGGAATGTGACGCCTGTGTCTGAGAGCTTAGACCCGATGAACATGAGCTGTCGGTTATCGTCTCTTTTCTTCCCTCCCTTCTGATATTTTTTAGGGATTGTTTGTGATAACAAATAATATAGCGTTTCTTGCTTTTTCTTTCATTCATTTGACTTTCACTTGTCATCTCCTCATGATATTGAGATTACTATCTATATTGGTAATACTCCCGTAATCATGCAAACTGTGTATATTAAGAACAAAACTCAGCATCACTGCACATTTCAAAAGACGGGAGACGAGCACGTTTTTATTGAACAAAGAAAGCACAGTAGCTCTCGCTGTTGGACTTCACAGAACAGCACACTTTAACACAACACTAAAACAATAAGCAAAAAGAAAGGAAACACTCACACTTGAGGTTCCAATAAAACCAAAGGGGAAACCAACCACATGTATCATGACTTTGTGTTAGTTATACTACTGGTGTCAGAGTATCATATCAACTATACAGTCATTTAATGCAAAATAAACGTTGGATTTGGGTTTCTTGACGTCAACCAAACTGCCTGACTTTAACTGTGGGCAACTTTTCCAACCCATTATTAACTGTTCATTTCTTTGTTTTACAATTTAATGTGGATTAAACAAGATAAAACTCCCACTTTGTGTACCCATTTAATAGGCCTTAATATCAGAACGCCTTAGCATTTCATAGGATACCTCTGTCCTGTTAAATCACAGTGATGAACCACACAGTGATGATTTGGCTCGCTCAATTACCCACGTAGTAACTGTACATTTCCATAGCATTAACGTTCCTATATTAAGAGGTGAACTCTATTGGTAGCTGGTTTAATGTGTATAGTTTTGGTGAATTGCATTAGTTTGTTTTAATAAAATAGTGAAGATAAACATATCTTTCATTCTGACTTCATAGACTCTTTATATTGAGGATGTACCATTAAAAACAGTGACGTAAATGACGTCTTCCACCTCTGTCTGCGGGCGTACAGCTGAGCACGCTCCAGTTGTATTCCCAATCCCAGTTCAGTGGGTGCACCTCGACCTGGTAGAAGACAAAGACAAAGCGCCAAAGCGCAAAGGTTCTCTGGAGGAGACCGGCTGTGAAGCTCGTCGTAATCATTCGTCTTTAAAGGAACACAAAGACGGACAAAGAAACGTTGCGGCGCGTTAACCGCTACCGATCTAAACGGAGCGTGGGTCGGGAAATGCACATTCCCGATCGAGCGCGACCGCAGTAGCGCAGAGCGGCGAGTAGAAGCGGAGCGAGATGGAGCGACACGAGAAACTATTCTTATGAGCGAATATATTTGCAATGAGAAGCGAAAAAAAGGATAGATAATTACTTTTTGATTGTCGTTTAGCTGCAATATCAGTGAGTTTTTGGTTTTAGAAGTGCCTCCTGTTGACGCTCCTGGACATCCATCCATGTTCTGTTCTGTTCTGATGGGTTTGCTTTCTGAACTCGTGCCGCCTGCTGTGTTGAGCCGATTCACGTTGAACCCACGAGTTCTGGCCCGTATGCGGTCGGCTGAACGGACCCTCGGCTCGACCCACTCTGTTGCCCAGCAACTGTAATAACTGATTAGTTAATTGGTTGTCATGTAGTTAATATTGAGTTACTGATGAACGTGTAAGTGGTTATGCAGTATGCCTGGCACTACGTTGTAACCTGGCGCACAGTTCTTACACATGTTGACCACTGGGTTTCCAGGACTTTAAACCAGATGTCCAGGACCAAACTGAAATCTCGGTAAAACATGGACAATTTTGAAAATGTTGTGTATTGAGAGGTACGCCGGCTTATATTTTGAGCATCTTTCTTTAAAAAACATGAATTATTTAAAAATCTGTGTAAATGAACATGTGAATATGACACATTTCCATGACTTTTCCAAAACATTTATGATTTAAGTTTTTTCCATGACTTTTCCAGGCCTGGAAATGACCATTTTAAAATTCCATGACTTTTCCAGGTTTTCCATGACCGTAAGAACCCTGTTAGAATGCTGCAACTGACAAATCCTACTCGTTGTGTCTTTGACATCTGGGTTGGTTCTGTTCGTCTGGGTGAAATGAGGCTCTACCAGAATGAACAACACTTAATATTCACTGAGGGTTTATCCTAGGCCCGCCCGTGCTGCTGGCTGGCGGTCTTTGCATGTCGAGGTTGTGAGTAGCGATGGGGTTGCACCTGAGGCCGTGTTCGGCAGTGTTCTACGAGTCTTGGCGAGGCTCGGGGGTCACGGGTGAGGCGGCGCGCAGGGCGGCGCTCTCCTCGCTCAGGGTCGCTCGAGGAACCAGATCTCGTTCTGCCGGTTGACGTGGGCGGGGTTGGTGTAGCCGGCCACGATGAAGGAGTCGTTGGCGATCCCAGTGGGGGAGTCCAGCTGCTCCGCCATGGCGTTGATCTGATCCACGATGGTCAGCTCGTTGGTGGGGCCGGTGAAGGGCCTGGAGGAAGGGAGCGGGGGGGGCGTGAAGATGACCGTGACATTATTCACAATCAATGTTCGGTGCAAACAAAAAGAGGGAATTGGTTTAGGAATAGTACGACAGACGATCGACTCGTGACTCCTGCGCTTTGAGCTCCTGGCTCCTGATTGGTGGAACCAGCTCTCCACTGACATCAGGAAGTCTCTCAGCTTCGAAACGAAAAACACATCTTCAGACTAAATCTGGATTCACAGATTAGAACTGCAGTGGCTCTTAAATAGCTCTTACTTATTTACTTATGGTATTACTTATGGTATTACTCATGGTATTACTCATGGTATTACTTATGGTATTACTTATGGTATTACTCATGGTATTACTCATGGTATTACTCATGGTATTACTTATGGTATTACTCATGGTATTACTCATGGTATTACTCATGGTATTACTCATGGTATTACTCATGGTATTACTCATGGTATTACTCATGGTATTACTTATGGTATTACTCATGGTATTACTTATGGTATTACTCATGGTATTACTCATGGTATTACTCATGGTATTACTTATGGTATTACTCATGGTATTACTCATGTTATTACTTACATGGTATTACTCATGGTATTACTCATAGTATTACCCATGTATTACTATGGTATTTCTCATGGTATTACTCATGGTATTACTTATGGTATTTCTCATGGTATTACTCATGGTATTACTCATGGTATTACTATAGGTATTACTCATGGTACACTTCATGGTATTACTCATGGTATTATTTACTCATGGTATACTCATGGTTATTACTTATGGTATTACATGGTATTACTCATGGTATTACTCATGTATATTACTTATGGTATTACTATGGTATTACATGGTTACTCATGGTATTACTCATGTTATTACTTATGGTATTACTCATGGTATTACTTATGGTATTACTTATGGTATTACTCATGGTATTACTCATGGTATTACTCATGTTATTACTTATGGTATTACTCATGGTATTACTCATGGTATTACTCATGTTATTACTCATGTTATTACTTATGGTATTATGGTATTATTACTATGGTATTATTCATGGTATTACTCATGTTATTACTTATGGTATTATGGTATTACTTATGGTATTACTCATGGTATTACTTATGGTATTACTCATGGTATTACTCATGTTATTACTCATGTTATTACTTATGGTATTACTCATGGTATTACTCATGTTATTACTTATGGTATTATTCATGGTATTACTCATGGTATTACTTATGGTATTACTCATGGTATTACTCGTGTTATTACTTATGGTATTACTCATGGTATTACTCATGTTATTACTTATGGTATTACCTATGGTATTACTTATAGTATTACTCATGTTATTACTCACGTTATTACTTATAGTATTTACCTATGGTATTACTTATGGTATTACCTATGGTATTACCTATGGTATTACTTATAGTATTACTCATGTTATTACTCACGTTATTACTTATAGTATTTACCTATGGTATTACTTATGGTATTACTCATGGTATTACCTATGGTATTACTTATAGTATTACTTATGCTAGTACCTGTGATATTACCTATGGTATTTATCATGGTATTACTCATGGTATTACCTATTGTATTACTTATGGTACTTTTGTAGTTTGACTATGTTGAGGAAATGTTCTTAGTTTTACTCTAGGTTGAAATGCACTTATTGTAAGTCTCTTTGGATAAAAGCGTCTGCTAAATGACATGTAATGTGATGTAATGTAAAGTGATGTAATGTAAAGAAATGTGATGTGATGTGATGTAATGTAAAGTAATGTGATGTGATGTAAAGTAATGTAATGTGATGTGATGTAATGTAAAGTAATGTGATGTGATGTAATGTAATGTAAAGTGATGTGATGTAATGTAATGTGATGTGATGTGATGTAAAGTGATGTGATGTAAAGTGATGCATTACTACTCGCGTGTCCCCTGACCGTGTGTACGCGGTGGTGGCGGGCCAGATCTCGATGGCGATGTCGTTGTCGTTGGGCTGCGGGGGCTGGGCCTGATGCTCCAGGGGGAGGAAGTAGGCCACGGTGACGTCGTTGGCGATCACCGAGTGGTCCTCGTTGGTGCGCACCACGGTGACGATGGGCAGCGTCATGCCCAGGTAGTCGCCTGAAGGAAGGGAAATGATGGCCAGTCAAAAACACTGGCTCGGGGATTATCATCAACACATTAAATGAGGACACGACTGTAGATTTGAGAAGGGTCAGAACCGTTTCTTCGTGCTCTGCTTACCCAAGGAGTTCTGCTGGCAGATGTACCTCATCAGCTTCATGAAGCCGTAGCAGATGCTCTGTTCGTACGTCTCCTCGCGCATCGTCACACAAGCCCAGTGGCCCTTCTCGTAATGCCGCTTCTCCCACATCACCTCTCCACACTGGAAGAGCACAGATTACAGAGGACAGTTTTATAAGATATGATTCAATTTCACTCGGTGATCACATCTGTGACCAAAGACAAGCTGGAACTGAAGGTACTCGTGATTACTGTTAAAATGAATCATGTCTTATACGGGGTTCGTACGGTCATGGAACACCTGGAAAAGTCATGGAATTTTAAAATGGTCATTTTTTCAACCAACCACAGCAATTTAAACTTGATATAGATTATTTTAGGACACATGTTGATATCATTTAGCCGTAGATGCTGAAACTGAGTGTGGCCCTTATTGCATTGTGCTACAGGTGGACCACAGCAGCAGCTTGTCTACTAAGTTGTAATTAACAGGGTTATGGAAACCTGGAAAAGTCATGTCATTTTAAAATGGTCATTCCCAGGTCTGGAAAAGTCTTGGAAAAAACAAATCATAGAAGTTTTGGAAAAGTCATGGAAATGTTGTTATAATCACATCATTTACGCTGAGTTTAAAATAATTAATGTTTTGTAAAGAAAGATGCTCAAAATATAAGCCGGCGTACGCTCTCGATACACAACATGTTCTGAATCGTTCATGTTTATAACGAGATTTCAGTTTGGTTTAAATTCCTGGAAATCCATTGATCAACATCTGTAAGAACCCTGCTATAAAAACCGTCTTAATATACTGTAATAATAACTTCTATTAGAGCTGGATAATAGAATTGACCGAATGCGGTTGAATCGGCTGCATCAGTCAGTTAATGTTGAATATCCAGAACAATGAGGTGCGCTTACAGAGCTTCCCATCATTTCTAATAATGTAAATGGTTGAATCATTAATGAAAATATTTTTTTGCTTCGGACATGAAGCATATTTTAGTGACCCGTCAACACGCCGTCCTCTACACGGCTCTGAGACGCGCTCTGTGAACAGAGTGCCATGATGTCCTTTGTTTAACCGCGGCCTCCAGCCAAGTTTAAATGAACTAATTAACTCAAGTTAAACCAATTAGCCCTCTTTTATTTATACCGCCACCTAATGAGTTTAAATGACTGATTGTGTTGGGGGGTCAGGACCACCTTAAAATAAACATCTGACCCATACTCGGATAGAAAAGCTTTTCCTTTTTCATATAGAACATGGACATGTCTGTAAAGGCGTCGGTATGACCTGTAGAGTGTGTGTCGTGATGGATACCTTCTCTTTGCGTGACAGCAGCGTGAAGGGGATGACCTCTCGGTTGCTGCGGCCCTGGTTGTTGCTGGTTAGCTGCTGGATGGGCTCCGACATTTCTGTCAACAGACAAACGGAGGAACAGAAATAGATGATTGTTTACACGGGTAAAAGCACGGCGGTGTCGTGGCTAGCTCTGTCGGCAGCGAGAGGCCGTGGGTTCAAGTCCCGGTGTGGGCGGTCCGTCTGTGTGGAGTATGTTCTCCCCGTGGCGGCGTGGGTTCCCTCCGGGTTCTCCGGCTTCCTCTCAAAGACATGCAGCAGGTTAATTGATCTCTAAATGTCCCGTAGGTGTGAATGTGAGGGAGTGGTTGTCTGTCTCTATGTGAGTCCTGGATGACCTCTGACCTGTCCAGGTGACCCTGCCTTCGCCCTGTCAGCTGGGATCGATTAGCGGTATGGATAATGGAAAAAAGGGTAAAAGCATTTTATTGCACGCTTACAATATCCATATAGAGTACATATATCAGTTAACATATCCTCAGTGTCTGTATACAAAGGCATTCTCCGACATTTTTTATTTGAATGATAATTGTAATAATTGTATATTGTTTTATTTGACCTCTTGCATTTTTATCTCATTAGAACCTTTTATTTATATATATATATATATATATATATATATATATATATATATATATATATATATATATATATATATATATAGTTTTTTTAAATACATTTTTCTTTTATTTTTTCTTTATTTTATATAAATGTTCTGATTTATTTTTTCATTAATTTAGGATAGGAAGATATAAGCATTTTTTGCTTCTACCTATACCTTTTTAGTCTTTATGTTTTGTATATTATATAGAATAATATTGTATTTGATTTTATTGACTGAATAAAACAAAATACACACTTTTTTTTAATACCCATAACCTGCCAGCGAGTGAAGGAGGGGCAGAAGACGTTTTAGCCGCTGCATGTTTATTTACCCACATGGAGACGTCACGTGATGCACGGCCGAGCAGACCCATCTCCGGTTGCTATGGCAGCAGCTCTAGAGCGGCTCGGTGTTGACGCAGAGCGCTCCTGTTCTTGTACCTTTTGCCTTCTAATCAATACGAGGCTGTAATCACGCCCCCCTTCACCAGCTGCTGTTCCCCAACCTCTCCTCCTCAACGTTCACTTTCCTTCACATTGAGATATTCAGTTAGTTATAAACAACGATACTTCCAGACTCTCACACCAACAAAACCTGAGTTGCACCACTTTCCAAACAGGGTGTCCAATGCAAATCGTTATTACGTTATTACATCGTTATTATCATATATATAATATACTAAATGCATGTGCTTTTACTTTCTACCAATACACATCATCTGAACACAACATCCTGATGTATCTGAGTTTTGCAGGTGGGCATAAATACATTTCACCCATTCTGTACATGGTGATAACAATAGTCTTATGCAACAATAGAGGCTTACTAGTTACAGTAAGTGTTGAGAGTGCAGTCTATCTGTGGCTTTTCACGTGTTCTGCATGTCCTGATGCTGCAGTGTAACGTATAATAGTTGTGTAGAAGTAGGACATTGTGTCCAGCATTTCAAATGTCAGGTGTTTATTGTTTCTCATTCGATCAGTCGATCAGTTGTGGTTCTTGATGATGAAACCTGGGCGTGTCGGTGTTCTGCATGTCATCAGAAACACGGAGCAGTCACAGACATTTCAAGGTATTGACTGACTTCCAGGAAATTTATATTGTCGGGTACAGAGATCCAAAAACACGCTCATACTTGTCATCACACTTACAGAATAGAAACGTATTCCAAACCCGATTAGCGTGGTGCAAAGTTTATCACGCAATGGAGTACGCTCCGCAGAATAACTATTGTTATCACCATGTACAGAATGTGTGAAATGTATTTATGCCCACCTGCAAAACTCAACACATCAGGATGTTTTGTTCAGATGATGTGCTCGATGCACGTCTGCTACCGCCGATAACATCAGATAACATCAGAACACTGGTAGAAAGTAAAAGCACATGCATTTAGTGCAAAAAACTCTGAAGTTAAAGGAGCTCATCGACTTTGAAACTTTTAAGACTCGTGGGAGAGAAGTTGGAGTGCCTTTATACCCACGTGTTCTTGTTTTGGTGTAAATCCGGAGCTTTAGTCCTGTTAATTATCTTTTTTTAATGTATTTTCTTTGTGTTTTGTGTTTTCTGTTGTGTCTTGTGACTGTTGACATGTTTCTCTGCTGCTGTCTTGGCCAGGCTTCCCTTGAGAAAGAGGTCATTGTATCTCAATGGGACCGACCTGGTTAAATAATAGGCTAAATATATATTTTTTTATATATATATGATAATGTAATAATAATTTGCATTGAACACCCTGTTTGGAAAGTGGTGCTACTCGGGTTCTGGTGGTGTGAGAGTCTGGAAGTATCGTTGTTCATAACTAACTGAATATCTCAATATGAAGGAAAGTGAACATTGTGGAGGAGAGGTTAGGGAACAGCAGTTTAATTTGTTTTTAGTTCCTTGGGTGTGCTAATTCATTTATTATCAATATTTATGACGTGATAGAAAGACATGGTCCGTGATACCAACCTTTGATCTAGTGTTCCCTCATGGGAACTTATGAACAGGGACACTTCTCACTGTGCGACGCCTTCGAGCAACGCATTCCACCATGTTGACAAGTTCAAAGGAGCATTTTGTGTGTCCGCATCAGTTGAGGGTTTCTCCTCTTTTGACCTGCTGTTACTTCTCCCTTCATCCTTTGAGAATAGCGTCGTCTTTGTTTCCAGCAATGAGCTTCACTGGATATCGACACGTATTTGGACGTTCACCAACATCCTCTCGAAAAGCCACTCGACGAAACTCCTGATTTCAAAGTCGTTGAAAAGCTCGCTTGCACAACTCGGAAAGCGTTGTCTTCACCTGTCATGTCCTCACGAGCGCCAGATATTGGGTCCTGTGGATTAGTAATTACTCGCCTGACGTGGCCTTTTACTTTAAACGGGGAAGATTTACGGTTGAGCCCTGCAGCCAAACATGTCACATAGTACAGATCATATATTTCATTTCACCTATACGACACACATTGCTATGGATACCATTTCAACATTAGAGGTGAAGTGTTTGGCTGTAGAAAAATAACTATTTAGTAGCTACAGTTGTATATTAATCATTAGTTAATGTTAGCCAATCAAAAAACTGATAAGATCGAACATCAGCCCTGTCCACTTTCCTTCGTTCCTATCAGGGCAAAGGGGTTTACTACGGCCTTGACCTGTTTCCTTAGCAACAGAAGCGTAATCCAGGATTTAACAGCACCATTCTCGGTACCAGTACAGGCCAGGTAGCTAATCCCTCCCGATTCAGAACGCCCCACTAAGTGATTTCTGTCTTCATCGGGCTGTAATCCCAGGGCGGCTGGAGGAGGCTGTGATGCCCGGCCGTGTTACCGGACTCTCAGTGGGCACCCGAAAGTCGCCTTCTCAAAATGGTATTCACTTCTTCTGGATTTTCCTCAAAATATTCCTATTTTCTTGTTTTATTCCTCGCCTATAAACTATTTTATCAAGTTGAGGGGGAAATGATCATGTCGGCTGAACTGCTCGTGACTTTTATCAGGGTTCTTACACATGTGGACGAGTGGATTTCCTGGACTTTAAAACACATTTCCATGACCGAACCGAAATCTCGGTTTATACATGAAAAAGTGAGAACCTGAGTTAGTTTATCAAGCAAAGGAATAAGACTGCGTCGACACACTTTAGGAAAAACATTTCCATTTTATACAAACGGTAAGAGTCCCCGTCGCTCTGACACATAAAGAGCTAAATGTTGACATGCAGACGGTTTGAATTGGTCTTAATTTGTCAACCTTTGACCTGTAAAACATTTTTTTTTAAACTCGCGCTCCATTCTGCCTGTGAATTTGCATTCACTGGCCGAATGTAGCCCAAGTGAACAAAACATTACCGCTCCACCAGTTATTGCAGATGTAGCTCTTCATTTTGGAAAGGTCAAAAGTTGCACTATTTAATCAACTTTACTGTAAAAAATTCCAGATCAGTCTCATGGCCGACGGCGCTGAATCATAAACTATATTGTCAAATCAGAATGAGCTCCTTGTTGATTTACATGGTAGATGGCAGGCTGGATATGATTTTAGCGGATGAAAGCAGAACATTATAATTAGGCGAGGCTGGCAAAGAATACCGGCAGCGGTGACAGCGGATGACACCGCCGAGTGCCGAACACTCAAATACTTTAACCGTTTACCGTCCTTTGCTACAGAATTCATACCCAGGTGTTACGGAGAAATTTCTTTGTAGTTTTCAATAGAATATTGAGATAAACTTGCATTTTATACCTATATGCGCTACTAGAATTACAGAAAATAGTATGCAAGATTATTTTATTTTATACATTTTATTATGTACATTTTAGCAACATATTGTCATGTTATTGGACAAGTATGTGTACAAACACAAGGAATCTGACTCTTTGAATTGTTCCTTTGCTTTTAATGTACATACATAGATATCCAGCTAAAAACAAGGACAAAAAAACGGAAAGATAAACATTCTACTACAGATATATACAGTATATTAAAAAGAAATCGCAGTATATTAAAAAAACTAACACAATGTCAATCAAATCAAAAAGGTGCAAATCAAAACATCTGGTTTCTAAAAGTGAGCAGCCAGTGTTTATCGCCGCCTATTTTATTTGCTTTTACTGTCATAATGATATTATTTCTATTTTATGATTTATTTTCTATTGAACTTGCTGGACACAACACTTTATAGTATTACTATATTATTAACTATACTATTACTGCTTTAGTTTGAGACCATATTCTTTTTTCCCCCCGCGTGTTTAAATTTATAATATTGGGCTATAAAAGTAGAATTAGATTTCGGTAATATCACTGTAGTATTTACATAATGCCGTGAGATTGTACTGTGCCGATCGATCACTTCAACCCACAAGAGGAACGTGTGTTTGCTATATTTCATATCTGATAACCTCATCTGAGTGTTAAGCTGTGCCTTGCCCATTTACCTGACTTAAAACAATGCAAGCTCAATATTAATACGTATTCTTACCGCCTCACTGTACCTGTGATCCCTTGTTCTCTGTGCAAGAGTTAATGCGACAGAGCACTTTCGTAATTGTTTCTCCACTAAGAAGAGATTAAAGCGTCCATTCGAATCCCAATAGACCATTTTGTTCTTTTCTTTTTGCAAATATTCATAGAGAAACCACAGGTGCTTTCTGAGATTTCAGACTTCTACGATAGTGATGTTTAACTACTTCTCAACGTGTTGTTAGTAGTGCTATTGATGTAGTTTGGCCGTTAGAAAAATACGTTTTAAGAAACGCATTTATCTGTTTGACCTTGCATGATTATTTCAGTTTTATTTAATAATATACATTTTAGTCTAAACACACTCAGGTACAGGGGGTGTGATGACCTGGGTGCATCACTGGAAACCAGGTCACTGTACATGGAGCTATATGCTCTGATGAAGTGGAGCCACACATTGATGGTGTTGTTGTTTTGACTGCACGCCTCACCTGAGTGTATACCTCAAAGAAGATGGCTAAAATAGAATGATCTCGTATTATCTCAGAGTTGCATCTCTCTCTTCCATGTCGTGCTTATCTCTTTTGGATTTTACCTTGAGCAACCTCCACTTGGTGTCCCCTCGCCACGTCCTGCCAGTAGTGCAGCAGCCGGTCGTCGTCCATGGCTTTATCCTCATCGCCCGAGTCCGAGAGCTGCTCCTCGGAGAAAGACTCCAGGTCCTCCAGGGTGATCATCCCGCTGTCTTCGGGCCCGTCGCCGCCTCCTCCTCCTCCACCTCCTCCTCCTCCTCCTCCTCCACCTCCGCTCATCTGACAGCCTCCTTGATCCATCGCTGCTCAGCGCGGGAAAATATAGCAACGAAGGGTTTGACTGGATAATAAAAATCAAACAAAGTGGGGAACTCGTCAAAGTGTCCTCTCCCCCTCGGAGCTCCGCGCGCCGCTCGTCCAGACCCGGGCTCCAGCCGCTACTCTCCGGTCAACACACCGGGCGCCGCGACGCTTCGCTCGGCACATGGAACCATGCGACACTCGCCGGGGCTCGTCGGACTTCAAACGAGACGCATCGCTTCTGTCCGAGCGCTTAATACTCGGCCATGAACCAGGAAAGAAGTCGACTCCCTCTCTCGCTCGCGCGGAGCAGAGCGACTCCTCTCGCCGAGGTGAACGTGATGTTTACAGGAGGCGAGGACCGCCCCCTTTCTCCCCCTTTCTCCCCCTGCTGCATCTGACCCTACGGGCTGCTAGGACCGCCCCCTTTCTCCCCCTTTCTCCCCCTGCTGCATCTGACCCTACGGGCTGCTAGGACCGCCCCCTTTCTCCCCCTTTCTTCCCCCTCCTGCACGTGACGCTGCGGGCTGCTAAGACCGCCCCTTTCTCCCCCTTTCTCCCCCTGCTGCATCTGACCCTACGGGCTGCTAGGACCGCCCCCTTTCTCCCCCTTTCTCCCCCTGCTGCATCTGACCCTACGGGCTGCTAGGACCGCCCCCTTTCTCCCCCTTTCTCCCCCTGCTGCATCTGACCCTACGGGCTGCTAGGACCGCCCCCTTTCTCCCCCTTTCTCCCCCTGCTGCACGTGACGCTGCGGGCTGCTAGGACCGCCCCCTTTCCCCCACTACACGTGACGCTGGCTCTTAGGACCGCCCCCTTTCCCCCACTACACGTGAC
Source organism: Liparis tanakae (assembly GCA_036178185.1). Lineage (NCBI taxonomy): Eukaryota > Metazoa > Chordata > Actinopteri > Perciformes > Liparidae > Liparis > Liparis tanakae. Next base: position 22,237,743 of record CM070093.1, read on the forward strand.
GCTGGCTCTTAGGACCGCCCCCTTCGAGCGGCTCTCACGTGCTTTTGCCGTAATAGCCCCTCGCCTACCGGAGGGGATGATAATAATAATAATAATAATAATAATAATAATAACTGTATTCATATAGCACCTTTGCTATTATTATTATTATTATTATTATTATTATTATTATTATTATTATTATTATTATTATTATTATTATCCCCCTGCTGCACGAAACGATAAGGGCCCAAGGCCCAGCGGCGCCCAGACGTCTCATCGAATACTAATCCCAAAAGGGGCCACAATGGAAACGATCACACAATTCAATTCAGCTCTTTTTCTTTACACTGGTTTGTTCATATAATATCTGCAATAAACCCAATCTGACTTTTTCCAATGCTGTATTTACAGTAAAATGCCACATGTTTTAATCCTTGTATTACCATTACATGTAACATTTAGGAACTATTATTATTGTTATTCCGTCATATACAGTAAAATAACATAATCCCATTCCTTTTTTCTCTCTACTGCCCTCCTGTTTTTTTTCTTTGACTTTTTACTACCTTCATACATTTTTTGTAAACATTTTCTTGGCATGCCCAACTAAAAGTTTCAGACGTGCAGGAAACGAGAAAAAACACCAGTTATGAAATTGTAGTCGAGCAGCACCTCTTTGTGTCCTTTATCCACATTCCACTCACAGCCACCTCAGTAATCTGGTACCAAGTAATCTCATAATCTGGACCTGACCGCTGCGTATGCATTGCCTCATGGAGCTCCACCTGTCAATTAACGAGAGCAAGAGAGACGTGTTGCCTTTTAGGAACGGCTTGTGGTCGCGTCTCTCAATGCGTTCGGCTTCTCTCTGAAACGCCGACCGCGCAGGCTGCAGACGGCTCCACATTACCATACTTTATTGATTTAAAAAGCCTGAGCCTGTAGCCTGTGACTGTAGCCTGTGAGTGACTGTAACCTAAATTAACTAAACTTAAGACATAACATTGGTCATAGTAAGTTATTTTTGGCATTCTTTTAGAAACTTTCCTTAAATTAGACCTGGGTTATGCAATTAAACCTGCTTAATTTAATCTCCATCAGGGGTTTGTCATTTTCTACAATATGATTAAATCATCTTGTAAAATAAATAGCATCACATATACATAAAAATACATAATTCTCTTAGGAATTTAATTCGAATGAACACAAATTATCCTCTTGTCAGTCCTACGTCTAAAAGACGAAAAATAACCTTTTAAAATATCCCTCCGCTCCGCTCCACACTACAAACAAACATAACTACTTAGCCACTCTTAATCAGGACATCGCCTCCTTTATGTGAGTTACGGTTAAATGTTTTCGACTAGTCTTTAGCAGCCACCTGTTGAGTGATCCGTTATCGAGTTGGACGCGTATCATCTGTGATGAAGCAGCATCCTGACCCAGATGGGCTGGCCTCCGCTCCCTCTTATGAGACAATGTTTAGGTTTCAGTGATATAGCTGTTGATGTTTCCTGAAAGGTCGGTGGATTTAAGGGTTGTAACTTAACGCTTTGCTTTGTGTTCATATAAGCTCTCAAATGCACATTGGGGTTCACCTCAAAGAACCAGATATGGACTTCTCAGTTTCCACTTTAAGAGGAAGGTCTGATCCAAAAGGGTTTTACATAACAGGGAAAGTAGGTTCCCTGTTGTGTATGTGTCATAGCAGGGGAGGTTTTATGTGTTGTTCTTATTTTGTAGATTGATGTATTACCCATCAACATGTACACTACCGTTCAAAAGTTTGGGGTCACCGAGAACATGTTGTGTTTTCCATGAAAACTCACACTTTTATTGATTAAATGAATACAAGATTAATACAAAATGTAGTCAAGACATTGACGAGGTTATAAATAATGATTTTCATTGTAAATATTAATCTTGTTCTTCTTGTGGCTCAAAGGAAGGCCAGTTTTAGAGCTTCTCTCACCAGCATAACTGTTTTCAGCTGCGCTCACATAAAAAGGGTTTCAATGTCAAGGAATAATGTGTTTGTGGAAAATGCAAAATAAAAAGTTATACAAAATAAATAAAAATGGTTTCGAGGGGGTTCTACCCCTCTGCTCGTCTTCTAAGGCAATAACACATGTACCACTAGAACATGGAGATGGGCCTCTACACACCTCTGTAGAGACTTCATTAAAAAACACAGAATAGTCATCTACACATTAACTATGTAGAGAGAGGATTTATGATTAATTTAATGTCATTTTCATTGGGAAAAAAACATGCTTTTTTTTCTTTTTTCTAAGCGACCCCAAACTTTTGAACGGTCGTGTACAATCAGATAGTCAGAAGACATATACACATCAAGGTGTATTCTATCCCAGTGGTGACTGTCAAGGTGTTTTTAAATACCACATGAATTATTGAATCTGTGTCTTCTCCCTTTTTGAGTACAACCTCATTTCAAAGTAATCTTAATTATCCCTTTAAGAAATATATTTGTATGCATACTATATACTGCATTTTAAAATATATGTCCAAATGTTAAAGTATAGCCCAATATCATTATACAAATATACAAATTAAACTAGATGTGAAATGTATAAATGTATGCTGCCGAATATAATTTGGCCTTCTTTGCACATCTTATCATCATTATTTACAAACAAATACAGGTAAACGACGTCTCATCCGTTTCAAAAATCAATTTATTTTCAAGCGACTTGCAGCCCACTTTCCTAGAGGTTCTAGAGCAGCAGTTCCACACAACTGAAATTGAAATTGTCCTGACGTGGCCTCCTCTTATCTGTGGTCATGAGGATGAATAGAATTGTTAAAATGCCCATCTGAGAAACTTCTTTCATCTCCTCCCATTATGTGTGATTACCGATGACCTACATATCTGCTGGTTTCCTCCCGTCAGGTGCTGGAGAAGTTCATGTCTCGTCTGATCCAGAACCGGGCCATGGCGCGGAAAGACTTGGGGAGTCTCTGCAAATACCAGATCATCATCGCCAGGGACCAGTTCCGCAAGAACCCACCGACATGCATCAAGGCACGGACCCTCGCTACGAGTCTTTGGGCGCTATTGTGCAGTATGCTGTGTGCTTTAGTTCACAGTTTCACATTTTGTGATACGCAGCCTTGCAGAATTTACTGGCAAACTGCAAAAATGTAGTAAAAGATTAGCGGGAATAAAAGGGCATTTAACTAGGGTGACCAGATGTCCTCTTTCCCCGGACATGTCCTCTTTTTGAGACCTAAAAAAAGCGTCCGACAGGGATTAAAAAAACGTCTTCGTGGGATATTTGTGTTTCTCTGGGTCTTCACAAACTAGTATTTACCCCTTACACGTTGTGGAAATGGTATCTTCCTTACGTTTCACCTTCTTGGCGAGCTCTGAATGAACTGTCATTGGTCGACCGACCTCAGTGTTGCCAGATACCCGAAAATGATCCCCCTTTTGGGCATGTATATCACAAAACAGGCAGAACAAGAGAGAAGTTAACGCATTTCGTTTGTTCAAGAAAAAGTAATATTTAGGACAATCAATTGCCAGAAATGGAATATAAAAGTATTGAGAAGGTTTTCTTGAGTATAAAATCACTTGATTTAACAGTCATGGTACTCTTCAAGAAGCCGGCTGCCGTCCAGAGCCGCCCAACCAAACGCTCTCTCTGTCGTTATCCTCTGACCCAGGAGGGAGAGGAACAATGGGAAGAGGGGTGTTTATCATTATGTATCAACGGTTAGATGCCAAAGAAAAGGACAAAGCGTACCTTTTTTGTTATACTCTTCTCACTATTTAAATTATTTAACTAACAATATTGTTCATGTTGTAGTATTTGTTGTATTCATTGTTAATTGTACTAGTTTGGGGACTCCATAGCGTTGTTCCCGAGGCTGAAGAAAATATGAAATCTCAGTGTGGTCAAGACGGTTTATAAACATGATTATTAGATTTGTTCTATATTTCCATTCAGAGCTTTAAGATCATTGTCTGGCAGCTGGATGAAGAATTTATGGATTTTATGTCCGATTTAAGATTCTTCTAGAAAAGCATCAACGTTTGAGTATTTATTACAGACAATTTTTAAACACCAATTTTAGAAATAAACTACATACAGTACAGTAATTAAATTAGCAAATTAAAATCCATTAATGTATTTTTGAAATGCATTAGAAGCAGGATATAATAGTCTTTTTGCATTCACTTGTTCTGAAGATGGCGTTGGGGTCTGACCTGCTCTCCTGTTCTTCTAGGGTCCGCAGCAGGGGATGCTGGAGGGCGACTTCGCCCTCTGCATCAGCCTCTACCACGGCTACGAGCTGCTGATCAAGATGGGGCTCCGCTCGCTCTTCTACTACCTCCAGGGCATCATGGACGGATCCAGAGGTCGGTCACCTTATCTCAGGCTTTCATTGTGTTCTGTTGCTCTTATAAGACAGGGTTCCTACGGTCATGGAAAACCTGGAAGAGTCATGGAATTTTAAAATGGTCATTTCCAGGCCTGGAAAAGTCATGGAAAAAAACTTAAATCATAAAAAGTTTTGGAAAAGTCATGGAAATTTGTTATAATCACATATTGCACAGAGTTTTAAATAATTAATATGTTTTTTAAAGAAAGATGCTCAAAATATAAGCCGGCGTACGCTCTCAATACACAAAATATCTCGATACACATTTTTTTACCGAGATGGACATTGAAAACCCATTGAAAACCCATTGAAAAGTTATGGAAAAGTCATGGAAATCCATTGGTCAACATGTGTAAGAACCCTGTAAGAGGAACTGGAACGGGGCACCTGGCAGGTGATGGACGTCAGGCTCCGGATGGCGTGAATTGAGTTTAACAATATTTAATGTCAAGACGTGTGAACACACAATGAGGCTCAGGGTTGTGGTTGCCGTGGTGATCCGGCTCAACAGGAACCTGAAGAACCGGGTCCAGACCAGAGAGAACCATGTTCCCCAGTCCAGAGTCTCAGTCCAGGATCAGCCAATCAGCTCCTCTAAAGGTCGTTCACACCTTCCTGGTGAATACAAGTCCCGCTATCAAAACGGAGAGGTCAAAGGTCACGACCCCCGGGTCATTAAAGTCACTTCAGGACTTCAACCGGCTTCAACAATCTGAAATACTGACTAACATTCACTCTCATGGACAAACATTTCTTCTTCCATGTACCTTAATCATTTGCATAGAGTAAACATACCCCATATGCTCATAATACATTCATAATAATATTAATATTCTCCCTAATATTTCCTATTATAATATCTTTCTACATGTATGCCCAAGACTACAGAATCAAAATAAACTATTACCACCGACCTAACACACTTTACCCACGGACTGGACATCCTGGGTGTTCTGACACCCCTGTAGTGTGAACTGTCTGTGATTGATGAGATGTTTCCTCCCTTTGCCCCTTTGGTTCAGAGAAGTCCCGGGCCAGAAACGAGCTGCAGAGGACGCCCGTCTTCATGGACTTTTACCAGGAGATGCAAGCAATGTTTGTGAAGCCATCTTCTGGTACCTGAGCTCTCATTCATAACCAACCATACCAGTCAAATTCATGAGCCCTCCTTCGTTCTTTATTCCCATTTGACTAAAACCTGCTACGATTGATCCCTCCAGGTCCAGACGAGCCGTTCATCTACAGTCACCCCAAACTGGAGAAGCTGGAGCAGGTGGTGCTGCAGCACTTCAGGCGCTGGGCGGAGAGCTCAGCGGACACGAAGGGTGGGAGGCTGGTTTTAGGTCCCATTGTTTGGGGTTGAAACTGAAATAAAACCGATCTCTTTGTGTTCTGAATACAGCAAAGAGAAAGGCCCTGTGTTGAAGCTGTTTAACCTGAAGTCTTTTTGTTTCCTCTTCCCTCCGTGATGTCCAGGTCCTGAGGCTCTGAGCACGCGCGTGATGATCTTCTCATCGTTTCGCGAGAGCGTGCAGGAGATCGCGACCATGCTGAACCGCCACGCTCCGCTGATAAAGGTCATGACCTTCATGGGCCAAGCGTCAACAGTGAAGGGACTCAAAGGCTTCACGCAGAAGGAACAACTGGAGGTAGACTGGCTCTTGTATTAGTGCAGATTTACAGTAAATGTAGTAAATTAAGAAATATGCAAATGTACTTTTGGTGATAACATTCCTAAAGAGCCCAAATCAAGATAAATAAGTTGTTTTAAATATACAACTGTATTTTCTAATGAACACAAGTGACAAAAAAACAATAGTATACAAAAATAGACCAGATCCTCAATATGTTGTTCAAGAAATTGTTGATAGATAGATAGATAGATAGATAGATAGATAGATAGATAGATAGATAGATAGATAGATAGATACTTTATTAATCCCGTAGGAAATTTAGGTCAACCAGTAGCTTATACACTTAACTTAACTCACAAACATACGTACACAACTTACAGTAGAATCACAGTAGAAAAACAATACACATAGGGGATCATGTTCACAGGGAGGAGGGTGAATACAGATGTTGTACAGATATTACAGATATTAGTGTGCATTGATTGTGTCAGTGTTGATGTCCACGAGGATAGTGCAACGTGATATACATAGTACAGTCTGTGCAATGGGCTAGTGTAGCTAGTAAAAAGAGTAAAAAGAGTAAAAAACAGTAAAAAGATGGACAGTGGGATGGAAAAAGAGCTGAGAAGAGGAGGGGAGACTATTGAACATGTACGCAACAACCTCAATCTAAGTTGCTGGCCCAGGTTTCCCTTCACACATGTCCTGTAGTGATGGCTGTACGTGACTTCAGGAAACACAACATGGAAAGATTGGAACGCTTTCGCTGTTCAAAGCTTGAATCTTGTCACTTGTGTCCAGGTGGTGTCCCAGTTCCGTCAGGGAGGCTTCAACACGCTGGTGTCCACCTGCGTCGGGGAAGAGGGGCTGGACATCGGGGAGGTGGACCTCATTGTTTGCTTCGACTCCCAGAACAGCCCCATCCGCCTGGTGCAGCGCATGGGGCGCACGGGGCGCAAGAGGCAGGGGCGCATCGTCCTCATCCTGGCCGAGGGGCGCGAGGAGAGGGTGAGCGCCTGAGTTTAAAGAAGACGAAACAAGCCGCGAGTTGAACCTTAAAGGGACATATTATGCCCATCTCTCCACAAGTTGATGTGGCTCCTTGGGGTCTTAATGTAATGTTTGTAAAAAAAATTGGTCAAAATACCACAAGAATCATTTCACAGCCTTTGTACCTGTCAGAAACACCTCCCCACAGACTCACCTGTCTGAGTGGGCGAGGTGCTCCGGGTTGCCAGGTTGGAGCTGGTGAAGCATCGTACCAGAGGCTCAACATGGTTGTATTATTTGGAGGGTAATTATCGTGTATCTGGCAACCCTGAGATGGGTTGACCAATGACTGCTCTCTATACCGTCAGAGCTCGCCAAGAAGGTGGACCGTACGGGAGATACCATTTCAAAACGGGTAAGGGGTGAATACTAGTTTGTGAAAACCCAGAGAAACACAAATATCCCACGAAGCAAAATCCCAACGTTTTGGGACGCTTTGTTTATGTCTCAGAAACAGGACATGTCTGGGGAAAGAGGACGTCTGGTCACCTGACCACCCTAACGTCTGGTCACCATGACGACCCTGACGTCTGGTCACCGTGACGACCCTGACGTCTGGTCACCATGACGACCCTGACGTCTGGCGCCATAAGTTAGGGTGACCGGAGGGTCTTTTCACAAGGGTTTTCACAAACTAGTATTGACCCCTTACACGTTTTGGAAATGGTACGTTCCACGTTCTTGCGTGAGCTCTGCCGCGCGAGAAAAACAAAGTTCACCGCAATCAGCAGCCAACCCTGGTGTTTATGTGGTGGTGGTGGTGGTGGTGGGGGGGGGGGGGTAGCCAGACTCCCTACATGGGAATGGTTCGAAAAAACGTAGATGTACATCGTGATCCCATTCGACCCACTCCAGCAGATCGTTTCTGACACAGAGGAACCACAACAAGCCGCCTGAGTTTGTGTTGGGAGACATGCCAGATACACACATTAACTATAGAAGCACTTAAATAAGTGGAATTTTCATAATATGCCCCTTTAAATGTTCTTCCAAATGTACAGAAGCACACACATGTCCACCGCCTGTACATAACGTGTAACCTTTGTTTCCCCCAGACGTACAACCAGAGCAAGAACAACAAGAGCAGCATAGACAAGTCCATCATCAGCAACAGGCGCGGCGGGTTCCTCATGTACCCCGGCAGCCCGCGCATGCTGCCCGCCGGAGTCCAGCCCGCCATGCACACGATGCACATCGTCTGCGGCCAGTTCGACCATCCGGAGAGCAGCAAGCGCTCCGCCAGGGCCCGGAAGCCTCACTCCGAGGGCCGGGCCTCCCTCATCCACCCGCAGAACCTGCGTGAGTCATAAGGCAGGTTAAATGGAGATGGAGAAGAGGAGTGACCTGGATTGGAAACAAAATGCCTGTCTCTGTGTTTCTCCGTGTCTCTTTGTAGTCCGGCCGGTCAGCGTGACGTCGGACGGGTTCCTGAGCAGCGCTGAGTATTCCCTCTGGGCGTCCACCATGAGGCTGGAGGAGGGAGAAGCTCCTCCCACCCTGAAACGGTCCCGCTTCATGTCTCTGCCCAGTGACGAGCCACCTCAGGTCTCTTTCCTTCTCTCCTCTTTGTTAGACAAGTGGGGAAAGTACAGGAGACAATCTAAATATAGATAACGTTGTTGTGAGACCATTGTGAGGCTTGTTTTTATCAAGTGGCTTCCTCATGATTTAAATAAAACAAACATCTGTGTCACTATGACAAACAGACACCACTCTGACTCTCTGACATACAACACGTTTTTTAATTCAGTTTATTTGTTTAGCCCATTTTTACAATCTGTCCACATAGACATCCCTGACCTTTGACCTTTGACCTCACATGGGATCAGGAACATCTCCCCAACAACCCTTCAGGGTAAAAGGTGAGAACCCTTGAGGAGAGAACAGAGGAGGATCCTCTCCAGGTGGACAGGTGTCATAGAGGTCATGTGACCAGAAGGAATCATCACACATTAAAACACAGGAACAACACCATGAAGAGGAGATGATGAAGAGTTGGTAGTCGGCATATTCCACCATCCAGACCTCCACGGTCCATCAGGTGGAGGTAGAGAGGAGGAGTGGGCGGAGTCTCAGCAGTGGGCGGAGCCTCAGCAGGGCCGTGGCGTAGTTGGTAGTAGGCATGAAGTTGTCTTTTAGCCAAGAAATGATGTCCCATCTTTAAATATACCATTCAGGCACATTGAAGGGAGTGAAATTGAATTAAGACCATAACATGTTGTAGAAAAAGGTTTTCAGGTTTACTCAATCCTAACCCGAGGTTCAAGTATGTGTCATAATCGTTCTGTTTGTTCCTGTGTGTCTTCTGTTAAAAGCTCAAATATATTAAAATCTACTTACCTTTCATGATGTCATTGTGTGTCCCAAAGGAGGAAGTGTCCCGAGGTGGCCCCGCGTCCAGAGCCCTGTCTTTGTGGGAGTGGAGACACTGGCAGCACAAAGCGCTGCCCACCCATGTGGCCGATCACTCCCTCCGCTGCCTCCACTTCATCGGGGTGATGCAGCTCATCGACGGCATGAGAGAGGAAGGCGAGGTGAGACGAGGAACAACAAGTTCACGGTTGATATTATTGTCGTTTATTAAATCTGTGCGCTTCAAGATGAAGGCTAATGTCTTCCTACTGGGATAAGTACGTATCTTTGGTCTTTAGCGTATCGACATAATGGAACCACTAAGTCGAGGTTCATGCAAATTAACCTCGACCTGTAAGCCGGACCTGGGTTGACCGGGCCTTCTCAGCAGCTGCTCTAGAAGTCTGCATAATTATTATTATTTATTATTATCTGGCTGCCGTTTGCTGGCTCGTAGATGACTAGACGTGAGGATGTTTTATACAGATTAGACGGGAGACCGCAATTCTAGATATGTGGTGAACGGAAAACTGTTGTAGAAATAATAACAATAATAATAATAATAATAATAATAATAATAATAATAGTAATACACTTGATTTATAAATCACAAAACAAAAGAAAGTATGAATTATTATTATTATTATTATTATTATCATTATTTTTATTATTATCATTATTATTATCATCATTATTATTATTATCATCATCATTATTATTATTATCATTATTATTATTATCATTATTATTATTATTATCATGATGATTGTTATTATTGTTATTATTATTATTATTATTATTATTATTATTATTATTATTATTATTATTATTATAGCCTAACGTCTTGCAAAACATTTGCAAAAATCTTTCATTGAAAAAAGAAGACAAAAGCAGATGTGTTGTTTTTGAAAGCGAGAGCCGTGTTTGTGACGCCGGCCGGAGTCAGCTGAGTTCTGGGAACAGATTGTGGTTTGTTGCGTGACGACATCAATCATTTGGAGCTGGAAGGCAAATTTGTCTTTTTTCTTCGAATTAGATTTAAAACCACAAAAAGAAAACCACTTTCTTTCTGAAACGTCACTAGGGAATCTGAACTTGCTGCTCTGGTAATATAATGTGTATTTTGATCAAGATGGAAGCCAGCGTGTTTTTTATAGTCGAGTGAACTAGTTTCCTCCCTCCGTAATGAAGCCGCTACGAGAGCGTTTAGTTTCCCGCTGATGTAACAGCAGCTCTAGCGGCTGTCGGAGGCGCTCTGCTCCTGAAGGGATCAGTCGGGCACACAGTTGTTGTTGTTATGTTGAATCTTCATAATGTCAACAGGAAATATCTTGTACAGATTTAAAAAGCATGCTGTTGTGGGTTTCATAAGCGGTGCCTGTTCATTTACTCTTCCTGACTTTGTTTACATTTTGCCTATCCCTTCCCAGGATGCGTCGTATGACTTACAGATATTGTTTTTAAGACCATTCCAGGCCTCCTTGTCTCACCATCTGCTGTTTCACGAGGTTGAAGCATCGATTACGCCTCTGAGTTTGTTAAAATCCTTGAAATTAGGTCAGAGATTATGTTCAACTGACTATTGGCTGAACTAACAAGTGGGCTTTTATAACCTTTTAATGTCCTCGACGTGTGGTTCACCAAACATGGAAGGAGAGAATTAGCCCACCTGTAAGAACACGACTGCATTACAGGGAGAGATGGCAGCTCATGTCTTGCATGCCTCCATTGATGAATTCAGGTTATGAAATACCCAGTGAACAAAAACACAAGCTTTAAACATTTCAGTACAACATTATTTTAACCTAAACCTTTATCATTATTATAATTATAATTATTATCATCATCATTCATATAATTATTATAATTTGTATTATTATTATCATCATTATTATCTATATTATTATTGTTATTATTATTATTATTAATAATTATTATTATTATTATCTGTATTATTATTTTTATCATCATTATTGTTTATATTATTGTTATTGTTGTTATTATTATCATCATTATTATATATTATTAGTGTTATTATTATATTATTATCATTATTATTATTGATATTATTATCATCATTATTTATATTATTATTGTTATTATTATTATCATCATTATTATTTATATTAGTGTTATTATTATTATAATTATTATCATCATTATTATTGATATTATTATTATTGTTATTATTCTCTTTATTGCCATCAATAATTTGGTTTGGTGTTCTTTAAATAAGGATAATCCTGTAATTGACATCCACATAAAAGGATTTGCAAATAATAAATCAATCTTAAGTGGATTAAAATGTAACCGTATGTGTAAACTGGCCTATATCTTTAAATCATAATCAGCTAAGAAAACCACGTAAACCTCCTTCCTTCTTTAACTTGTTGAACCTTCCCACTAAACACGCCCGTTTGGTTGGTTTGCTTCAGGGAAACGGCGTAGATAACGTTGGTAAAGTCCTGCGTGTCGTCAGTGGGACGCCGCGCCCGTTGAAAGTATTCAGCCACTCTACAGACCGTTGACTGCAGCTGAGCCACGGAGCGCTGGCCTCCGGGTGTTCAAAGGGAGGCAGGAAGTCCAGGCGCTGCACGGTGTGAAGAAACATGTGTTCACCTGTTGGTTTTTAATTCATTTGATTGCTTATCTCAGTAAATTCCGCGGTGGCGTGATTGAAAGTGAAATACTGGCAGAGTGCCGCTGTGCGTCTTCTTGTGTTTCAGCAGAAACCTGCTGAGCAAGAAGAGGCTGCTGGTTGTTCCAGCACCTTGCTTCAGTCTGAAATGTTTCATATCATGAGCTGGAGTGTAAACATGTACATAATACTATACCTGAGACCAAATAACTAAAACTAGCAATTATACAATGTAGAAATACAGTCGACACGATTACTTTACTCCAGCACTCGAGGCGGCGTCCTCAGTCACACACCAGAGGTAATCACAGTAAATGGGAAACAGATTATATCTGGAACTGCAGAACGTTGTGCAGAAATAATAACAAATAATAATTGAATAATTGAATCAAACTCTTAAAAATATCGTTTCCATTCAATCTAATTAAAATCTATTTTAAATGTCTAAGATGCAAAAACCTCTTTGAAAGATCTTATTTAGCTTATAATTAATTTGATTAAATTGTATTTTCATATTCCGATATTTCCAACATGGTTTCAACATTAACTTTCCCTTTTTAGAGATTAGAAGATTCAGGAGGTTGTACTGAGTGTTACTTTCTCTGCTAATGAATAGTATAGAAGTCCAATCTGGTTATCATCCTTAAACTTTGGACCACCAGGCACTTTGTTCCTCTGGAGGCGAACGCTCCTCCAGCTGCACCCGTCCGTCAGCCACGGCTCGGCCTGAGTCTGCAGAGATGACCTCTGACCTTTGCTTCTCCAAGCAAAATGATGCGCCTGAATAAAAATACAAACATACATTTTTTATTATAACTCAATTCAATTCAGTTTATTTGTTTAGCCCATTTTCACAAATTACACATCCCCTCCTAGTGCTTTACAATCTGTCCACATAGACATCCCTGACCTTTGACCTTTGACCTCACATGGGATCAGGAACAACTCCCAAACAAGCCTTCAGGGTAAAAGGTGAGAACCCTTGAGGAGAGAACAGAGGAGGATCCTCTCCAGGTGGACAGGTGTCATAGAGGTCATGTGACCAGAAGGAATCATCACACACATTAAAACACAGGAACAACACCATGAAGAGGAGATGATGAAGAGTTGGTAGTCGGCATATTCCACCATCCAGACCTCCACGGTCCATCAGGTGGAGGTAGAGAGGAGGAGTGGGCGGAGCCTCAGCAGTGGGCGGAGCCTCAGCGGGGCCGTGGCGTAGTTGGTTCATAAGTCTTGTGACTCCTTCCCTCCGGTGAAAGCCGTTGCCTCTGAAACTCTTTGAAGTCCTTTGATGTTCTCTCTGCGTTCCCCCTGCGCCTCCTCTCTCCTCTGCATGAGAGGAGCCACGAGGCCGGCCTCGTCTCCGTGGTTACGCAACGCTCCTCTGAGCGGTTTCATAAAGCCAGGAAGCTGGAAGTAGGTCAGCAGAGATGACCTACTTATCAGAGAACACATGCGGAGCGAAGGATCAAAGAACATCCATTTCTCTTCTGCTGATGTTCATAGGAAATTAAAGTGACGCTAAATTGTAGACTAGACTTTCTATTTACAAATGAATTATTATTTGCAGGTTATTAGAATACATAGTTGATAGTTGATGTAGAATAGTTTATGTTTGATTAGTTGTTTAGAGGGCCAGGACTTCAGACATAGAATAGAATAGAATAGAAATATACTTTATTAATCCCCAAGGGGAAATTTGTTGACACAGTAGCACCAATAAACTAAACACAAGAGAATAAAATATAAATATAAGAAAGAAAGTGACTGTGCATAAAGTATAGTATGCAAAGTGAAATATAAAATACAAAATAAAATATATATATATATATATATATATATATATATATATATATATATATATATATATATATATATATATATATATATATATATATATATATATATATATATATATATATATATATATATATATATATATATATATAGACAGTGTGCAAAATACATGCCATGGCTTTAATAAATTACAGGTTTTTATGCAAAGTTATATTCACCATTTTGCATTAATTTGGTGAATATCTGCAAACATTAGTTTGCAGATCATTATGTACTTTTTTTACTCTTGCATGTCATTCTTGTTGTTGTTGTTGTTGTTGTTCGCCTGCTGATGTCAGAGGAAGCTTTTCTAAAAGCCTCCAACTCTTCGTGGGCCTCTATATATCTCATCTTTTAATCTGATGCACATTACGGTGATACCTGCGTTGTCGTGTAACAGCAGCTTCGTCGCTCGGGTACCAGAGTCGATAGTTTCCAGTTGGTGCGTCATTAGTGCCGCTGGTGTGGTCAGTCGATCTGCATCCACCCCTTTAAGACAAAGGAACTCCAGGATGTTTGCAAGTTTTAAAATAAAGTCATGCAGACTGATTTGATCCGGAGGGTGCGTGATTGGTTGCATCCTCCTCTTCATCGCTGAGGAAGGACCTGAAGCCTCCGATCCTCTCCGGCCTCCTCATACAGGCCGTGTCTGATCATTAATGAATTGTTTATCAGGGTAAAGGTTAATCCTGTGGGAATCTAGTCCCACTCATTACTTTATTCTAGGGTGTCGAAGCTATAAATGACATATTCAGATTAATCTTCAAAGCGGGTAGATAATGAATTCCCTCCGTGTCGAGCAGCCGGTGACCACCTGAGCGGCGCCGGGTGTTTCCAGGGCGCCCCGTGGCCACGCCCCCTGGGCCGACAGCTGCGAGCAAACTGTGTCTGATGCAGGAGGGTGAAGGATTTAGCCGGACAAAAAAGTGATCATCAGATTGAAGGTCATATTTTCACAATATTTTCCAATAGTAAATGCACTACACGTGCGTTATTATACGTACTTTCTGTAGAGTAGAACTCTGCAGACTCGTCGGTTTAGTTTTTTGCCAGACTACCGAGTATATAGACTTTAAAATCCTCCTCCGTGCATTTAAGGCCTCCGCAGCCTCGCCCCTCCACACCTGTCTCACCTCCTCCAGATCAGCCCCCCCCCCGTCCCTCAGGTCGGCCTCCTCTATCGACCCGATTATTAAAAACTCACCTCAGAACTCACCTTTGAGGCGGGCCTACACCTGACTTGTCCCCCTCTTGGTCGCTCTGCTTTTTAACTCGTGTCCTTGTGTTTGAATGTGTTGTACGGCGACCTTGAGTGCCTTGAAAGGCGCCTTATAAAATAAATGTATTATTATGATAGACATTTGAATAATCGTAACAGGATGAAGTTACCTACTAGTAACCAGACCCTCAGGTTATATCTGACAGACATTTCCCTCTTAGAGGAGATCTCATTGGTTTAGAGCAGCGGTCCAGTGGCAGGTGACACCACAACGTTCATCTGGTCACATTTCATCTGTCACACCTGTCCACCTGGAGAGGATCCTCCTCTGGTCTCTCCTCAAGGGTTCTCACCTTTGCTTTCTTTGGAAATAACTATTTCTTTACTGTATAAAGGTATTCTATCCTATTTTCTAACCACAGTGCCATTTGTTACCGTAATGATTTCCCCTCTGTGGATGGAGAAGCGTTGTTTGACGCGGTGACTTCAGGGCGTCTCTCATCGAGTTGTGTTGCTCTCCTTAAGGACCAGTCTTTACTCCTCCTCCTCCTCCTCCTCCTCCTCCTCCTCCTCCTCCTCCTCCTCCTCCGTTCAGCGATTACTTCGTGCTGCCGCTCTCGGGTTGGCTCGCCCCCCGTCGGCCCAGGCGGGGGGGCCACTCTCGATGAATCACTTGCAGCTCACGGGCCGGCAGCGGGGACCGGTGGACTGTTACGTGTTCGTGTTCGAGCTTCAGACCCAACGACACGGGAAGAGGTCTGGATTTGGGGTCGAGGCTTTTGTTTTCTTTTGATCTGATCCTCCTGGTCCCCACACTGTTCCCTGTGGGGCCGCATCACTGTTCCCTCTCCGATGGGGGCGGGGTCAGAGGTCAGAGGTCAGTGTTTGACGATCGCAGGGCGCCTAAAGGTAAACATGTATTGTTCTCCAGAAAGCCACATAACCAAATATTAATAGCCTTACCTAAACTTTTCGGCATTATTCTGGGGCTAGTCGATGGTTTGCGAGGCCAGACTGAAAACAAATCATAATGCGTCTCTGGTATTGTTCAGGGGGCGGAGCCAAATGCGGAGGCGGGCCTTAGTTTGGGGACCGGTGGTCGACGTCTCTGCAACACGTTCCCGTGTCGCTCAGCCAGGCGAGCAGAAGGGAGACGAGGCGTCGCTCCACGTGTTGCTCCACGTGACGAAGAGGAGTCAGGACTCTTCCTCACTAGATTAGCGCCAAAATGCTTCGTGTCACGTGTCGTAAACACGGTCGGCGAGTCCAGAGGCCGACGACAGCCGCCTGACGGATATCTCTCACACTTCTGTGTGTGTGTGTGTGTGTGTGTGTGTGTGTGTGTGTGTGTGTGTGTGTGTGTGTGTGTGTGTGTGTGTGTAGGGTCAGTGCCGGTATGAAGAGCAGCTCCTCCCGTTCCTCCACCAAGAGGATCCCGTCGGCCGCGTGAAGAAAGGCCAGAAGAAGCCGCCGGGCGCCAAGGCCGGCGGGCGCCGAGCCAAGCCGCCTCCCACTTCCTCGTCCGACGCGGAACACTTCGCCGACGAAGGAGATTGGGAGATCTCGCGAGGACAGAACGCCGTCTCCACGTTCGCCGAGACCCAACGGGGACTTGCCGAGGCGTCTCGCGATGACATCACCGACCGCCCTGCACCCGAGGCCACGCCCCCTCCTCCCTCAAAGGACGACGCGGACGACGACGACTGCGTCATCATCGGCGAGGATGTGGTGAAGTCGGAGGCTGTGAAGGACGACACAAGCGATGAAGACGTTGAGCTCCGGGCGATGTTCTTCCTCCCTGAGTGGGAGTCTGAGGCTCCTCCCCTTTCCTCTGCTCCACGCCCAGGGAGAGGCTGGAGTCTGAAGGTCATCCTGGCCAACGTGGCGGAGCTCCTGTCCCGAGCGCCGCCGCCGCCGCCGCTCGATCTCCAGTCCGACATGGCCGCTCCGCCCCTCCCTCCCTCCCCCCAGTGGCCTCATCCGTCGTTCCAGGTCAGCTTCACCCTGAATGTGGACGACGACGACGAAGAGGAGGAAGAGGCGATGACGAGCGACGCCCCCCCGACTCTCGACGAAGAGGACGGCGCGTTGCCAAACAGTCCGAGCTGGGACGACGTGTTCGGGGAAGACGAACCGAGGAGCGACGACGGGATTCACACGGAGGGGGCGGCGGGCGACGAAGACGAGGAGCGCGAGGAAATAAACACGGAGAGCGGCGGCGAGACGGAGGAAGAGCGGAGGGGGCGCGGCGTGAGCGGCGGCGGCGGCGGCGTGAGAGACGAGCGCGGCGCCCCGATGGACGAGAGCCTGGACCTGTTCGGGGACGACGAGGCCTTCCTGCAGGTGAGCATGCCGGACGTCTCCACGCCCGGCGCCGTGTCACGGAGTTTCAACGCGTCACGCTCGTTCACCCCGACGCGCCCGCCGAGCACGACCTTCGCCGGCGAGTCGCCGCACGCGAGGCCCGACCTCGCATGCGTCGCTTCGACGGCGCCTACTACTCCGTCAACTTCGACCTCGGCTACTCGCTGGAGGACTCGGACGAGGCGGAGCGCGAGGCGGGCGCCTCGGCCCCCCCGCCGCCCGGAGAGACGGACGCCCCCGCGGCGCCGCCGCCTGCCTCCCGCGCCCGCCGCTTCCGCGCTCTCCCGGCGTCCCCGTCGGCGTCCGCGGTCTGGGCGCCGGCTCCCATCACGCCGCCAGGAGTCGGGCGGAGGCCACGCCCCCCGGGGTCGCTGCTCTCCGGCTTAAAGCGGAGACGCCAGGAGGAGAACGGCCCTCCTCGTGCCGGTTAGTTCACCGCTCAAAGAATATGAGAATAAACTATAAAAGCTCTTTCTACTGTTTGTGTTATTTGTTGCTTTTTGCCCGTCTTTGTTCTCAGAGAGCGACAGCGAGGACGACGTCGTGGTTCCTAGACGACGACGTCGGCTCAAACCGTTCTCCTCCCCGGACGTGGTGAGCGAGGCCGTCGTGTTGGAGCAAAAGAGAAATAAAAGGGTCAAGAACAACAAAAACAGACACAAAAATAAATAGATAATGGATACAAAATAATTAGAAAAACCACAGCACAAAACACATCACCAGTATAAGTACATATTCAAGGTTACATCGTCAAATCAAGTCAGCATCAGTACCAGTGTTTTTAATCTGTTTACTGAGCAACAAATGAACTCACTTAAAGAAAATATTCAATTTTAAGACTTCCTCTAATTGATATAATTGATACTAATTGATATTCACTCTCCTTTTTTATTTTTTCATAAGATTAAAAAACATGGTCACTTCAATTATTGATCTTTTTGTTGACATAACACAAACACCAATTAAATACACGACGCCGTCCTGTGAGGCGACTAACCCGGGAGAGACTCAGACGCTGCCTCCAAGCTACCTGCCGTTGTCACGGCAACAAGTCTGCACGCAACCGAGGAGCATTTGAAGCTCTCGAAATGTCACATTGTAATCTTGATAAACACTGAAAATGACTGTGTGTGTGTGTGTGTGTGTCTAGTCCAAGACCTGCAGCGATGTGGACTCCCCGTACCCGGGCCAAGTGAAGAGGAGGCGAGCAGCTGCACTCAATACTGTAAGATTTAAACTTCATGAGCAGTAAATGATGCGCAGAACATTTGATTGGAAAACTTTCACCTCCTCGTGGTGATGAAGCCCCTAATGGACTCCTGTGTTTCACCTCCTCGTGGTGATGAAGCCCCTAATGGACTCCTGTGTTTCACCTCCTCGTGGTGATGAAGCCCCTAATGGACTCCTGTCTTCTCCTCGGTGCTCCCCAGTCTGATGAAATGGAGGCTGAAGCGGTTTCTGATGATGATTTCCAGGATGAGTCTCTGTTCGCGGTCAGAACCGCAGCAGACGAGAGGAAACGCGCCCGACGAGGCGACGCCAAGGTCTGTGCGACACGCGTCTCTGAATCTGAATCACAGCCGTTATCTCTCATGTTGTCGATACAAGCTCGGCTCTTCTGGGGGTTTGTCGTTGTGTCCAAAGGTCATTCGTCCAGAAACCAGAAAGGAACAGTCACTCGTACAGAAAGCTGAACGTCCTGAACATCATTTGAAGTTATAAATGTATATTACTGTAAACTGAAGAACTGTTCTCTTCCAGTTTATCTGTGTACCTGGAATAGCTGATTTATTTCTGGCCACTAGGGGGCAGCAGAAACAAGTTATGAACACAACAACATCTCTTCTAAAGTTGCCATTACAGACATCTGATTCATTCAGGTGTCTTAGTTGCCACCTGATTAATACACGGCAAATATTCATCCTACAATTAGAACATCAGGGTCATGGAAACCTGGAAAAGTCATGGAAAAAAATTACACTACCGTTCAAAAGTTTGGGGTCACTTAGCAAAAAGAAAAAAAAACACTGTTTTTCCAATTTAATTAATTAAATTAATCAGAAATCCACTCTCTACATAGTTAATGTGTACATGACTATTCTCTGTTGTTAATGAAGTCTCTCCAGAGGTGTGTAGAGGCCCATCTCCATGTTCTAGTGGTACATTGTGTTATCGCCTTAGAAGACGAGCAGAGGGGTATAACCCCCTT
This sequence comes from Liparis tanakae, assembly GCA_036178185.1. Taxonomy (NCBI): domain Eukaryota; kingdom Metazoa; phylum Chordata; class Actinopteri; order Perciformes; family Liparidae; genus Liparis; species Liparis tanakae. The sequence goes on from CM070093.1 coordinate 22,257,437, forward strand.
GAAAATCTTTAATTATTTTTTTTACTATATAACTTTTTATTTTGCATTTTCCACAAACAGATTATTCCTTGACATTGAAACCCTTTTTATGTGAGCGCAGCTGAAAACAGTTATGCTGGTGAGAGAAGCTCTAAAACTGGCCTTCCTTTGAGCCACAAGAAGAACAACATTAATATTTACAATGAAAATCATTATTTATAACCTCGTCAATGTCTTGACTAGATTTTGTATTAATCTTGGATTCATTTAATAAATAAAAGTGTGAGTTTTCATGGAAGACACAAAATTGTCTGGATGACCCCAAACTTTTGAACGGTAATGTACATCATAAGAGTTTTGGAAAGTCATGTAAATGTGTCTCATGTTCATTTATGCCGAGTTTGAAATACTTATTATGTTTTTTAAAGAAAGACGTTCAAAATATAAGCCGGCGTACGCTCTCGATATACGACATGTTCAAAAAAATATATATTTATACCGAGATTTCAGTTTGTTCATGGACATTTGGTAAAAAGTCGTGACACGTGTCAGAGCCGTGAACATATTTCAGCTTTCGCCCGATAACGACACCTTCCTCCCTCCATGGAAATGCCAGGTCTATAAATATCTCTGACACACGTAGCATCTGTCAAACCTGACATCATCCACCGTTTCTTCCTCAGCACGCCAAATGTCGAAGAGGGCGCCAGTTCTTGGACGAAGAAGCGGCGCTGTCGGGGGAGGAGGGGGGGGCGGACGTGTCGTCTGACGAAGAGGACGGAGAAGAACAGAACCGCTCTCTGGAGGGCTTCGTGGTGGACAACACGCTCCTCTCTCAGGGGCTGGACGGTAACACAACGCCTCGGTTTAAAGCCCCACCATGTGACGAGTGTTCCCCTTGTAGCGCCCCCTTCAGGTATTTAACGTGTACTTCAGTGTGGTAAATACCCAGTTAGATAGATCAGTGTCTGAACCTCTGGCTCTGAGCCATATGTGTCTCTTCTGGTGACGCATATGGCTCTTTAGAGTTTGAGTTAATAATAATCTCCTGCGCCCCCTGTAACTTCCTCTCTCCTCCAGATGACAGCAGCAGTAATGTCAGGTCCCTTTCTTAAAGACGTCTTTGTTCTTTAAACTAAAGGTCTGTTATTGGTCGTCTCCACAGCAGCATGTCTCTGTCTCTACGTCGCAGAAGCGGAGACAATAAAAGTCCCCTGTGAGGTGGACTGGACTATGTGACGCTGGTCATCATGACAGAAAGCAGGTCCAAGGACCGGGCGCTACAACATGTGACAGAGTCGGTCTTTAGCCCCCAGACCCCGATGGAGGAGGAGACGTCTACATATTAAAAGTCTTTGTAGCGGCAACATTTATATCAAACTGTTATTTTAAGGTACAATTGTTACATAGTGTCGCTTTAAAGAAATGTGATCCCGTTGTCCCCCGAGTGGATTATATCTCTAATTTAATTCACAAACGTGATTTTAATTGTCTAAACTAATTGTGGCGTCTCGGTAACGCTCGTCTTCCTCGGCAGACTCTGAGATGCACGGCGTGTACCTGAAGTCGGTGAAGAGCCCGGCGGTCCTGGGAAAGTTCAAAATGTCCTACAGAAATCATCACAACGTCGACATATTCTCTCAGGTACACTATCTATTGTGTTCTATTCTCTCAGGTACACTATCTATTGTCTTCTATTCTCTCAGGTACACTATCTATTGTGTTCTATTCTCTCAGGTACACTATCTATTGTGTTCTATTCTCTCAGGTACACTATCTATTGTGTTCTATTCTCTCAGGTACACTATCTATTGTCTTCTATTCTCTCAGGTACACTATCTATTGTGTTCTATTCTCTCAGGTACACTATCTATTGTGTTCTATTCTCTCAGGTACACTATCTATTGTCTTCTATTCTCTCAGGTACACTATCTATTGTCTTCTATTCTCTCAGGTACACTATCTATTGTGTTCTATTCTCTCAGGTACACTATCTATTGTGTTCTATTCTCTCAGGTACACTATCTAGTATCTATTGTCTTCTTGGCTTTTCTTTACTCAATGAAGTGACTTTTAAAGGAACCAGATATAAAGCAGTTAATTGTTTGATTCCAGGTGCCTGAGGCGGATGAAACGTACGCAGAGGACAGCTTTGTGGTGGGGAGTGAGGAAGAGGAGGAGGAGCGCGGCGAGGAGGAGGAGGAAGACGTGGAGCTCATGCCCGAGGAGTCGTACGTGGAGGGGCGGAGGCAATATGCCACGAGGCGCCGGGTGTTCCTCCACAAGGCGAGGGCGGGGGGGGGCGGCGCCCAGAGGCCGGCTGCAGCGAGGACGAAGCGCGTCGTACGGCGGGACGACTCCAGTGAGGAAGAGGAGGGGGGGGGCGGTGGAGTTCAGCCGGAGCCCAGCCGGGCGCAGAAACCCTCCTCCTCCTCCTCCTCCTCCTCCTCCTCCTCGACCGTAGCGTCCAGGCTCTCGGTGCTGAGCGAGGCCCAGAGGCTCCCGGTGGGGGCGGAGCAGCAGCAGGAGGAAAGGTAGAGACGACCTCACACGGCAGGAACATGCATCAAACACCAGAACTCAGGCGTCCAACACGAGGCCCGCGGGCCACATGCGGCCCGCCGCGTCGTTTTACGAGGCCCCTGGCGGCTTGAAGGAGACGCAATCCTCTTTTCTTAAAGAAATTGAAGAAACATTCTCCGTGCTTTTATTTTGAAGGTTTCAAATGAAATGCCTTTATGTTGTAATATTAGAGACGTTTTGTTCCCTACAATATTTCTATACTCAAATAAACAATAATCAAATGCAAAGAGAGTTGTTTAACAAGATGTTGGAGGAGTTTATAAAGTGCTTCTGGCCCTTTAAGAGGCCCTCGGTGAACACGAGTGTGACGCTCTGATCTAGAACGTCTTTCTTTATCTTCAGGTGTCGTCAAAGGTTAGAAAATCAGCATCTTCTCTCCGACGAGCTCGACTTCACGGAGCCGGAGAAACGAGCCCAGGTACGAAGGTGGAACACACAGGTACACACAGGTACACACAGGTACACACAGGTACACACGGGTACACACAGGTACACACGGGTACACACAGGTACACACGGGTACACACAGGTGCACACGGGTACACACAGGCAGGCACACAGGTACACACACAGGTACATGTGTGTACACACAGGTACACACATGTACACGTACAAGGACACACAGATACACAGAAACACACTGGTGCACACAGGTACATGCATGTACACACAGGTACACACAGGTACATGCATGTACACACAGGTACACACAGGTACATGCATGTACACACAGGTACACAGAGTTGCACATAAAGGTACACACAGATACACACAAGGATACACAGGTACACACAGGTGCACACGGGTACACACACAGGTAGATGCATTTACACACTGGTACACACACAGGTAGATGCATGTACACACTGGTACATACAGGTACATACAGGTACACGCCTGGTCCCATCTGTGAATGTGGGAGCGTCTCTTGGGGGTGTGATATCTCTCTATATATGTAATATCTGTCTTCATCCGTCTCCCTCTACTGTTCCTGAAAAACAGTCAATTATGCCCAAAACTAACCGTGCCACGGAGATCTCTCTTTCATCTTCCAAAGGGGCTTCATGTTCTTTGATGTCTAGTTACGTTTGTGTTCGTCATGTGGGAAAAACGATAAAAACATTTGTCAAAAACAAACTTTAAACTGCCTCCACTGATGTTTCCTTCAGGTCGGCTCGTCTGCTGCCGGCCGCTCGGCTCCACAGACGTCGGCTGCCCCCCCCGCTGGCCCCGCCCCCCCCGCTGGCCCCGCCCCCCCCGCCCCGACCGCTGGCCCCGCCCCCCCCGCGGTCTGCATCCTGGCGGACAGCCGTTGCATCGGCAGCGGCGTGGAGCTGATGACCGTCCTGCGGCGGCGCCACGCGGCCACCGTCCACGTCTGCTCGCTGGACGGAGGCTACTTCATCGTCAGCGACCGCGCGGCGGTGGAGCGGCTCGGCCAATCGGAGCTGGCCGCCACGCACAACCGCCAGCGATTGGTCGAAAGAGTGACGAGCCTGCAGCGGTCGTTTGAGCGCGTCTGCCTCATCGTGGAGAAGGACCGGACGAAGCCAGGTCAGGAGATGGGATTAGATTACATGAGATGAGATGAGATTAGATGAGATGAGATTAGATCAAATGAGATGAGATTAGATTAGATGAGATGGGATGGGATTAGATGAGATGGGATTAGATGAGATGAGATGGGATGAGATGGGATTAGATGAGATGGGATTAGATTACATGAGATGAGATTAGATCAAATGAGATGAGATTAGATGAGATCAAATGAGATGAGATGGGATTAGATTACATGAGATGAGATGAGATTAGATGAGATGAGATTAGATCAAATGAGATGAGATTAGATGAGATGGGATTAGATGAGATCAAATGAGATTAGATGAGATGAGATGGGATGAGATGGGATTAGATGAGATGGGATTAGATGAGATAAAATGAGATGAGATTAGATTAGATGAGAGTTAGATTAGATAAAATTAGATTAGATAAAATGGGATGAGATTAGATAAAATGGGATGAGATTAGATAAAATGAGATGAGATTAGATAAAATGGGATGAGATTAGATAAAATGGGATGAGATTAGATAAAATGAGATGAGATTAGATAAAATGGGATGAGATTAGATGAGAGGAGATGAGAGGAGATTCGATAAAATTAGATTAGATTAAATTAGTTTAGATTAGATGAGATTAGATTCAACTTTATTGTCATTACACAAGTGCAGAGCAACAAATGCAGTTTGGCATCCAACCAGAAGTACAACAGAAATAAATAATAATAATAATAAATAAATCACAATAAATAAATCATAATAACTACAGGATATACAGATTCTAGTAAATAAAGCGCTCCTCTCCAAGAGGACTGAAGGCCTGACCTGTACTGTTGGTAATAAGTAAGACAAATTACATTAACATTAAATAATGCGGGGACATAAACATAAACATCTGTTGTTGCTGAACTGAAACATTCAGCCACATTTTATTAAATACGCCGGGACGTTTCAGTATTTTGCGCGACGTCACACGTTTTCTTTTCTGCCCGCCAGGCGAGACGTCGCGTCCGTTCCAGCGAACGCGTTTCTACGACGGCACGCTGGCGGCGCTGGTGCGTAGCGGCGTGCGGCTGCTGTGGAGCGACGGCGCCGAGCAGAGCGCCGGCCTGCTGGCCGACCTGGCGCGGCTGGAGCAGCGTAAGGGGCGGGGCATCGCCGTGCCGCTGGAGGTCAAAGGGCGGCGCGCCCAGCAGGCGCTGACCTTCTACCTGAGCCTGCCCTCCGTCAGCTACGTCCACGCCCTCAGCCTGAGCCACAACTTCAGCTCCATCGCACAACTCGTCAACAGGTACAGAACGGCGCTCACACGCTCCGTCACCCCGAGATAATCTCACTACATCCAGATGTCTGCTGTCCTGGCTCCTGATTGGTGGAACCAGCTCCCCTCTGACATCAGGACAGCACAAAGCAGACATCTTCACCGGAAACTCAAAACACATCTTGTCTGACTATGTCTGGATTAAAACACAGATTATCACTTCAGAGGCTCTTAAATATCTTATTGTGGTACTTTTGTAGTTTGACTATGATGAGGAAATGTTACTTTCTGTATTCTTGTTGTTCTTAGTTTGTCCTCTAGGTTGAAATGCACTTATTGTGAGTCTCTTTGGATAAAAGCGTCTGCTACATGACATGTGATGTCATTTTGACCGATGGATTTTCAGGACCAAACTAAAATCTCGGTTTATACATGAAAACATTTTTTATTTAAATAATGTGAATACCAAAGCATACAGTAAACATTAAATTAGTCAACTGACCAGCAAACTTTCCAGTGAAGGTGCGTTCACTTGCAACGCAAAAAAAAAGAAATTGCGCCGCCAGTATGAGAGAGTATGCCGGCTTATATTTTGAGTCTTCTTTATTAATTATTTCAAACTCGGCGTAAATGAACATGTGAATATAACATTTCCATGACTTTTCCAAAACTTATGATTTAAGTTTTTTCATGACTTTCAGGTCTGGAAACGACCATTTTAAAATTCCATGACTTTTCCAGGTTTTCCATGACCGTAAAAAAAAACTGTAGTGTGTGTGTGTGTGTGTGTGTGTGTGTGTGTGTGTGTGTGTGTGTGTGTGTGTGTGTGTGTGTGTGTGTGTGTGTGTGTGTGTGTCTGTGTGTCTGTGTGTCTGTGTGTGTGTGTGTGTGTGTGTGTGTGCAGAACAGATCAGATGCCGCCTTCCCCCTCTCGCTTGCCTAACGTCTCCTCTCCTTCCTCTCCTCTCCTTCCTCTCCTCTCCTCTCCTCTCCTCTCGTTGCTCTCCTCTCCTCTCCTCTCCTCTCCTCTCCTCTCCTTCCCTCCCTCCCTCAGCTCCGTTGAAGCCGTGCAGAAGGGAGGCTGCATGAGTCGCTCCCGAGCCGAGGACATCTACCGCTTCCTGCGCTCCTCCTGCGACGCCTCCTTCATGAACTCGTCCAAAGCAGGAAAACACAACTAACAGCGGGAAGGAAACACAATCTGGAATATACTCCTCTTCCTTTTTAATCTACCTTCTTTCTTCCCTTCTTTTTGCTGACCCTACGTGTTTTCAGTCTCATGACAGGTGCTTACACAGTGACTGATCTGAGTTATCTCAATGAGAAGTGTCTCAGCATAATCATTCAACTCTAAAGGAAACATCATACACCTCAGTGTTTTTCTGATACAGGCATATTTGTTTTACGCTGCAATTGTCAAATAATTTGAGCGAAGCATTTTTTCCGACTTATGGCAAAACTAATCCAGTGCAATACTGAACTCAAATCTCAATCAATATTTGATTGATACTTGAATAACTTATTGTTTTTGTCAAATCATGTTTGTTTATGCTAATCTAAAATAATTAAATATGGTATCCAGTTTCTTGAATAAACATGGCTATTTTTTTAACGTGTGTCAGATGTCTGTGTCCAGTATGCAGAACATGTGATACCCGTGTACCACCACCAGAGGGCAGAACATGTGATACCCGTGTACCACCACCAGGGGGCAGAACATTTGATACCCATGTACCACCACCAGGGGGCAGTATTTCATTTCACATCTCTGGATTTCTTCTTAATAGATCCATTCATTCTCATAACATGTGATAATAGTTGAATCTTACAAAGAAGCTTACTCCAGACGACATTGTGATTTTTATTTCACCGTTCTCTCAGGACTACAGAGTTTGTGCACGCTGCATGTGAACAGGCGCTGCACACAGAAGGCACATTACAGTTAAATCAGCCCTTTTTACAAAGATGTCAACACTCATGCACAACCGGCCAGTACAGTCACACAAGAGAAATAAAACCGTGAAAGAAAGACACAGATTGCAATAAAAGTAAATATAAAGACTAGTGAGAATTCCCTTTTTAACTTCGAAGGACGATATGAAAACAAAACCCAAATTCACAGTGTGTACGACGTCGTTGGGCGACTCAGGCCAGTCACAGGCACTCTTTAAAAATAAAAATAAAAAAACAGAGGTGACAATGTGTGGAAGGAAAACGTCTCCAGCCACTTTGATACTGAGGCATTATCTTGGTGCGTGAACGCAGTCGTGTCGGTTCACTTTTCAAACCTGGAGGAAGTGGAACGTGTGTGAACCCGGGCAGCTGAGTGACCTCCAGGTCAGGCGCCTGCAGAGTAACCCGGTCAACGAGGGGAGGGGTCCTATCTTTATTTGGTGAGTCAAAAGATTACCAGTCAAGACGTAGATAAGAGAACAGTTTGTAAAGCAGATTGGTGATTATTTAAACTTTAAATGCCAACATTACCAATAAGTCTTTGCAGAATAGTAAAGCTCGACAACTCGTCACCAGCAGCGTTAAAAATGATAAATCTGCAGCTGAAGGTTTTTTTTAATTGTCAGACCTATTCCCTCTTCTGCCTCTAGGGGGCGCAGGCCAGCGTGTCGGAGCAGCCGGAGCTCCGCCTCCGCCTGGAGGAGCCGCCATGTGCAAACAGGACGCACAACATTTGAAAAGCCGACTTTTAAGCACCATCACTCGACACCGCAGCAGAGTATTGCACTACTTGTAAATAGAGCATTTTAAATCGATTGCGACGGTAGAACTGATGGTTCCTTAACAGTACAGGTACTCGTTATACCATAAGGTGCTTCCTCTGGACACTACGATGTCAACAACAACAACAACAACATCAGCACAGTGGCGTTGGACAACGATTGGGTCATAAGTACAGATCTGACCACAGGCTGAGGCAGGGCTCATGTTGACCGCTGGGTTTACAGGACTTTGAGGACCAAACTGAACTGTCAGTGTAAACATGAACATTTTTGAAAATGTATTCAAACAATGAGAATTACAAGTCATACGATACACCTTAAATGAAACATGACGTCATCCCGACGGCTTCCTGAGCTGCTGCTGTACGGCCAGCGACCTTTAAAGTTACGGTGCGTTCACTTGCAACGGGAAAAAATAACAATTGCGCCGACAGTATGAGAGGTACGCCGGCTTAGATAGTGAGCGTCTTGCTTTATAAAACATGAACTATTTCAAACTCGGCGTGAATTAACTTGTGAATATAACATTTCCATGACTTTTCCAAAACTTTTGTGATTTAAGTTTTTTCCATGACTTTTCCAGGCCTGGAAATGGAACATTTTAAAATTCCATGACTTTTCCAGGTTTCCCGTGATGTACGACCCCTGTTATGCACCTGAACCATCTTTAACATAATGAAATGGCCAAAACAGAACAGATACTTCCTCCAATTAAAAGAAAATGAAAAGCATCCAGACCGCGGCTCAAATCTATACGACCTCATTATGAAAGTTGAACTATTCACAATCAAAACAATAAAACAAAACAACAATATGTTGGTAAAACGCCGTCTTTGTCTTTGTAGCCATGATAAAAAAGATGCCATGTATAGTTCGGGGGGACTTGACCTGTAAACCATGGAGGTAACGATGTGTTACGTAACAGCTTTAAATCCTTAAATTTAATCTTGAATCACATTCATTTTAACCGATTGAAATGTAACAGTAAAAAAACACATGTATGTTCACATGCATGACCTCTGACTGACCTCTGACCTGAACACAGCACGAAAGACCAAGAGTACAAAAACATGGACTATTAACCATACCATATTTACAAGTGCAACCTTTATCTTAAAATATATATTATTTAAATAATACACGCGGTCGCGCGGCTGAAGCTCCGCCCCCCGGGTCAGCCGACCTCCCTCATAATGGACGTTAACGGATCACCTGTGTTCAGCTGCAGCTCCCGATAAACGCTCTTCAGACCCCTGAGGACCGCCGCCGCTCCCCCTGCAGCCGCCCGGCTCACATGCCGGTCGGCTGCGGCTGCGGCTGCGCCTGCGCCTGCGGCTCGGAGTCCTGCGCGCTGCACTCCTCCCCCTCGCGCATGTACAGCAGGAACAGCGTCACGGTGGCGAAGGTGGTGGCGTTCACCGGGAAGGCGCGCAGCAGCGTGGAGGTGAGTCCCCGGGTGAACGCCCGCCACCCCTCCTTCCTCCAGCTCTGGCGCACGCAGTCGGCGATGCCGCTGTACTGGTGCACGCCGCCCACGCCGTCCGCCTGCAGCCGCGACTTGACCACGTCCACGGGGTAGGTGGAGATCCAGGAGGCGATGCCCGACATGCCGCCGGCGAACAGCAGCTTGGGGATCATGTAGGGGTCGTCCGGCTCGCAGCCCAGGTAGCGCGTCCACGTGTCGTACGCCAGGAAGTACACGCCGAAGCCCGGCGCCTCGCGCAGCAGCGTGGTCACCATGCCGCGGTTGATGCCGCGGACGCCCTCCTTGTTGTAGATGCGCACCAGGCAGTCCAGGGAGTTCTTGTACAGCTTCCTGCTGGGCTTCTTCTCCCCGGTGCCCTGCAGCTGCATGCGCGTCTTGGCCAGCTCCATCGGGCAGCAGATCACGCACTGGATGACCCCCGCCGCGGCGCCCGCCAGGAACTGGTTGAAGGGCGTGTCGCGGCCCAGCTTGCGCATGGCGTTGCCCTGCACGCCGAACACGATGGCGTTGATGAAGGTCAGACCCATCATGGGGGAGCCGATGCCTTTGTAGAGGCCGAGCATCTGCAGACACAGAGACGGGTTAGTGGGGCCGCTAAAGAGTCCACGGGTCCTTGAGCAAGGCACCCCCCCCCCCGAGGTGCTCCCCTAGCCGTGTCTCTGGCGTGTGAAAGTTTGTTTTACGCCCTGTTGAGGCTCCGCCCACTGCTGAGACTCCGCCCACTCCTCCTCTCTACCTCCACCTGATGGACCGTGGAGGTCTGGATGGTGGAATATGCCGACTACCAACTCTTCATCATCTCCTCTTCATGGTGTTGTTCCTGTGTTTTAATGTGTGATGATTCCTTCTGGTCACATGACCTCTATGACACCTGTCCACCTGGAGAGGATCCTCCTCTGTTCTCTCCTCAAGGGTTCTCACCTTTTACCCTGAAGGCTTGTTGGGGAGTTGTTCCTGATCCCATGTGAGGTCAAAGGTCAAAGGTCAGGGATGTCTATGTGGACAGATTGTATTTCTAATTTGTGAAAATGGGCTCTACAAATAAACTGAAGTGAAACTGATTTGACTCCTGACAGACACGGCAAAATAAAAAAAGATTAACGGGTTATTTATTTTGTAAATGTAATTTCCACATATATGAATGCGAGGGAACAAATAGTCACTTATAATTTGCATATCAAACTGTAGTAGAAATACAATCCAAAGCCTCCAAGTGAGGCCACGCCTCCAGCACTCGGCTAAAATGGCAAGAGGTGCAAAGCTTTATTTAGCCCATGCAGAAAAAGGCCCTCAGTGACCCTAGACCCCCCCCCCCCCCAGCCCCTCCCCCTCACACGCTGCCTGCTGCATGTGGAGGCCGGCCTGTAACTGGAGGCTCTATGGCCGCGGCCCGTCTCCACGCGGCACAGAGAGCTCACGGTGGGAAGACAAACCCGTTATTTAACCGCCATGACGAGTTTAAGAGCAGCCTAATAAAAAAGGAAAATATATCAATCTAGTAAACATGAAGAGAGAAGTAGAACGTACCGACTCCTGCCGTATGATGGTCTGGAAGCAGTGATACGTCCCGCGGTACAGAGGCCGGTCCACGTTCTGGACCTGAAGCCTCACCTGGGGAGCACAGCTTCAGGTTAGAGTCACACAGGAGAGTCACGGGGTCACGAAGGGGTCACGAAGGGGTCACGAAGGGGTCACGAAGGGGTCACGACAACCACACACCGTCACTCCGGATGGGAAACCATCAGGCGGAGCTTTGAGATGGTTCTTTGAGGGTAATACAAATATATTAAAAAAGATGCGACACAAGGGGGGAAAGAAACTGAACCGAGGATGCACGAGAAATAAAAAAACAGCTTCTAGGCTTCTTGTATATTTCCAGAGCGAAGACGAGACGGCGGGTGAAACACATTTAAAGACCCGGCCGTACTCACGAGTCTCGCCCCGTGGAGAGGGGTTCATTTCCCTCGTCTAAAGCCAGCGACCCGCTGCTGCTAAACATCAGACACAAGGCGCAACGAGAGCTTCAACCCAGACCGTGGGCCGTCGCCATAGCAACCAAGTGGATGCGGCAATTTCAATTGTGCTATATTTAATCATTCCTTGCATTTTTAAACAGATTATATGAATGACTTATGACAAAAAATTAAAGTTAGTTTTACAGAAATGGTCAAATAAAAACAATTCTACATTGCCAAAGGACATCGCCTAAGATGAGCGAACAGTCAAAATAAAGATGGACCAGACGCCCACCTTCACCGTGTCGAACGGATGTCCAACCAGAACACCTGCTGCACCTGAAGGACAAGAGGACATCTTTAAATGTTTAGAAACGCACAGTAGTGACACGCCATATGCACACGCCACTAGTCGTATTTAACAATGCAGAACACAGACGGTAAGATACAGAAGGCTTTTCAAAATAAAATGTATTATCATTAGTGAGAGCCCCTCGACTTTGGAAGGACTACCGGAGGATGAGGCTGCAGAGTCAGAGACTTCTTCTAAATCTCTTCTTAAAACACATTCTTATAGAACAGCTTTTAAGTGATCTCGTCCTTTTATGCAGAACTTTGGTTCCCCTCATTTAGTCTGTCTGTTTTTTATTTTAATATATATATATATATATATATATATATATATATATATTATTTTAATAAATGTTATATTTGTTTCTTACTATTTCATTTGTTTTGCCTTGACTCTCAGTGGAGCACTTTGTAAACATTGTTTTTAAAAGGTGCTGTATAAGTAAAGTTACTATTATTATGTGGCACTAGTGCATGCATGTTTGTACGTGTTTATCGCATAAAGCTGTCTTTGTTGTGCGCTCCCTGCTGCAGGTGGAGCTCCGACATGACGGTGGTACCGGCTGCATCGGGCCGACAGGACGCAACACATCTGGATCAGAGGTGCATCTGAATGAGCTTCAGGGGAAGATGTGACTAAGAGCACAAATATGGCTTCATTTTCAGGTCATAGTATCTCTACATAAGACAACTAAACTCTCACGCGCGTCTTTCTGGACAAACCTTTTGGGTCAGCCTCTCTAAAGTTAGACTATATGAGTAGTTTGGGAAGAGCCGGCCTTGGGGGGCAGCGGCTCAAACCCAATAAAAGGCACCCATCGGCAAAAGGATGTTTCTATTGATCACTGCAACTGAAGTTAAGTAATTGCAGGACTCTGACACATGTGGACCACTGGATTTCCAGAACTTTTCCAGGACTTTAAACCAAACATCCATGACCAAACTGAACTCTCGGTATAAACACGGAAAACATGTTGCGTATCGAGGGCGTACGGCGGCTTACATTTTAAAAAACGTAAACGTTAAAAAACATACTAATTATTTCAAACTCGGCGTAAATGAACATGTTCATGACTTTTCCAAAACTTTTAAAGATTCCAGTTTTTCCATGACTTTTCCAGGCCTGGAAATGACCATTTAAATATTCCATGACTTTTCCAGGTTCCCTGTAATTGGTTGCTATAGCAACACCTGAACACATCGTGTTTTGAGACATGAGAGCTGAACAAAATCACTTTTTTTTCTATTAACATTACAATTAGTTTGTATTTACACAATGAGAGGAGCGACACATGCCTCTGGACGAGAGGGCTGTGCAGATCGCTCTGATGTCTGATGAGTCATGCGCGAGAGGGAAGCTCGCGCCATGCCCCCTGACACGCGCACAGGTAAACAGCGCGTGCACATTTAACGCACACAATAGCAGATATGTGCAGAATGTCAACACCGCTCCCACAACGTGACGTAACACCGGGTGTGCGTCCGACTGAAGGAGTGAGTCTCTGCGGGTTGTTACTCAGACGTGGCAGGGGTCTGAGCTCCACGCGCTCCTTAACCAGCCGGGCTACTGCTAATTAGCTCCAGCTTCTTGTTAGCTCAACCCGCTAATAATCAATCCCGACTCGGTACTCACCTCCTAAGCAGCCCGCAGCGAAATCCAATGCCATTCCCTAAAAAGTATATATATATATATAAATATAAATATAAATATAAATATATATATATATGTATATCACGAAGGAAACAAGCTAAGCGCGTGGCGGCTGACAGGCGAACTTCACGCGGTGTTTAGCGGGAACTTTGTTATCAATCTCCCGGGAGAAACGTCCAGGGGGGTCGGTCGATACGAGCTCAGCCGGCCGGGGAGCGCTTCACTTTCACGGCTTGAATCACGGTGCAAGCGCGCTACTGGGAGGAGGAGGAGGAGGAGGAGGAGGAGGAGGAGGAGGAGGAGGAGGAGGAGGAGGAGGAGGAGGAGGAGGAGGAGGAGGAGGAGGAGGAGGAGGTGGAGAAGGAGGTGGAGAAGGAGGCGCGGGTTCGAATGAGAAAGGAAGAAACGTGTATTGAGTATATTTTCGTGTAAGGAAACCCAATCGGAGGACTTGAAGCAGACAACTCCCCCTCGCCGGGTCCGTCCGCCCCTCGCGCCCATTGGCTGCTGCTGCGCATGCGTGGTTGAAGCCCTCAAAATCAACAGTGTTATCTGGTGGTCGTCATCAGCAAGTTGCGAGGGCCAAACTTTAACACAGCGATGGCATGTAGGGGTGAGGGTTACTTTTATTATTTTAATATTATTTTATTTTATTTTATTAATTTGTGTGTTTTTGTTTTGGGGGTAAAGCGTCAACTGACAGATTAATACTCCAGAGGGTGGCGGTAATGCACCAATTATATGGATGACAACTGCCGTTAAAAAAGATGAAGAAGAAGAAGAAGAAGAAGAAGAAGAAGAAGAAGAAGAAGAAGATTCAAGCAGCTAAACCAAACACAACTCACCTGTAAATCATATTTATAACCATAGAAGTCAATATAAAGTAGAGTTTGCCCAATGGGAAGTCATCTGTAAAATCTTTTTATTTTTAATTTTCAAACATGCAAACTAGAGGAACGTGGTGCAACCTGTCTGCAGCTCATCTCCAGGTGGACCTGTTTGTGTTAACTATGGAGGACTATAAATAACAGAGGTGCGGACCGACCCAGCCCATTTGCATGTAAGGACACGCAAATGTCACCCATAAATAAATGAAGAACACGCGTGGACACATAAGTAGAGACATGAATAAATGAAGAAATACAGAAATGTAGAAACTAGAAATGTATTTAATGATGTCCTGTTGAATTATAACTTATATTTATTCCTTCCTGTATTTATTTATTTATACATTTATGTAAGCATTTATTTATTTATTCCTATATTTATTCATGCATTTATTTATATATATATATATATATATATATATATATATATATATATATATATATATATATATACTTTATTAATCCCCAAGGGAAAATTTGTTAAAATAAAATATGGTTGTCTACAGAGTTGTAAAACATCACTCTTTTCACTGTATTATATCATGACAATTATTATTTTTGAGTATTTTTACGGTTCATTTATATTTGCAACATCTGGCACGCCCCCCCCCCCCCATGTTAGAGATGTACAGTTCACCGACAGCAACTTGGCTACCGTTTTATAATTTCATACAGCTATTATTAATTATGTATTAACTGTAACTGCTTGAAACATTTAACATGTCTGAAGTGAAAGGTAAAAGGCCTTTAGGGCGCCGATAAACATGCGTTCTCAAAAGAAAGGTTTGTGGTTATTCAAGTCCTTTTTATTTATTTGTTGTCTATGCATAACCTCAACACTTAGAGTTGAATTAACTTCCTTTTGCTAAAGACATACATTTTACACAGAGAGCCTCTTCATTGAGATGCTCAAACTCTTCAGACATTCACCCCTCATCATCATCCTGCACCTATCACGTACACACAGCTGCTTTTGTTCATTCCAAAGGGACAGTTACTGTTCAATGGCTCCCCAAAGTAAAATAACACTTCTCGACTAACACTTTCAAAAGGTGAATGCGTAGCCGTGTTGGAAGCAGATTTAGCAACAATGACTATTTATTTGTCATTCATCCGGAATGGTTTTCTGGGTGAGGAGTCGGGTTCAGGTGACATTACAGCAGCGCCGCAAACACAAACACTTCATGACGATAGATTTATAACAAGCAGCATGACAATTAGCATGTAGGCGAGGGTAATGCGACGCTCCGTCGGCCCCAGAGCAGCACGCCATTGTCTTCACGTTGCAAGTGGCAGAGATCAGTGACTCGATACGCCGTGACGTCGCAGTTCCTCAAGCAGGCTATAAGTTAAAATTTAACGGCCTGGGGGTCATGAACTCTTTGACGGTCTCGGCTGTGACTTGTTTGCGTCGCTCTTGATGTTGCGAGATGATTGGCTGCAGCGTCTCAATCAAAAGCTTCTTCAGTTCCCCCGTGAGAAGAGCTCCACTGAGGTAATCCTGCAGAGGGACGTTTAAAGGAACAGGAGGAGTGGCAGAGAGGGAGTGGAGGAGTTGAAGGGAGGAAGAAGAAACCGGAATGAGTGTCAAAGCCGTGGAGAGAATCAGGAAAACAAACAAACAGAGGAAAGAGTGATTAGCACAATAAATAAAGTTGGGAAACTATCATGTGTTTTCTTTGTCTTCCACATCTTCACCTGTCTGATCTTCTCCAGCTGTTCGTCATCCTCCAGGAAGAAGGTCAGGTACATGAAGGCAACGTCTATATCTGGGTTCCCACCATACTTCCTGTGCTCTTCCACTGTGTCTTTCCCCCCAGAAAAGGCGTGTTTGTTGACCTGTGAGTAACAATAACACTGTTCAGTAAACAAGTATGGAGAATACACATTTACAGGGTTCTTACACATTTTGACCGATGGATTTCCAGGACTTTTCCATGATTTTAAACCAAATTTCCATAACTGAACTGAATTATCGGTGTATACATGAACATTTTTTTAAATGTAGTATTCAAAGAATGATTATTATGATTATTCCTGAGCTACTGTTGCTATGGCTAGCGAACTTTCCAGTTAAGGTGCGTTCACTTGCAACGGGAAAAAATAATAATTGCACCGATAGTATGAGAGGTACGGCGGCTTATATTTTGAGCGTCTTCCTTTTAAAAACATATGAATTATTTTAAACTCTTTTATGATTTAAGTTTTTTCCATGACTTCTCCAGGCCTGGAAATGACTATTTAAAAATTCCATGACTTTTCCAGGTTTTCCATGACCGTACGAACCCTGCATTTAAATTAGCAATGCCTAGTAACAGGGCACCTTGTTTTTGATCTGCTTGGGCGTGTCAGTGAGGAAGATGGAGGTGTTGGCGTCGCTGGCGCTCATCTTGGTCTGCGCCCCCTGCAGGGCTGGGAAGAAGGTGGAGTGCAGCAGGGCCGGTTTGGTGTAGCCGATCCTTGGAGCTACATCACGGGTCATCCTGAAGTAGGGGTCCTGGATGAACGAGAGGATAGATATATACATATATATATATATACATATATATATATATATGTATATATATACGTCGTTGAAATATGACCCTTTATTAGTGTAAGGGTGTCCTGACCTGGTCTATTGCACAGGGGATGAGACACTGAATATCCTTTCTGCCTTTGAAGATCTGTGGGAACGAGCTGCTGAAGGATGGGGCTGCCTGGATGGCTGGGAAGCTGATCTTCCCTGGATGGACAGAAAACCATAAACCCCATCAAGAAACAGAAAGGTGTGAACGCAACTTCAGGGTCGGAAAGAAATGTCAAAAACAGAAAAACACAGGAATACACAGATATATTTTGTAAATCTAAACGCAAGTAAACTTTTCAGCGGCCGGCTTGAATATGAAAGCAAATCGAAGAATGATCCGTCTTTATCTTTTAGAATGAGGAAGCCTGAGCGGTCAGTTGTTGACGTCGCCTCACCGATGCAGTCGCTGTCGGTAAACCCAAAGATGCCTTTGACCTGGTTGAACGTCACATGCTTCTGGACCTTCACCACGTTTCTGTAGAACTCAGGCGATGCTCTGCAGAAGGTTACATTAAATCAACACATTAAAAAACAAAAGAAATGATGTGCTTTTATGTGAACAAATGATAAATATGGCAAGGCGTCTGTGCATCCTAGGCAGCCTCAGCGTCAGTCAGTCAGGAATAAGTTTTACCCCATGTATTCGAGGTCAGAGAAGATGAAGGTTTTGTTCACATCAAAGCCACAGGCGATGATGTCCTTTGCGTTTTCCACAGCAAAGCGGTGGCACTCTTCCAGAGTCAGGTCCTTCCACAGATACTTCTCATCGTCCGTCAACTGGATCACCAGAGGAATGTCAAACACATCCTGCAGCCATCTGCAACAAAAAGCTCCGTTTCAACTCACCAGAATTTAAGATTGTGCTTTGCTGATTTAGCACTAATAGCTCTTTGTGATTAATAAACATTATAGAGGGAGGACTCACTTGGTGAAGATGAAGGGGATGAGGTGACCAACGTGCATGGCCTCTGAGGACGGACCTCTGCCGGTGTAAAGGTAGAAGGACTGGTGCTTCTCATACGCATCAAGCACCTGATGCATATCTCTGCCAGGAACAGAGACAAGAGGAAAGTTATATCTCATTCTCCAAGAAACTCTCACCAACATGTTTTACTAAGTGGAAAAACGGGAATGAAAGGTTTTCATGTTGACGTTGCACAGTAACTTGTGAGATTCTCAAACACGGATGACATATTTTCAGTTATTTCGACGCTGACCTGTGCGAGAAGAAAATGCCTCTGCGTAGAAAGTGATGCGGCTTCTGTCCCGACACCTTTTCTATTCTGTCCACCAGCTCCTGGTCAACTTTACTGCTGCCGAACCTCACTGAGGAGAGACACGACACAATGGGAACCGTGTTGCTATCCTAGAGCACGAGTCACATGTTGACCTTACGATTGAAAATACATCACTGACATAAACGTTGTTAAAACAAACGTAGCAATAGAACCCATCTCTTCGAGGGAAGGCCACGCCTGCAGCTCCTTGTAATCGTACCTATGAGTTTGTCGTAGTCCACTCCCTTGGCGCTGTCGGTGGAAACGTTCCACGGGTCAACGGTGTCTTCGTTAGTAGCCCCGTCTGCCGCTTTCCTGTCGTCAGGGGCAACAGAGTTTTCTGAGGGCGGACAGCCCGCTTTGTAATCCTGACCCGTCAACTGTTTGTAGTTCACTTTCATCTTTAGCAGCAGCTGGACGGCAGCAGCGACTTCAGCCTGAGGAACACAACGACCTCAGTCAGATGAAGCAGACAAATCACAATAAAAAGTGGCAGTAAAAAAAATATTTCAAAAGCTATTCTCATTGTATTTATAAGGTGTTGTTCACCCAAAATACAAAGCCGTGAAGTTAGTCGTTGCTTTCAGATGTCGGTTTCTACGAGTCCTTCAATGTCCAGGTTACTGTGGACGATCTATGGATCTCAATATTCAAAGTCTTCAATGGAACTACTTTTAACCAATAGTTAAAAAAATAGTCTCTTTGAAAACTGTTGATAGTTTGTTATGTGGGGAAAAGAAATGCTAAATCGAAACTGACCATTAACCAAACCAGCTCACTGATTATCTAAAGTACATTAGATTAACCACCTCTGTATTAAACAAATAGTCCCTTTGAAAACTCCTGATAGTTTATGTGGATTGAATTGACAGTAAAATTAAAAAAATGCTAAATCAAAACCATTAACCAGACCAGCTCACTGATTTGCTAAAGTATATTATTAATAATAATAACAATAATACATTACATTTCTATATCGTTTTCAAAATACTCAAAGACGCTTACCATTAGACATTAATTACAACATTATATTAACCACCTCTGTAAGAACTAACCCAGAGAGAAGCCCCTGTTTACAGTTAGACTACGAGCTCCTACCTCCTTTGCTTTCGCTTTTTTCAGGACCCTGACTTCGTCTCCCTGAGCTGCGAGCTGCTCGTAGAGCTCCAGAGGACTTCTGTCTCCTTCACCGTCTCCATGGCAGTCCGTCATCTTTCACAGGTCCCTGAACGGCGTTAAAGGTAAAATAAATTAGTGTTACTCACTAAGTATACAAACAGGGTTCTTACACATGTGACCAGTGGATCTCCAGGACTTTTTCAGGACTTTTCCAGGACTTTAAACCACATTTCCATGAACAAACAGAAATCTCTGTATAAACATGTAGAACTCGCTCCTTCGGGTCCCCAACACCAAGCTCCGCACCATGGGCGACCGGGCCTTCTGCTCGGCAGCGCCACGCTTGTGGAACGGTCTTCCTGACCACCTGAGGGCGACTCAGACACTGGACTCTTTTAAGACTGGCCTAAAACCCCTTTTATCCAGGGAGGCATATTTTTTACCTTGAGTTAATTTATTGTCAGCTATTACATTCTTCTTTTTATTTTTAAATGGGTTGCTTTTAACTATGTTTTAATCAGTTTTATTTGTTTTTACTATCTGTGTGGCACTCTGAGATTCTTGAAGGAAGAGTGCAATAACAATATAATGCATTATTATTATTATTATTATTATTATTATTATTATTAACATATTGTCTATTGAGAGGTACGCCGGCTAATATTTTGAGCGTCTTTCTTTAAAAAACATTAATTATTTCAAACTCAGTGTAAATGAACATGTGATTATAACACATTTCCATGACTTTTCCTAAACGTTCATGATTTAAGTTTTTTCCATGACTTTTCCAGGCCTGGAAATGACCATTTCAAAATTCCATGACTTTTCCAGGTTCTCCATGAGCGTACGAACCCTGTATAACATAATTAAAAGATACATGTTCTCTATAGCATTCATCTTAACTGCTCAAGCATGACAGCATCCCTCACACAGGAGTTTTAAATCGTCCCATATGTCAACATAACAGTTCACTTGATGAAGCTATCGAGCTAGCTAATCATCTGACATAATCTCTAGATTTACTTCACGCTGACATATATCATAAATGGTAAAATCCTAATAATGACAGTTAGTAATAGAGGCGCTAATGTTATTAACGGTTGAATAAACAACGAGCCGCTTACCGTATATTTAGACACCGCTAACCTCAACGGAGTTGCATCAGCCTGACTGGGGTAGCGGGTGTTCGGATCAAATGCTTCCCAGGGACACATACGCGTCTTCAAAGGTTCCGCTCATAATGAATGAGCGCAAAGGTCCCACCGTAGGAAAACTCTTTCATACATTAAATACTCAATAGATTGTCCTTATTTTATCAGCTTGGTTTCAAGAGAAACTCAGGAGTTAAACTAACGTATCAACACGGTGTATGTCGGAGGAACACACGGCGCACGACATCAACTTCCGTTCTTACCGGCTGCTTTCAAAATAAAAGCTTTTTACGCGTAAGCACGTTAGATGAGTGGATCATTGGAAACATTTCTTTTATTGCGAAAAGCCGAACACACTTTATACATTTTTGCAGGATTTCGGACCTAAACATGTAACGGTTTTAGTCACAGTAACACTCAGACATCAGTTATTCTAAGAGTACAATAGTTGAAGTGCATCGCGTTTTATTAGACGAGTCAGAAACGCCAACGATCGACGTTAGCCGAAGTAGCGTTAGCTACATGGTGTGGCATAAGAGACCCATCCTAAAGAATGAACGTTAACATCGTATTGTCTGTAAGTTTACGCAAGTATATAAGACAACTCATAAATACAAAATATAATATACATGTAACAATCTGTCCGAATGTATTGAGCTCAGTTCACTTAAGGTTAGCTCCCTCGCTAACCTGGCTAACTCTGTTGTGGTTGTGTTAAATGACTCAGCTCACAGGACAACGTGCACACGCGCGTTCACGTGAACTAAGTGAACTTTTATCTAACGTTTAAGCTCAAAGTCGTAACGTAACGTTTGCTAACTGAGATTGTAATTGTGCATCTCCCTAAATCGTGTTCGTGTCTTTCTACCTTTAACATGCTCTGTCTGCTTGGCGGCTGCATCAGTCGGCTGGGTGCTGTGTGTTGCACCTTAATTAAACAATACATACCCAACACGACGTTTGTAAAGGTAACTTATGCTGTTGAAACAAATCTTAGAGCGTCACGTCAGTCGACTTTGAGGTGCATACATACGAGTCGCCACTAGGTGTCGCCCGCAGGCCTCTGATGGATGGATGAACATCTCACCTGTTGTCCTTTTCATTTCTATATGTTTCTCCAACAGGCTCTCATCATGTGAAGATGTCTTCCTTGGTGGCTTACGAAGATTCAGAATCCGAGGATGATTATCTTGACCCAACGAAGGAGGAAACGTCGGCTTCAGGTCAAACGGCCCCGAGTGAACAGAGCCAAGAGGTCAGGATGTGTACATCCTCTGAGATAACACCACGCCCTCACAGCCTGACACCTGGCGCTGACGGGTCAGTGGCTGAACACTTTGAAAGACGCAGGTTTCTACTCCCCCAGCCTCAAAGCCGTCTTGACTCGGAAATAAATTATTGCAGAGACGGACCAGCACGAGGAGATAAAGTAAGAGCGGCTGCAGCTCCTCTGAGTTCTCCCACGAGTCGGGGGAAGAGCTCCCCTCTGCAGACTCTTCCTCACGCGACGCAGCGTTTGGGCGATGGGTTGAACCCAGCCAGAAGACCCCCCCCCGTCCGGGCCGGTGTCAGGCCGTACATCCCGAAGAGACAGAGACTGGCGCCGTCCGGCGGGGCCGCGGACCCCCAGAGCCCAGCGGAGCCGGACCCGGGGGGTCTGACCAGGGACAGCCGCACCATGTCAGACGTGTCCGCCAGAATCAAGCCGTTTCTCTCCCACAAGCCCGGCGCCGCGGGGGTACCGAGGAGGCTTCTGCTGAGCCTCGGGGGCCACCGGGGTCCGGTCAACACGGTGCGCTGGTGCCCCGTGCCTCACCTCAGCCACCTGCTGCTGTCGGCCTCCATGGACAAGACCTTCAAGGTAACGCAGCACCGCTCTCCTCACACGTTGTGTCTCACATACCTGCAAACTTGTCAACTTTCGGCGAAATTCGCCGTTTTCAAATCAAAATAGGTCATCCACGTGAATACTGTAGATTGAAGAGTTTTTGTTTTGGGGTAGGGGGGGGGGACGTTGGGTACATTGGACGACCGGCGTTTATGAGATTGGAGTGAGACACAAGGGGAACATGAGATGTGGTGATCTTAGCAATAAAACATCTTTGATGGGACACGTCGAAGGAACAGAGTCATGGAACAGAATCAAAGCTCAGCAGAGCACACAATGACTTTAACCATATTATATATAATGCTAATGTAAAGTTGTTATTAATCTTATTAGGGCCCGATCACTGAATTATTCAGAGGACCTTTTTTCTTAAAATGTTTGTTATTATTATTTAGATTTGCGGTCAGAACAGTCAAAAGACTAGTTCTAAAAGCTTTGAGGTGTCATCAAACAACGTGGGTGTGGAGACGACAACAGAAAGTCACCTGCCCCCCTGTTGTCACCTTTGTCACCCCTCATGAGTTTGCAGGTATGATCTTAGCTTTGGGACCTAAGACATTGATGATAGGAGATTTATTTAATTGGTAGTGGAAACTCAAAACACATCTTTTCTGACTTTATCTGGATTAAAATACAGTTTATCACTTCAGTGGCTCTTAAATATCTTATTATAGTACTTTAGTAGTTCGACAATGTTGAGGAAATGTTACTTTCTGTATTGCTATTATTATTGTTGATCTTAGTTTGGAAGGTGCAACATTAGACATGACAAACGACAATCAACGCGGCAGTAACAGTGCAATGTGTGTATAAACTTTAGTATAAGATAAGATAAAGTGCTCGGACAACAAATAACGTTAAAAGCATTTAGGTGTCTAGGTTGAAATGCACTTATTGTAAGTCGCTTTGGATAAAAGCGTCTGCTAAATGACATGTGATGTGATGTAATGTAGTGAAATAATGAATTCTCAATTTTTATTTATCAGAAACTGAAATGTTCGTCAAGATCTCAATATCGGTCGGCTGTGTTTGCCACGTGATTTAAAGGTTGGCCTCCCGTTCATATTCTTGGTAATTTTGAACTATTTCTTTCAGCCCACATAAATCCATCCGTCTAGTTTCCGAGGGGTGAAGGGCGTCGGGGGTCGGAGGTCGGAGGTCTAGGGGATGACAACTGGAGAGAGAGATAACATCGGGCCTGCTGCCAATTTATAAACGCACCACAAACCAATTTCTTCAGAGTCATATCAGTCGCTGTCAGTGTAATGCATGTCAGGCCCCATGGGGCTCCCTCTCTCTCCCTCTCCCTCCCTCTCTCACTCTGTATCTGATTCCCTCTCTTCTCTCTGTATTTCACACCAGCCAAACAATCCTCAGGTAAAGGTCAAGTCCTGCAGCTTTCTGCCAGTGGCTAAATATGTCCATCCCATTGCGGAGCCACGTACCCCACCAATACATCCGTAGAGGTTTCTGAATATTTAATGATTTGAATATGCATGATCTCATTTGCATAACTATACAAGTGCAGCAGTATGGCCTCCACCTCTTCTGGCACCTGGAAAGGGCGGCTTGGGGCAGATGGTGGAGCGGAGGAGAGGAAAGAGGAGAAGACCTGGTTGTTTGTATGCAGAGGGCTCTCTGTCTCCGGCTGCCTAGCAGCTGCTGCCTGTGACGTCGCTACACACTCATACGTATCCATGCACATGATCTGTGAGCCATTCCGATCGATTTAAGTGGCTTTTCAACAGGTACTTTTCTTTTGTTCTGTCATTTTCAGTCCGAGCGGTAATTAATCTGAGCCTCACGACTGGCGGTGCATGGCTGATCTGGAATCAGGCTGGATTGTGAGATGAGAAGGAATATTCTATTCTCACGATCTCCATGAAACCTGAATCACACGGGAATTCATTGACTTCAGAAGATGGCATGCATAAATATTTTAAAAACGTGAGAGGCATTGGTTATATAAACCCAAAATGTATTAGAATACATATATAAATATTTTAATGTAAACCCTTTATTTATTTTTTTATCTCTGCTTTCCCTGTCACTTCATTTAACTTTCCAAAAATGGTGGCAATACATTGAAATGGCCACGGAATATATATATATATATATATATATATATATATATATATATATATATATATATATATATATATATATATATATATATATAAAAAGAAAGAAATATAATATATATATATAATAATAATAATACAAAAATGATATATATATTATAAAATAAATAAAGATTATTTATATATAT
Source organism: Liparis tanakae (assembly GCA_036178185.1). Taxonomy (NCBI): domain Eukaryota; kingdom Metazoa; phylum Chordata; class Actinopteri; order Perciformes; family Liparidae; genus Liparis; species Liparis tanakae. Next base: position 22,282,155 of record CM070093.1, read on the forward strand.
ATATATAATTATCACACAGAATTACAGTTGGGCTCCTTGGATCCACTAACGTCTCATCTCTCCAGTCATACCTAAGCATTGCATCTCTGCACTGTTTATGGAACTCCAGTATGCAGAAATATGCAAATACACCCTTTTTAGAATATGTAAAAATAACACACTTGTGTAAAAATAACACACTTATACTGCATGCAGAACACTGCGGAGCTTTTCCTCAAAAGTGCACTGGATTAGCATAAAGTAGGAATACAGGCAGACGTCTGACTTCACGGAGGTCATGGCTGTTCACGCCTGTTGTCCTGTGTTACATCATCACAGGCGCACGTGACTACTGGGCTGTGATGATGAGGAGTTTCTCATGTCATCGTGACGGCTCGTCTTGTGTCTGACTCGACATCCTGCTCAGCTTCATGAAAGACGTCTTCATCACTCGTGCTCTTACGTCTGTTCTGGGAGAGACGGGGACTCGCTCCACGGAGGGTTTCCACTTCCCTTCTTTCTGTTTCTTGCTGCTGCCATCCACTGGAGATGGAGCTCGACTCTCATCCCACCGACGGGGCCACTAGACCCGATGGACCTCTTCAACGGGTTCTGACTTTTGTTCCTGACGACTTCATCTCATTGTTTAGTTCTTCTGTTCGGGTTAGTTTCTAAAATAATGATTTAAATTCTCATGAATATACAGTCAGAAGCAGCTAATTGCAGCCTTAGCTGTTACAATAGATACATATAGAATACACAGAGCCATTGTTTGCATGGGGGGGGGGGGCCTCCTCATTATTTTAAAGGAGCAGCAGAAACACATTTCATCATGAGCTTCTTCTTCTTCTTCTTCTTCTTCTTCTTCTTCTTCTTCTTCTTCTTCTTCTTCTTCTTCTTCTTCTTCTTCTTCTTCTTCTTCTTCTTCTTCTTCTTCTTCTTCTTCTTCTTCTTCTTCTTCTTCTTCTTCTTCTTCTTCTTCTTCTTCTTCTTCTTCTTCTTCTTCTTCTTCTTCTTCTTCTTCTTCTTCTTCTTCTTCTTCTTCTACCTCTCTCTCCAGCCCTGGTATGTTGAGTATGAAGCTGCATGGAGGGAGAAACGAGTAGAATATAGTAACGCTCTCTTGTGGCTAAAGATTCCTCTTTTCTTTTCCGTACCTTGAGACGTGTCGAGCAGCAGAGTGACGCTCATCTATTCCTAGTAGACGCTTCACTTCCATATGTTGCTTCTCACAGTTAGACGTGTGCTCCTCCGTCTCTCCGTCCCTTTATTCTGCCCTGAAGGCCTCTGTGGATTCTGTGTTGAAGCTCTGCCTGCTGCATGGAGGTGTCAGCATGTCAGCATGTCACCCTCTCCATCTCCGTCTCCATCCCCCCCTCTCCTCCTCCGGTGGAACGCGGTCGCCTACAGAAGTTCTCAACGTGTTTCTTTACTTCCTCATGCTGAATGGAGAAATCAGCTTTAATAATGAAGCAGGGATCTGCAGGGCACGGATCTTCAAAGCTCCTCCGTGTCCGGGGAAGCAACGAGACGTCATCATTAGTGTCGTCTACCTCGGCGGCTTCAGACCAGAACCCGACGGGATGGCAGGCGAGGCTTTAAAGAGGAGCTTTCGTCTTTTTTACACGGCTGACAGAAAATCCTCCTATTTTCGAAAAGCACGTCACAATATTGACCGAGCTGTTTGCCAAGATGTCTTTAGATCTCGCTGCGAAAACGTGACAACAAGGAGTAAACAATGAGATCCGGGAGAGCCATCTGGCAGGCCGACGCCTCGTGGTCATGCATCTCATACACCCCGCCTGCATCACGAGGCTCTTTATGGATTTATTTGTCATCCCAGCGTGAGGCGTCAGGGCAGTGGGACTAACAGACGGAGAAACCTCCAACAACACCAACCAGTGAAGACATTTCTCCTCAAAGGAAGCCGTTCACAGGCTCACATGTAGTTAGTGATTCATTCATCATGAAGGTTGTTTGGGCTTTTAAAGCCAGCAGAAAAAGCTGGATTTGTTTACTTATTATGACAATCTCCCAGCAGCACTGGGATGACTTCATTTAGTTTTGTTCCAATAACATTTTTGGAGGAAGGCTTATGATATCTCTGAAAAAGAGACATTCACCAACCCTCCTTCACACACAAGAAACCGCTTATAAGATCTCATTCTAGATTTCAATTCCAGTTTATTTGTATCGCCCATTTTCACACATTACAAATCCCCCTCAGAGTGCTTTACAATCTGTCCACATAGACATCCCTGACCTTTGACCTCTGACCTCACATGGGATCAGGAACAACTCCCAAACAACCCTTCAGGGTAAAAGGTGAGAACCCTTGAGGAGAGAACAGAGGAGGATCCTCTCCAGGTGGACAGGTGTCATAGAGGTCATGTGACCAGAAGGAATCATCACACATTAAAACACAGGAACAACGCGATGAAGAGGACAGTGATGAAGAGTAGATGTGAGGCTATATCTGCCGTGACTCTGGCTTTGTGCTTTGTGCTCGTCTCCGTCAGGTGTGGGACGGCGTGGAGAGCGGCCGCTGCCTGAGGGTCTTCGCCTGCCACTCGGGGGCGGTGCGTGACGCCCGGTGGAGCGCCTGCGGGCGCCACCTCCTCTCCGGCTCCTTCGACAACAAGGCGGCCATCACCGACGTGGAGACAGGTGAGGAGCATCACCTCCACCTGGAGGAGTGAACACGGCGCCGCCTCACAAACCACCGCCACCCGACTCTGTTAGACGGTTAGGAGTCAACAGGCAGCTGCACGGCACCAGAATGACTTTACTCCATTTTATTTGTTCACATTTCTTTATTCCAAGTATCCAAGTCGAGGGAATAAATGCGTCCGACAAAACTTATATGATATTTTAATTAAAACATGTAGAGCTAGTTCAGTCCTGTACGTGTAGCGTGACTTTGAAAAGCCTCTGGGCCCAAAACCTGTAAAAACTTTTCAAAGACATCTCAGGGACGTCCTTTAAGATGTATGATGATGCATATGAAACGCTTCATAACTCATACCTGCTCCGCCCTGCCGGCCCAAAGATTCCTCCACGTGTCCCCAAGAGGTTTCCTTTGTTCCCCGAGATTTAGATATGTTAGTTAGTTAGTATTCCAGAATCCATCGGGGTCCAGACAGTTATGTATATGACTTTACCACAGAGTTAGCAATATTATCACAAGCGTCTCTTCCATTACTCAATCATGATATACTGTGTACATTATTTATTATTTATTTAACACGGTATGTCATTTCATCCTCATTTATTATAATAACAATGACGTTTGTTATTATTTCCATTAATATATAATTTCATCCTCATTTATAATAATAATGACATGAGTTATTAATTCCATTAATATATAATTTCATCCTCATTTATTATAATAATAACAATGAAATGTGTTATTTCCATTATTGTATCATTTTATTATCCTCATTTATTATAATAATATTAACAATGAAATTTGTTATTATTTCCATTATTGTATCATTTTATCCTCATTTATTATAATAATAATAACAATGAAATTTTATTCTTTCCATTATTATATAATTTCATCCTCATTTATTATAATAATAACAATTAAATTTGTTATTATTTCCATTATTATATCATTTCATCCTCATTTATTATAATAATATTAAGAATGACATTTGTTATTAATTCCATAAATATATCATTTCATCCTCATTTATTATAATAATAACAATGAGTGTTATTATTTCCATAACCATCCCTCTGAAGTGGACCTTCGGCGTTGTTCGCGGTAATAAAGTGAAGCCGGCGGCGGCGCTGCCGTCGGAGGTCGATCCTCTCAGTGAAGTTCTTTGGAGGCGACATGATTGCTTTTCGTTTCTGAACATTTTTTGTCCACCGATAATGAAATCCAGTCATGAATCGGCTCATTGTGTTCGTCAGCCCTTTTGTGTGATCGCATAAACCATCGAAGGTGACATTTACAACTGATCAATAATTTGTTTTTCTCTGGGAAGCTCCTCCTTCTGGCGAGCACCACGTCCTGGCCCAGAGGACGAGAACCAATCACACAAACCCTCTGCAGCCGGGCGCTGCCCGCTCAGCCCGGCACTCGCTCCCTTCAACCATTTATGAATTCCTGCGCAGCTGAAATACGGCAGGGAACCGCTCTGCTGTTCCTTCATGCACGCTTCGTGTGTCGCTTCATGTATATAGAGAAGAAGAGCTCAGAGGCCCATCAGGGCGAGCTCACACACACACTGTTGTGACGCCCCGTGCCCCCCCCCCCCCCCCCCCCCTCTGGGTCAACGCGCTGCGGCGGCGGCTTGCTGCCGTTTGCACTTCCCCTCTCAGCGCGGCTGTCAATACTGCCAATAAGGCCTCCGGATAATGGCTCGGCCGGCCCTATTAAACACACAGGCAGCTCCGGGGAGGGGATCAATAATGGATGCATCACCGCGGGAGCAGCCGCCATGACCTTACTCCGGGGCGCCACAGCCACGGACCGCCGGGAATAGAGCGACGCTCTGGTCTGTTGGCAGCCGGCGGCGTCTCGCTCGGCGGCGTCTCGCTCGGCGGCGTCTCGCTCGGCGTTGTCGGACGTCCTCGTGGGTCAATGGAGCCGCTCTGAAGTGATGTCACCATGTATTTTAACCTCGGCACGGAACGTTGGGAAAGAACATACGCATATCACAAGATTGGGCATTGAATTATGAACATGTTGCATTAGTTGCCAATTGGATACAAATTGACCGCGCTATAGTAAAAATAAGATGTTGACCTTTTCATGACCTTGACCTTTGACCCGATCGATCCCAAAATCTAATCTAATGGTCCTCTGATAAAAAACAATCATCCCACCACATTTCATGCGATTCGGTTCAATACTTTTTGACTTATTACATTACATGACATCACATGTCATGTAGCAGAGGCTTTTATCCAAAGAGACTCACAATAAGTGCATTTCAACCTAGAGGACAAACTAAGAACAACAAGAATACAGAAAGTAACATTTCCTCAACATAGTCAAACTACTAAAGTACCACAATAAGAGATATATGCTAAGGTAACAACAGAGGATGCAACACTGAGGTTTTCGTCCCGTCTTTCCAGAGGATGACTCATGACGGTGATGACGGTGATGACACATGACAGTGATGACACATGACAGTGATGACACATGACAGTGATGACACATGACAGTGATGACACATGACGGTGATGACACATGACGGTGATGACACATGACAGTGATGACACATGACAGTGATGACACATGACAGTGATGACACATGACAGTGATGACACATGAGAGTGATGACACATGAGAGTGATGACTCATGACAGTGATGACTCATGACGGTGATGACACATGACAGTGATGACACATGACAGTGATGACACATGACGGTGATGACACATGACAGTGATGACACATGACAGTGATGACACATGACAGTGATGACTCATGACGGTGATGACTCATGACGGTGATGACGGTGATGACACATGACAGTGATGACTCATGACGGTGATGACACATGAGAGTGATGACTCATGACAGTGATGACTCATGACGGTGATGACTCATGACGGTGATGACGGTGATGACTCATGACAGTGATGACTCATGACGGTGATGACTCATGACGGTGATGACGGTGATGACACATGACAGTGATGACTCATGACGGTGATGACGGTGATGACACATGACAGTGATGACTCATGACGGTGATGACGGTGATGACTCATGACAGTGATGACACATGACGGTGATGACACATGACAGTGATGACACATGACGGTGATGACGGTGATGACACATGACAGTGATGACACATGACGGTGATGACACATGACAGTGATGACTCATGACAGTGATGACTCATGACGGTGATGACACATGACAGTGATGACACATGACGGTGATGACACATGACAGTGATGACTCATGACAGTGATGACTCATGACGGTGATGACGGTGATGACACGCTCCCAGCGGGGCGACGCCGAGCAGCGGGCGTCCTCATTATGACAGGACGCTTTAAAAATGAATGAAGCGCCCGACAGTCACGCCGTTAATGTGTGAACACTCGATCTGCGAGAGCGACGGCCGATGAGGCGCTGAGCGGCGCCACGGCGCCCTGCGATCGGGACGGATGAGATCTTTACTCTCTTGTAATGAAAAGCCTCTCAGCTCTAACCGGCGCTGCTCGATGGCCCTCTACCTGGAGACGTCTGCAGGCACTTTAATCATCAGTGAGAGTCTTACTGGACACCGACCCCGTATCTCTACATCAGCACCACCTAACCGAACGCTGCGCCGAGTGGGGCGGTTAACGCGAATGGAGTCGTCAAGGAGACGATGCATTCGCCGTGATGCAGGGACCATCTTTACTGTCGCTCCTGTGTTTTAATTTAATGTGTCTTATATCCACTCAGAGGGCCACAGGCTGCCTGTCATAGCTGAAAAGCATGTATGTATATATATATAAATAAAGCAAGACAAAATATCTGCATGTGTATATATATATATATATATACATATATATACATGGCGATGTTTGATATTTTATCTTGTTATATATATATATATATATATATATATATATATATATATATATATATAAATATATATATGTGTGTGTGTATATATATATATATATATATAACCAACTGCTGTATATGTGTGTATGTATATATATATATATATATATATATATATATATATATATATATATATATATATATATGCAGCAGTTGGTTATTAATGTGTTAATTGAACACTTCATCGTTGGAGCATACCTCCAGCCTTAATGATCTCGGTACATGTTCCACTACAATGCATACACATGTCGCTGGAGGCGTTTCAGACGACTTACAAAATACAAAAACAACCCTTCAGCCGATTGAGAAAACATTATTTGGACACGACGTGTCAGAAGCAGGCGGCGTGTTGCTCACCTCAGCCTGAGCCCGGTGACCCGTAATGAGAGAACATCCATTTCCCTCCAGCTCCCTCTCCTCCAGGATCCGTCTTCCAGGACTACAAAGAGAAACTCTCATGAGTTTAGGGACAGGTATCTGCAGACTTCCCTTATCTAGTCCTCTGAAGCCGGCTAATTAATCCAGCTTAACGAAACATGACGAGAGCCTGGCTGTTTATGATGAGCACGATGTTGATTTCTCATTATCCAAACTTGGGTTTGAAATCTCCGCCACGGATCTCTGGTCGCTCTGCATGAGCCAATTAAGCAGGAAGTGCGAGTCCAACAGAATTGCCTGTTAAAACTTTGGACCAATGCAATTGAATTTGGGCGCCTGCTCGTTTGTTTGTTCTGATTTAATGAGCAGCGCTGAGCCCCGGTGTCTGCTCCGCAGCGCCCTGACGGAGCTCCTGGCTCACGCTCTGCTCTTCCTGGAGCATTCTGCATTTTTACCACATGAAACTCCCCGTCGCAGCCTGACGGGCTGAATGTATTCGAGCCCTTCAGTGTCTTTGGTTTTGTTTCTAAGAATGACGTTTTTTACTGCACTGCACACATTTCATTTACACTACACACATACACACACTTTGCATTTTGCACACTGTCTATATTTTATTTTATTCTACACTGCAGTATTTGCATATATGTTGTGCATATATATATTCATATATATTTTATTTTGTATTTTATTTTTCATTTTGTATACTTTATGCACAGTCACTGTTTCTTTCTTTCTTACTTATATTTATATTTTATTGTGTTTAGTTTATTGCTGCTACTGTGTCGACAAATTTCCCCTTGGGGATTAATAAAGTATATTTCTATTCTATTCTATTCTTAAAATAGATTTTTAGATCCAGCCACCTCAAGACAAAAACTGTGTTTCACGTTCTTGTTTCTCATCTCTTCGTGTCTTTGTAAATTGAGATTATCTTTTTTGTCTTGAGTAATATTTTAGCGCTTAGTGTTCTCTATCCGTACGAATAAATTCCTATCCTAAATTGAAATCAAAATAAATCTGAAAATTAATATAAAATAAAAAATCTTAACCAGTTGACGGAAAAACAAACATTGTTTTGCATTAGGGGGCTTTATTCTGTACATTACAAGAGGTGTCGTTGATTTAAGCTCTGAAATGTGTCTGGTTTGATTATCTCGGTACGTTTTGCATCACAACATGTAAATGACCTGCAGCTGGAGGTTATTGGGGTCCAGACGACGATGTGAGCGGCATCCTGCTCTGACATGTTGCGTCTTGTCCGACTGACGGTGAGAACTGAAAATGTCATCAGTTACCTGATAAAGGAAAACATCAAATCCTCAGACAAATATTTTCCGTTTTACAGTAAAAGATTCCGGAAGGATCCTCAATTTTAGATTATTTTTTTTATCTAATGAATTCATCGACTTATTGCACCAGCTTTACTTCCAAATCCCTCATACTGGATGACAATATATTATTGTTATATTATTTCTTGAGGTTATTTGAAAATATTTGAATATTTAAATACATCTCTTTACCCTGTATCAGGCTTGAAAGTAACTTATAGTATCAAAGTGCAAGACGTTGCACATTGCTCTCATCATAAGAATCTTAGCTTTCAGCACTACATATAATATTTGTATAAATAACTTGTTCCCATCATATTTTATCATCCTGTGGTCAGAGCTCAGTGAAACCAGATGTCTGCTCTTCTCTCTCCTCCTGTAGGTCAGCAGGTCGTGAAGCTGGACAACCAGTTCAAGGTCATGTGTGTGGCGCCACACCCCAGCAGCCCGGAGGTGTTGCTGTGCGGCGGCTACAGCTCAGCGGTCAAAGCCTGGGACTCCCGCAGCGGCAAGGTCAGACCCACGACCTCCAGGGAGAGGTCAGACCCACGACCTCCAGGGAGAGGTCAGACCCACGACCTCCAAGGAGAGGTCAGACCCACGACCTCCAGGGAGAGGTCAGACACACGACCTCCAGGGAGAGGTCAGACACACGACCTCCAGGGAGAGGTCAGACCCACGACCTCCAAGGAGAGGTCAGACCCACGACCTCCAGGGAGAGGTCAGACCCACGACCTCCAAGGAGAGGTCAGACACACGACCTCCAAGGAGAGGTCAGACCCACGACCTCCAGGGAGAGGTCAGACACACGACCTCCAAGGAGAGGTCAGACACACGACCTCCAAGGAGAGGTCAGACCCACGACCTCCAGGGAGAGGTCAGACACACAACCTCCAGGGAGACACACAGTTGTTGTTTTGTTGTTGTCACTTTATTTCTTTATGTTATAGACAAATAAAACAAAGTACACAAATGTCAGACATAAACATATATATGCACACATATATACACACACACACACACATATATACATATACACACATATACATACACACACACACACAGACATATATACACCTATACACACACACACATACATACATATATCTAAATACATACACACATATACACATACATATAAAAACACACATATACACATATACACATACACACATATACACATACACATATATAAACATATATACACATATATATATATATATATATATATATATATATATATATATATATTTGACCCCTCCTCTAGTTTATAGTAAAAGCCATCAGACCTTTCCATGCGTGGTCAGTTTGGCTTGAACTGTTCATCGCCATGGCAACCAGACCTTCAAAAGCAGCCGTCTCCGGCATGACTTTGAGCCGGTCTGTGGGCGTGGCCTATGTGGGCGTGGCCCATGTGGGCGTGGCCCGATGTGGGCTCTTCCAGTTCCTCAGGATCAGCCTCACCCCCATTGACCCTGTTAGTGAGCCTGACCTCTGACCCCTGGGAGGCCGTCTACTCACAGACGGTGTTCTGACCTTCTACACCTTAAACACGCTCCTCATCTCCACTAGTGAAACAAACACAGCCGTCAAGTGGCTGAGCGCCCACGATGCATTCCTCTAAAGGTATAATATTACTGCATTCCTCTAAAGGTATAATATCGCTGCATTCCTCTAAAGGTGTAATATTGATGCATTCCTCTAAAGGTATAATATTGATGCATTCCTCTAAAGGTGTAATATTGATGCATTCCTCTAAATGTATAATATTGATGCATTCCTCTAAAGGTGTAATATTACTGCATTCCTCTAAAGGTATAATATTACTGCATTCCTCTAAAGGTATAATATTGATGCATTCCTCTAAAGGTGTAATATTGATGCATTCCTCTAAAGGTGTAATATCGCTGCATTCCTCTAAATGTATAATATTACTGCATTCCTCTAAAGGTATAATATTACTGCATTCCTCTAAAGGTATAATATTACTGCATTCCTCTAAAGGTATAATATTACTGCATTCCTCTAAAGGTGTAATATTGATGCATTCCTCTAAAGGTGTAATATTGATGCATTCCTCTAAAGGTGTAATATTGATGCATTCCTCTAAATGTATAATATTGATGCATTCCTCTAAAGGTATAATATTACTGCATTCCTCTAAAGGTATAATATTACTGCATTCCTCTAAAGGTATAATATTGATGCATTCCTCTAAAGGTGTAATATCGCTGCATTCCTCTAAATGTATAATATTACTGCATTCCTCTAAAGGTATAATATTACTGCATTCCTCTAAAGGTATAATATTGATGCATTCCTCTAAAGGTGTAATATTGATGCATTCCTCTAAAGGTATAATATTGATGCATTCCTCTAAAGGTATAATATTACTGCATTCCTCTAAAGGTATAATATCGCTGCATTCCTCTAAAGGTATAATATTGATGCATTCCTCTAAAGGTATAATATTGATGCATTCCTCTAAAGGTATAATATTGATGCATTCCTCTAAAGGTATAATATTACTGCATTCCTCTAAAGGTATAATATCGCTGCATTCCTCTAAAGGTGTAATATTGATGCATTCCTCTAAAGGTGTAATATTGATGCATTCCTCTAAAGGTGTAATATTGATGCTCTCGTTTAATTGAATGTGCCTCTCGCATGTTGTTCCCGTGACGCTGCTCGCCGCTGCTGCTCTCGAGCCTAATGGACCGTTTTATATGATAATCCTCTTCATCTCCTCAGCAACGGAGGCTTTCATGTCCCTCCACAACTCAATGAACAGCCCCCCCCCCCCCCCCGCTGGCCTGTGGCTTTAATGCGGCGGGATTGCTCCGCCAGCCGGTGTCAGCGTGAGTTACGGAGCGCGTGTCCATCAGGCCTCGGCAAATCGGCTGCTGAAGCTGTGGCGCTCGCCGCCTGTCAGTCTCAGCGTTGGGCCGCGTTCGTCTTGCTTAGGGAGAATGATCCCGCCAGATGAAAAGACCCCGGGCGCAACATTAAACCATTAGTCTACAGTCTGGGAGGACTTGACTGTGTGTTATGGTAAAACTCATTGATAAGAGCAGGAGTAGGGTGTGAGTTAAAAAGCAGAGGAAGGTTCCAGGTAGTCGGGGTCAAAGGTTAAAGCGACACTATGTAGCAATTCCTACCTTAAAACAACAGCTTGAAAAAAATGGTGCCGCTACAATTCAATTCAGTTTATTTGTATAGCCCAGTTTCACAAATTACAAATTTGTCTCAGAGTGCTTTACCGTCTGTACACAGAGACATCCCTGACCCAAAACCACAAAGACTTCTAATATGTAGATGTCTCCTCCTCCATCGGGGTCTGGGGGCTAAAGACCGACTCTGTCACATGTTGTAGCGCCCGGTCCTTGGACCTGCTTTCTGTCATGATGACCAGCGTCACATAGTCCAGTCCACCTCACAGGGGACTTTTTATTGTCTCCGCTACGCGACGTAGAGACAGAGAGACATGCTGCTGTGGAGACGACCAATAACAGACCTTTAGTTTAAAGAACAAAGACGTCTTTAAGAAAGGGACCTGACATTACTGCTGCTGTCATCTGGAGGAGAGAGAAAGTTACAGGGGGCGGAGGAGATTATTATTTAACTCTAACTCAAAAGAGCCATATGCGTCACCAGAAGAGCCACATATGGCTCAGAGCCAGAGGTTCAGACACTGATCTATCTAACTGGGTATTTACCACACTGAAGTACACGTTAAGTACCTGAAGGGGGCGCTACAAGGGAAACACTACATAGTGGGGCTTTAACTGTCCTACGTTGATGCAGCTCGAGCTGTTTCTCGCCTTGATTCTGGTCCTGTGCTCTTCAGGTGGTGAACGTGTACAAAGCCGGCATCCAGCAGACGCTGGACGTCCTGTTCCTGAGGGGGGGGGTGGACCTGATCACCAGCTCCGACTGCGTGAGCAGAGACTCGGCCGACCGCACGCTCATCGCCTGGGACTACCGCACCACGGCGAAGCTCTCCAACCAGATCTACCAGGTAGAGACGAAAAACACAGATCTACAGGTAGAGAGGAGAAACACAGATCTACAGGTAGAGAGGAGAAACACAGATCTACAGGTAGAGAGGAGAAACACAGATCTACAGGTAGAGACGAAGAGACACAGATCTACAGGTAGAGAGGAGAAACACAGATCTACAGGTAGAGAGGAGAAACACAGATCTACAGGTAGAGACGAGAAACACAGATCTACAGGTAGAGAGGAGAAACACAGATCTACAGGTAGAGAGGAGAAACAACCTGGAAACACGGAGAGCTGGGACTGTTTCATCATGCCAAAGGGGGTGGGGTGTGTGTGTGTGTGTGTGTGTGTGTGTCATCAGTATTCCTGCAGTTGCATTGAGGATGTGTTGAACAGGTATTCTCTGGGTTCTTGTAAATTCTTCACACAGCCACAGTGACTTGATGATGTCATAAAACGCCTCAAAGTGTCCTCCCTCTCTTGGCCACTAGGAGCGCTTCACCTGCCCCAGCCTGGCGCTGCACCCCCTGGAGGAGGCCTTCGTTGCCCAGAGCAACGGGGACTACACGGCCCTGTTCTCCTCCCAGAGGCCCTACCGGATGAACAAGAGGAGGAGGTACGACGCACACAAGGTCAGCAGCCACCGGGGGGGGGAGTGGAGAGGATGAGAGGATGGGAGGATGGGAGGGTGAGAGGATGAGAGGGTGGGAGGATGGGAGGATGGGAGGGTGAGAGGATGGAGAGGATGAGAGGGTGGGAGGATGGGAGGGTGAGAGGATGGAGAGGATGAGAGGGTGGGAGGATGGGAGGATGAGAGGATGAGAGGGTGGGAGGATGGGAGGGTGAGAGGATGGAGAGGATGAGAGGGTGGAGAGGATGGAGAGGATGGGAGGATGGGAGGATGAGAGGATGAGAGGATGAGAGGATGGAGAGGATGGGAGGATGAGAGGATGAGAGGATGAGAGGATGGAGAGGATGAGAGGATGGGAGGATGAGAGGAGGAGAGGATGGGAAGGTGAGAGGATGGAGAGGATGAGAGGATGGAGAGGATGAGAGGATGGAGAGGATGAGAGGGTGGGAGGATGGGAGGGTGAGAGGATGGGAGGATGGGAGGGTGAGAGGATGGAGAGGATGAGAGGGTGGGAGGATGGGAGGGTGAGAGGATGGAGAGGATGAGAGGATGAGAGGGTGGGAGGATGGGAGGATGAGAGGATGGGAGGGTGAGAGGATGGAGAGGATGAGAGGATGGGAGGATGGAGAGGATGAGAGGGTGGGAGGATGGGAGGATGGGAGGATGAGAGGATGGGAGGGTGAGAGGATGGAGAGGATGAGAGGATGGGAGGATGGAGAGGATGAGAGGGTGGGAGGATGGGAGGATGAGAGGATGAGAGGATGGAGAGGATCATTGCAGGCCGGATGGATACAGAGTGAACACAAACAACTTCAGCTTTATCTCACATGTTCACAAAACTGTAGAAAGACAGTAAAATAACCCCCCCACACACACACACACACACACACACACACACACATACATACATATATATATATATATATATATATATATATATATATATATATATATATAGCTGACATGAACATGGATCTGTTCCTCTGCATCAACCTCCCTCAAGAGCAAACACACTAAATACAAAACAATATGACCACGGAGGAAGAGAACAGGTGTGTGTGTGTGTGTGTGTGTGTGTGTGTGTGTGTGTGTGTGTGTGTGTGTGTGTGTGTGTGTGTGTGTGTGTGTGTGTGTGTGTGTGTGTGTGTGTGTGTGTGTGTGTGTGTGTGTGTGTGTGTGTGTGTGTGTGTGTGTGTGTGTGTTGTTAATTCAACAACAATCCAGAGATGGACAGAACTCCGAGGCTCATTTTGGAGGTCGTGTTTTCCTGAGGGCGAAACACGACAACATCTAAAATCAACAAAAGATCCAGAAGCTCGGAGACGTTTCCTCTCTCAACCTTTCTCATGTTTCCTTATTCCTTTAAAGGACTACATGAGTTTCACCTTTTAAAAAAACTTTAATGTGATTGTAAAAAGTTTATTGGAGACTTTACTGATCAATATATATTTTTTATATATATTTTTTATATATTTTTTTCCAACTCAGGCTAACTTAACACAACGCTGTGAACACATGAGACGTCATAGATCACATCCGCCTCATGGAGCGTGGAATATTCACTTCAATTTATTTTATAGCCCATTTTCACACATTAGACATCGCCCTCAGAGAGCTTTACAGTCTGTACACATAGACATGCCTGACCTTTGACCTCTGACCTCACATGGGATCAGGAACAACTCTCAAACAACCCTTCAGGGTAAAAGGTGAGAACCCTTGAGGAGAGAAGAGGAGGATCCTCTCCAGGTGGACAGGTGTCATAGAGGTCATGTGACCAGAAGGAATCATCACACATTAAAACACAGGAACAACACCATGAAGAGGAGATGATGAAGAGTTGGTAGTCGGCATATTCCACCATCCAGACCTCCACGGTCCATCAGGTGGAGGTAGAGAGGAGGAGTGGGCGGAGCCTCAGCAGTGGGCGGAGCCTCAGCAGGGCCATGAGACTCCGGTAGTAGTCATATTCATATTAGTATTTTGTATTTTAGTATTGTGTTTTGTGTTTTTATTTGTATATTTTATTTTTATTAATGCTCTAATGTACCCCCACTGCTGTGATCCTGAGATTTCCCCACTGTGGGACTAATAAATTAATATCTTATCTTATATTCCACCATCCAGACCTCCACCATCCATCAGGTGGAGGTAGAGAGGAGGAGTGGGCGGAGCCTCAGCAGGGCCATAGTGTAGTTGGTCGTCGGCATATTCTACAATCCAGACCTCCACGATCCATCCAGAATGTTATTGCGTTAAATGAAATGAAAGGGTCTACTGTCGTACAACAGGAGATGTTCATTCTAACAGGTGGAGGGGTACGCCGTGCAGTGCGAGTTCTCTGCTGACGGGAGCGTCCTGGCCTCGGGGAGCTCCTCCGGCTCGGCTCACTTCTACGACTTCCGCTCCGCTCGTCTTCTTCACTCGCTGCTCGCCCACAGCCGGCCCTGCCTGGCCGTCGCTCAGCACCGCCTCCTGCCCGCCACCGCCGCCACCTGCGACTGGGCCGGGGAGATCAAGGTCTGGCACTGAGGGCCGGGGGAACCGGCAAACACGGACCCGAAAAGACCGAGAGGCGGGTTTAATAAAGTAAAACCTTCAGACTGTATCTCCCATCATCTCTACGCACGAGAAGAGAAGAACAAGGACATGTCTCTAATGTTATTGTTATTGAAGTTGTGTTCTTCTTATTCGTCAAGTTCTTTTAACATCCTGACATCAGGGGGAAAGTATGATAGCAGTTAAAGAGTGAAGTGGTAAAGGCAGTTTAGGCACACATACACACACACACACACACACACACACACACACACACACACACACACACACACAACTTTAATCGGCGTTCACCCTCAAAACAGCGAGGGACTTCAGCCTCATCGTTTGTCAAAACAAAGATATAAACCTCTCGTCAGCTCTTTCCTCTCGACGTTCTGCACACGTCTCTTTGTTCCGGGCCTTTTTGTTCTCGCCGCTCTGATGATGACGTTTTATTTTCACACTGACAGATTCTAGAATCACGAGAAGACAAACCGCACGACTACTGAAGAAATGCAGACGGCTGTCAAAACATTGACGGGTTCTTCCCAAAAGCTGCCAGTCAACAACAGAGCAGTGAAGGAGAGAAGCTTAAGATCTCTACATGTATGTGTGTATATATATATATATATATATATATATATATATATATATATATATATATATATATATGTATGTATATATTTATATATATATATATATTATATATATTGTTTTTCTTCTTTAATTTTCTGTTATTTTTCATTATTTTTAATTAATTTTCTGATGTATTGTGCAAAAAAATATCCTTGGAAGCCAAATGATGTATTTCCCAACACTTGTCTTTATTAAGTAAATAAACATACATTAAAAATATATAACCATGCATTAGACAGACACACATCGGGACGTGTAGCACCGACCCGCTCCGTCATTCAGGGTCGACACATCCAATAAATATATCAGCAACCGAAACTGGATTAGAAAATAGTCATAGTGTAAGAACAGTTATGGAAGTAGTAATCTCTTTTCATACACTACCGTTCAAAAGTTTGGGGTCACCCAACGAGACAATTTTGTGTTTTCCATGAAAACTCACTTTTATTTATCCAATGAATTTCAAAATGAACAGAAAATATAGTAAATACATTGACAAGGTTAGAAATAATGATTTTTATTTGAAATATGAATTGTGTTCTTCAGACTTCAAGCTCCAAAGGAAGGCCAGTTGAAAAGCTTCTCTGACCAGCACAACTGTTTTCAGCTGTGCTAACATAACAAAAGGGTTTCCTAAAATTCTACCCCTCCGCTAGTCTTCTAAGGCGATAACACAATGTGCCATTAGAACACTGGAGATGGGCCTCTATACAACTGTGTAGATATTTAATTTATTTTTAAACAGGTGTTTTAACCTAGAATAGTCATTTACCACGTTAATAATGTATAGAGAGCATTTCTTAATCATTTAATGTTATATTCATTCA
Source organism: Liparis tanakae (assembly GCA_036178185.1). Taxonomy (NCBI): domain Eukaryota; kingdom Metazoa; phylum Chordata; class Actinopteri; order Perciformes; family Liparidae; genus Liparis; species Liparis tanakae. Next base: position 22,299,075 of record CM070093.1, read on the forward strand.
AAAAACATGCTTTTCTTTGAAAAATAAAGACATTTCTTAGTGACCCCAAACTTTTGAACGGTGGTGTACATTATGTCCACAACAAAAATAACCATATGTGGTCTATGTCCCCTCAGACCGGCTGCACATGAGTTACATTCACTTCCCTCCTTTACCGACACATCGTCTGAAGTAGGACTACGGAGACGTGTTGTGGTGCACGCTCACCTTCATAACATGCCAGGACATCAAGAACAGATGCAGTTTTTAAATATATTAAAACAAACAGCCTTAAGCCAGTTTCCCGAGGGCGAAGCTGAGCTCCGACTATCCAGCTTTTCCCTTCTTGCCATTCCTCCCAGATCTATAGATCTATAGAGCTGCAGGCGGGACGAAATCCTCCGAATAACCCTCACGCCAAAGGTCGCACGGATGAAGATGTTCATGCCGTCCTCCTCTTCACCACTCAGTGGAGACGGCAGCCAGACGACCTCTCTGATGACTTCTTTAATCTAAGGCTCATCATCATCATTGCTGATCTTCATCACGGGACGGCGTCTCTTTGCCACTTCCTATGTAAGCAGATCTCACGCCTCGCTTATTTCACAGTGTTCTCTCTAAAATAGTCTAGTTCAGCATGCTGGTTTAAAAAAAGAAAGCACTGACTACATTCTGTCTTTATCAGTTCTCAGTCGCGTCTCTGAACACCTTTTGTGCATTTATTGCAGAACTGCCAGATTATACGTCCTCATTAATCTCTCCTTAAAAAGCGAGGAGAGGACTCCCTTGTTTTGGTTTGTGCAACTTTAGCGGCAACACAGTGCTGAGAGTTCCTGTCGGCGCAGAGATGCAGAGATGTTGCTGCGTGGACCAGATTATCAGACTGGGATTAAGTTCCTTCGTCTTTCACGAAAACCAAAACTTCAATGAAGATCTCCACTGAAGAATATCCCCAGTCTAAGAAGGGTCTTAATCCCAGAAGCTGGCCTTGTGTGTGTGTTACGTCCAACAGGAGGAACACGGTAACAACACCTCAGAGAATACAGTATGTACACCGTCGTCATGGAGACCGTTCTGTCTCCTGGACAGGATTAAGGCAAAGTCACAGGCGTCGTGTCTGAGGGCAGCTTCTTATACAAAAAATAAGAACAGCTGCAGAAGGAATCCTGCAGCTTCTACTCTACTGTGTTTACTTCTTTAGCTTTTATCTTACTGGCAATGTTCTGTAGTTGTATTTATTTATATTGATTTATAGGGACCTAAATAAAAGAGTGAGAGGCTGGCGTGAGAAAGGAGCGCATAAAGTATATCGCTATGAATGTGACAGCTACAGAAAGAAGCTGGTCTAGACGGTTTGAAAGAGGAAATAAAACGTTGTAGTCAGTGGAGATTACAGATGATGTTTCTATGATGAATAATTGATCTGTGAATGAGTTTGTCCGTCTTATTTCTGCGTTGTGTGGCATGCATATCGAGACCAGTGAACACGTCTTCTGAACATCTTGCAGCAGCAGGATCCACCAGCATTAATCCTGGTTTCCTGTTTACTGCCAGAATTTAACACAAAAGGAGAACAGGACAGTCTGTTGATGTTGGTCTTTGTTGTAGTTTTAGCCCACGAGCTTCAACCCAACGATCATCAAACAGACATGACGCTGCTCTCGGGTCGCTTCTCCACATCGTGACGCACAATTTGCCATCTACACTCAGTCAAGATGCACAGGGTATTTGCAGCAGTATAGCAACCCCAGATAGTTTATGTCTCCACATTATTTAATGTTAAAGCCCCAGCGTCACATAGTCCAGTCCACCTCACAGGGGACTTTTTATTGTCTCCGCTACGCGACGTAGAGACAGAGAGACATGCTGCTGTGGAGACGACCAATAACAGACCTTTAGTTTAAAGAACAAAGACGTCTTTAAGAAAGGGACCTGACATTACTGCTGCTGTCATCTGGAGGAGAGAGAAAGTTACAGGGGGCGGAGGAGATTATTATTAACTCAAACTCTAAAGAGCCATATGCGTCACCAGAAGAGCCACATATGGCTCAGAGCCAGAGGTTCAGACACTGATCTATCTAACTGGGTATTTACCACACTGAAGTACACGTTAAATACCTGAAGGGGGCGCTACAAGGGAAACACGACATAGTGGGGCTTTAATGTCATGAGTCTATTGTTTTGTCTAATTTATCACCAACAGTCCAGGTCAGGCCTTCAGTCCTCTTGTAGAGCGCTTCATTTACTCTAATCTGTATATCCTGTATGTATCATCATACTTTCTGATGCTCTTCTGGTCGGATGCCAAACTGCATTTCGTTGCTCTGTAATCATACACGTGTCATGAGAACTAAGTTTAATCTCATCTAATCTAATCTCATCTAATAGAAAAAGTGTTGCAGACTGCAAGAAACGTGCCTTGGCTAAAAGATACATGAAACAACATCTGGATACCCGACCTCACCACATGTCTTTGGTGACGGGATCTCTTGAGACATACGTACAGTTCATCATCTTCATCATCTCCATCATCTTCATCATGCATAACGTCTCCCGCCTCAGTTCAGCAGCGTCCCGTACAGCTGCGCCTTGGTCAGGCTGTCCTTCCTCGTCAGCCCCGTGCTGCCGAACTTCTGGTACCTGGGCGAGGACTTCTTCGGGAGGGCGGGGCCGGCGCCGAGGGCGGAGCTCGAGCTGGGGCGGGGCCTAACGCTGGGCCGCGGGCTGGGGTAGTGCTGCAGGCTGCAGGCCTCCAGCGAGCCGAGCTGGAGGGACTCGGCCGAGCCGAAGTCCTGCGCCTTGGAGCTCAGCGAGAGGAACACGCTGCACTCAGACTCCCGCCCGTCCTCCTCGCCGCCGTACGGCGCCGCCGCCGTGTTCTCCTGCTTCCGGCGCTCCGGAGCGCGGCCGCGGAACACGTCGCCTCCGTCCTGGAAGCCGCCGTAGAGCGACCCCTCGGCCTCGGAGAAACCGTACGGAGAGCCGCGCCCCGCCAGCTCGCCGTAGGAGGAGGAGGTCAGCGCGTTGATGTCCTCCACGCTCAGGCGCCTCCAGCGGCGGCTCAGCTCGTCCTCGGGGAGCCGGCCGCCGCCGCTCCGCGGGCCCTGCAGCCCGACGGTCGACCCCGTGCTGTGGGAGGCGGCCAGGCGGGGGGCGCTGCCGTGGTACGGCTCGCTGAAGCAGGACGCCGTCCTGTTGTACGCCGCCGAGCCGGCCCCCTGCGGGCTGCGGGGCGCCGCCATGTGCTGCACGCTGAGCGCCTTGGGGACGCCGTGGCCGTCTTTGTCGTAGGAGGTGAGGCCTTTACGCTCGTAGTCTCCGCCCACGCCGGAGCGCCAGTCCATGTAGAGACCCTGGTGGGAGGAGGATAAGGTGCCAACGCCGCCGCCCACGCCGCCCTTCTCGTCCGACGCCAGGCTGAAGCTGGAGTAGGAGCTGGAGGCCGGGAGGCTGCCGGCGCCGAAATCCTCGTGGCGGCCGAAGGAGGGCGGCGGCGGCTCGTGGTGCGAGAAGCTCTCGGCTCGGTACGCCTCCTCCTCCGGGTTGCTGTCGGTGGAGTTGTGGTTGTGCGGCCGGAGGTCGGCGCTCTGCCGGCGCTCCGTGTGCTGCCAGCGCTCGGGGGGGCAGTAGAGCGCCGTGTCGCTGCGGTACAGGTCGGAGGTCTTACAGGCGGCGCGGCGGTGCAGGCGGTCGCCGCTGCCTCCGCCTCGGTCCGGCGGCGCCGGGCTGGGGGCGCGCGTCGCGGGGCCGCTGCCGCCCGGCTCCGGCTTCGCCAGCACCGTGGCGATGACGGCCGTGGGGACGGCGTCCGGGTAGTCGGAGTGGCACGTCGCCGCGGTGGCGCCGCCGCCACGGGTATGTTTCTCCAGGTGGGAACTGAGGCGCTCCTGGAAGTCCAGCGGCAGCTGGAACCGACAGGAAGGGACAAAAGGAGTAAAAACACAAATATACACGACCGTTCAAAAGTTTGGGGTCACTTAGAAAAAAGGAAAAAAGCACTGTTCTTTCCAATGAAAATGACATTAAATGAATCATAAATCCTCTCTCTACATAGTTAATGTGGTAAATGACTATTCTCTGTTGTTAATGAAGTCTCTACAGAGGTGTATAGAGGCCCATCTCCATGTTCTAGTGGTACATTGTGTTATCGCCTTAGAAGACGAGCAGAGGGGTAGAACCCCCTTGAAACCCTTTTTTTAAATGTTGTTATAACTTTTTATTTAGCATTTTCCACAAACAGATTATTCCTTGACATTGAAACCCTTTTTATGTGAGCGCAGCTGAAAACAGTTATGCTGGTGGTCATTATTTATAACCTCGTCAATGTCTTGACTATATTTTATATTAATCTTCAATTCATTTAATAAATAAAAGTGTGAGTTTTCATGGAAGACACAGCATGTTCTCGTGACCCCAGACTGTTGAGCGCTAGTGTACACACGGTGGATGTTTCTGTGACAGAAGTGTTTAAATCTAGTCAAAAAGGATCTCTGAAAGAATGAAGAGTTTCTCAACAGCTCTTCTTAATTATTCATAGAACCAACTTGAATCTCTTGAATTCTTTCTTTAGTCCTTTCATCCATAGTTCTGCTTTAGAGAGTCATTCACATTCAAAGCACCAGCTCGTGTTTCCCAGAGGAATTTCACTTCTCGGCTCCTCTAATAAAATTATCAGGAAAACGCTGAACACGAGCTTTACGTCTCTAATTGTTCGTCTGCTCTCCTTTCCCCAAAACAAGATACTTTCAACATTTCTATCGTTTCCCGTTTGTAGTTCAATAAAAAAAAATGGAAAATTGGAAAATTCTTTAAATGAATGTATTTGTGGACATTATTGTTGTCTCTGTTCTTCTGTTCTTCTCTCTCGCCTCAGACTCTTCCTCCGTGTGATTGGCTGTTGAAGTGTTCCTGCTTCTTTGTGCTTATTAAAGTTGGTCGGGATCAGGAGGAACCGTCCACGCTGAGCTCTCTCTCTCTTCTCATCTCCTTCTTTATCCTTTCATCTTCCTCCTCTTGCTCCAATGCCTTCATGGACCAAGAGGCCCTTATTCCTCTCTCTCTCTCCCTCTCTCTCTCTCTCTCTTTCTTCAGTCTACGATCAAACACATCGTCTCCACAGGGAACGGCTTAGATTCAAATTAAACTTGTGCTCCGGGCGTCCAGCTGGGAATAGAGGAGAAAAGATAAAATACTGACTTGGCTTTGTTAGGAAATAGAAACTCGCCTCGGCATAAAATAACCTGCATCTTAAGTCTGAGCTATTTTTAGCGCTGCCTCTCTCAGAGGAATTGGAAATGGAAAGTAGGTGAGGCTGGGAGGGGGGGGGTGTACAGTGTGTGTGTGTGTGTGTGTGTGTGTGTGTGTGTGTGTGTGTGTGTGTGTGTGTGTGTGTGTGTGTGTGTGTGTGTGTGTGCTCTCCGAGTGAGCTAGCTCAGCATTAGCTGCTATCTGAGGGAAATCTTAATGAGCAGTCACACAGTGTTGATCCGCGCAGCACACACACACACACACAGTGTTGATCTGCGCGGCACACACACACACACACAGTGTTGATCTGCGCGGCACACACACACACACACAGTGTTGATCTGCGCGGCACACACACACACACACACAGTGTTGATCTGCGCGGCACACACACACACACGTCTGCAGCTCTTGTTCCATTTACAGAAATAAAATAAGTGTTTTAATGGTGATGGAACCGACACTTACAGTGTTCGTTATTCTAACAATTCTACGGCTATTTCTTCAAAACAAAATCTACTAATGGAGATTTGCGTTTCCATGTTTTAGAACCAACGTATTTTATTGAAAGTGAGACCATGTAAAATGTATTCTTCCTCCATTGACTTTTTGCGGAGCCTCTGCTCCATAACGACCACGTGTTCACATGGCGCAGTGTGCAAGAACAACAACAACAACAACAACGCACGATTACCAACCCAAAACATGTGCAATGATCTTTAAAAGTGGGTCATTTCTAGCTCATTTCTAGCCTTCATTTCACGGTTGCTAACACATTTGATGAGGGGAAGCTAGCTGGCTAAAGCTAATGCTATTGCTAACATGTTTTACGACCAGAAGCCTGAGGAAGGTGGACATGGAGAAGCAGCTTTTGTAATGTGTATAACTAGTTGGCCATGATATGATCATGAAGTCGTATGTTTTGCAGCGTTTGTTCTGTAACAAGTCAGACGATAACTTTCAGTTTTTTAACTTTATACAATTCTCTTTTATTTGTATTTACTTAGTGCCACCTCATTATTCCCCGCTGAGTGGCTGCTGCTCTCCTGAAGTTACATCGTGTTTTTATAAGTTCACATATCCTCCAGCCTGCTTCCTTTGTCCGCCGCTGGGTTTATTTAAGGTGGAATCAGAGAGAGATGAAACATCCTTTCAGGCTTTTGAAGTTGAATTGTCCCCAAAATTATAAATGAGAACCTATGAATATGTAATTATCTAAGCCTGTATTTGTATAGAGTACTTCATTCAATGATCAGCCTTTTAAAAAGTATAACCTTTATTCTTTTGGTCTTTTGGATCCACCAAAGCTCACGGCTGTTTCAGGTTTGCTTAAAAACCTGAATCCCCTGAATAAATACAGAATATCTGACCTCAGTGTCCTTGATTTGGTAAATGAATTGAAGTCCATTCCATCATCCAAACCCTTCTCCTCATTATGGGAGCTGGAGCCGATCCCAGCTGACAGGGCGAAGGCAGGGTCACCTGGACAGGTCAGAGGTCATCCAGGGCTCACATAGACAGACAACCATTCGCTCACATTCACACCTACGGACATTTTGAGATCAGTCAACCTCCCGGAGGGAACCCACGCTGCCACGAGGAGAACAAGCTCCTCACAGACGGACCGCCCACACCGGGACTTGAACCCACGGCCTCTCGCTGTGCGGCGACAGAGCTAGCCACGACACCGCTGTGCAGCCCAAATGGAAACCACTTTTTTCAATTGTTTTAACTTAACTTTTCAGTCCCACAGTAAGCACACCTGTGTGCTGCAGCTCGTCTTGAGGTGTTCTGTCATTTTTTGCTGCCTTGTCAGAATTTGCTACCGCTGCATAAACCGATAGGTGTGTATCGATTCATGCTACCCTATCTGATAGGATGTTATTGTACTATCACAATATGCTTCTCTTTCAAAGTTCAATGTTGCACTTTTCACTGTTAAAGTGTTTATCTTCAACAATAAATACCCTAATAATAAACCAGTGCTTTATTATGATAATGTGAACAAACTCATGTTTACAATAATTTGTTGACACAAAAGAAATAGCAACTGCTTATCACTCATTAATCTACATGTCATTACTACATATTACTACTACCTGTACAATATACATGCTGAATGTACTTTTAACTAGGAAATAATCTGGATTTTGAGGATGTCACTCCCCGTTATCAGACGTGCATCGACAGGGTGCAAAACATTATGGGCGTGTCAAACAAACTCGGAAAATCCGCACACGCAATACCACAAGGTATCGGTTCTCGACAAGTAGCATGAAATGACAGAACACCGGCTCACCTCAGACAGCTGCTGCGCCCGGCAGTGAGACGTGGAGCCCTGCAGCAGCGCGGCCGCCAGGTTGCAGTCCTTCCTGTACAGGTCCTGTGAACGCACAAACATTATCCTCCGTCCCCTGATTCACTCCCGTCTCTTTGTGGTCTTGTGCATCTCATGTGGTCGCTTTGCATCTCTGTATGGTCTTTAAAGCATGTAACCATCCCATGTTATCACTAGTGCATTAAAAGCCTGCTCTCTGGAGGAAAGGCCTGTCTTCTTGCTACTGGCTCTACTGGGATCCTCCCATTCTAAATTAACCTTGACCGTGGATTGTTGTCTAAAAATGGCCACATTGAAGAAGGAGACAACATCTAATCCAACCTGGAGCCTGGTCCAGACTCCAGATTGCCTCACGCCCCTGAGCTCACATCACATCTCAGCTCCAGATCCTCGCGGCCCGGAGGATGTCCATTAATTTCTGTATAATTAGTATAAAACCCGGTGGCTTAGAGGTAATTCCTCTTATCTGCCGTGGCTTCAGAAAGACGTAACATCCACAATGTGGCCAGCATGTTGAGGGTGTTAGTCCTTTTGAAGCAGTAGTGAGTTCTCAGAGAAGGATGGACGAGTTGTGGAGCTGAAGAGGCGCTAAGAACGAGGGATGAGGAGAGGAGACACACTATATGTGGATGAGGAGAGGAGACACACCTATGGGGATGAGGAGAGGAGACACACCTATGTGGCCCTGTGACACCTATGAGATTACTGCCTAATGTTAGGGCCGGAAGGAAGAATATGATTTATTTATGTCTTCAATGGAACTTTAATTTATGCGAGTGAGCGACATGCTGAGGGTGATGTCATCGCTCAGTGATGTCATCGCTCAGTGTACACTCACGTTGTCCTCTCTGAGTTTACTGATGGTGATCTTGGAGTCCACCAGGTGGTTGTTGAGGAGGAGGATCTCCCGGCTGAGGGTTCTCTTCTCCTCCTCGTGGTGCTGCGACTGGAGGAAGAGAGAGAATCCACCAGGGAGAGGAGGAAGTGAAGAACAAAGCTACGTTAGAATAAACAAGGATGTTGGAAGTTGACTGAATGGGTAAAAGACAGGAAGTAAAAGGTGAGAGAAACACGGCGCGTTACCGAGAGGAGGAGGAAGGAGTCGACTGAAGGAAAATAAGACGGGAGAGGAGGGGAAGAGAAATTAGAGAACGAGAGCCGTAAATCACTATCGGAGCCGGCAGCAGGTCTTAATTAAAAGAAGATTACACTTGCAGCGCTCATATCATATCAATTACTCTGGGAGATAGACAAATAGGGGGGGGGGGGGCATTGTGTCCATCCTCTGAACTGAACATTAAAACAGTTCAGAGGATGGACACAATTAAAAACAGTAGAACAATTAAAAAGCAGAGCGACCATGAGGGGGACAAGTCAGGTGTAGGCCCGCCTCAAAGGTGAAAAGATTGAGTCCATGTTTCTGAA